>OZ020122.1:9765603-10386786 GCA_963971155.1 Anthrax anthrax | reverse complement strand
TTCAGTATAATACAATAAAAACAAAAAATCCTTTGCATCTATTTCTAGAGCCGCATGAAAAATATAATAACGAATATAATCGTTTTGAACATCCCTGTATTTTGTAATATTAGTTTTATTTGATTAAAATGAAATTTAATAAGAAAACGAATTTATAGGCTGAAATTATTTAGGAGTGCTTTGTGAAAGGATTGATTTTATACACAAACCGCTTAGTACCCCATTGGACTTTAAAACATATAAATTCAGTTCATAACAATGCCATATAATAAAGAAAAGCGAAACACAAGATTACTCCCACTATTCATGACCAAATGGTGGAAATCAAATTTTAAAAAATTGGTCTTGTATTGGCATATAATATATTTACGTAAACTCGGTTTTTAAAAATTCAGTATAATACAATAAAAACAAAAAATCCTTCGCATTTATTTCTAGAGCTGCATGTAAAATATAATACCGAATATAATCGTTTTGAAGATCCCTGTATTTTGTAATTTTAGTTTTATTTGATTAAAATGAAATTTAATAGCAAAACGAATTTATAGGCTGAAATTATTTAGGAGTGGTCTGTGAAAGGATTGATTTTATGCACAAACCACTTGGTACCCCATTGGACTTTAAAGCTAATAAATTCAGTTCATAACAATGCCATATAATAAAGAAAAGCGAAACACAAGATTACTCCCACTATTCATGACCAAATGATGGACATCAAATTTTAAAAAATTGGTCTTGTATTGGAATTTACAACATTTACGTAAACTCGGTTTTTAAAAATTCAGTATAATACAATAAAAACAAAAAATCCTTTGCATCTATTTCTAGAGCCGCATGAAAAATATAATAACGAATATAATCGTTTTGAACATCCCTGTATTTTGTAATATTAGTTTTATTTGATTAAAATGAAATTTAATAACAAAACGAATTTATAGGCTGAAATTATTCAGGAGTGTTTGTGAAAGGATTGATTTTATACACAAACCACTTGGTACCCCATTGGACTTTAAAGCTAATAAATTCAGTTCATAACAATGCCATATAATAAAGAAAAGCGAAACACAAGATTACTCCCACTATTCATGACCAAATGGTGGACATCAAATTTTAAAAAATTGGTCTTGTATTGGAATTTACAACATTTACGTAAACTCGGTTTTTAAAAATTCAGTATAATACAATAAAAACAAAAAATCCTTTGCATCTATTTCTAGAGCCGCATGAAAAATATAATAACGAATATAATCGTTTTGAACATCCCTGTATTTTGTAATATTAGTTTTATTTGATTAAAATGAAATTTAATAAGAAAACGAATTTATAGGCTGAAATTATTTAGGAGTGCTTTGTGAAAGGATTGATTTTATACACAAACCGCTTAGTACCCCATTGGACTTTAAAACATATAAATTCAGTTCATAACAATGCCATATAATAAAGAAAAGCGAAACACAAGATTACTCCCACTATTCATGACCAAATGGTGGAAATCAAATTTTAAAAAATTGGTCTTGTATTGGCATATAATATATTTACGTAAACTCGGTTTTTAAAAATTCAGTATAATACAATAAAAACAAAAAATCCTTCGCATTTATTTCTAGAGCTGCATGTAAAATATAATACCGAATATAATCGTTTTGAAGATCCCTGTATTTTGTAATTTTAGTTTTATTTGATTAAAATGAAATTTAATAGCAAAACGAATTTATAGGCTGAAATTATTTAGGAGTGGTCTGTGAAAGGATTGATTTTATGCACAAACCGCTTGGTACCCCATTGGACTTTAAAGCTCATAAATTCAGTTCATAACACTGCCATATAATAAAGAAATGCGAAACACAAGATTACTCCTACTATTCATGACCAAATGGTGGAAATCAAATTTTAAAGAATTGGTCTTGTATTGGCATTTAATATATTTACGTAAACTCGGTTTTTAAAAATTCAGTATAATACAATAAAAACAAAAAATCCTTTGCATCTATTTCTAGAGCCGCATGAAAAATATTATAACGAATATAATCGTTTTGAACATCCCTGTATTTTGTAATATTAGTTTTATTTGATTAAAATGAAATTTAATAGCAAAACGAAGTTGTAGAATAAAACTACTTAGGAGTGCTCTGTGAAAGGATTGGTTTTATACACAAACCACTTGTTACCCCATTGGACTTTGAATCATATAAATTCAGTTTAAAAAAATGCCATATAAAAAAGATAAGCGAAACACAAGATTACTCCTACTATTCATGACCAAATGGTGGAAATCAAATTTTAAAAAATTGGTCTTGTATTGGCATATAATATATTTACGTAAACTCGGTTTTTAGAAATTCAGTATAATACAATGAAAACAAAAAATCCTTTGCATCTATTTCTAGAGCCGCATGAAAAATATAACAACGAAAATAATCGTTTTGAACACCCTCGTATTTTTTCATATTAGTTTTATTTGATTAAAATGAATTTTAATAACAAAACGAAGTTGTAGGATGAAACTACTTAGGAGTGCTCTGTGAAAGGATTGATTTTATACACAAACCACTTGGTACTCCATTGGACTTTAAATCATATAAATTCAGTTCATAACAATGCCATATAATAAAGATAAGCGAAACACAAGATTACTCCCACTATTCATGACCAAATGGTGGACATCAAATTCTAAAAAATTGGTGGTGTATTGGAATTTACAATATTTACGTAAACTCGGTTTTTAAAAATTCAGTATAATACAATAAAAACAAAAAATCCTTCGCATCTATTTCTAGAGCTGCATGTAAAATATAATACCGAATATAATCGTTTTGAACATCCCTGTATTTTGTAATATTAGTTTTATTTGATTAAAATGAAATTTAATATCAAAACGAAGTTATAGGATGAAACTACTTAGGAGTGCTCTGTGAAAGGATTGACTTTATACACAAACCGCTTGGTACCCCATTGGACTTTAAATCATACAAATTCAGTTCATAACACTGCCATATATTAAAGAAATGCGAAACACAAGATTACTCCTACTATTCATGACCAAATGGTGGAAATCAAATTTTAAAAAATTGGTCTTGTATTGGCATTTAATATATTTACGTAAACTCGGTTTTTAAAAATTCAGTATAATACAATAAAAACAAAAAATCCTTTGCATCTATTTATAGAGCCGCATGAAAAATATTATAACGAATATAATCGTTTTGAACATCCCTGTATTTTGTAATATTAGTTTTATTCGATTAAAATGAAATTTAATAGCAAAACGAAGTTGTAGGCTGAAGTTATTTAGGAGTGCTTTGTGAAAGGATTGATTTTATACAGAAACCGCTTGGTACCCCATTGGACTTTAAATCATATAAATTCAGTTTAAAAAAATGCCATATAATAAAGATAAGCGAAACACAAGATTACTCCCACTATTCATGACCAAATGGTGGAATACAAATTTTAAAAAATTGGTCTTGTATTGGCATTTAATATATTTACGTAAACTCGGTTTTTAAAAATTCAGTATAATACAATAAAAACAAAAAATCCTTCGCATCTATTTCTAGAGCTGCATGTAAAATATAATACCGAATATAATCGTTGTGAAGATCCCTGTATTTTGTAATTTTAGTTTTATTTGATTAAAATGAAATTTAATAGCAAAACGAAGTTGTAGGATAAAACTACTTAGGAGTGCTCTGTGAAAGGATTGGTTTTATACACAAACCACTTGTTACCCCATTGGACTTTGAATCATATAAATTCAGTTTAAAAAAATGCCATATAATAAAGAAAAGCGAAACACAAGATTACTCCCACTATTCATGACCAAATGGTGGAAGTCAAATTTTAAAAAATTGGTCTTGTATTGGCATTTAATATATTTACGTAAACTCGGTTTTTAAAAATTCAGTATAATACAATAAAAACAAAAAATCCTTTGCATCTATTTCTAGAGCCGCATGAAAAATATTATAACGAATATAATCGTTTTGAACATCCCTGTATTTTGTAATATTAGTTTTATTTGATTAAAATGAAATTTAATAAGAAAACGAATTTATAGGCTGAAATTATTTAGGAGTGCTCTGTGAAAGGATTGACTTTATACACAAACCGCTTGGTACCCCATTGGACTTTAAATCATACATATTCAGTTCATAACACTGCCATATAATAAAGAAATGCGAAACACAAGATTACTCCTACTATTCATGACCAAATGGTGGAAGTCAAATTTTAAAAAATTGGTCTTGTATTGGCATTTAATATATTTACGTAAACTCGGTTTTTAAAAATTCAGTATAATACAATAAAAACAAAAAATCCTTTGCATATATTTCTAGAGCCGCATGAAAAATATTATAACGAATATAATCGTTTTGAACATCCCTGTATTTTGTAATATTAGTTTTATTTGATTAAAATGAAATTTAATAGCAAAACGAAGTTGTAGGATAAAACTTCTTAGGAGTGCTCTGTGAAAGGATTGGTTTTATACACAAACCACTTGTTACCCCATTGGACTTTGAATCATATAAATTAAGTTTAAAAAAATGCCATATAATAAAGAAAAGCGAAACACAAGATTACTCCCACTATTCATGACCAAATGGTGGACATCAAATTTTAAAAAATTGGTCTTGTATTGGAATTTACAACATTTACGTAAACTCGGTTTTTAAAAATTCAGTATAATACAATAAAAACAAAAAATCCTTTGCATCTATTTCTAGAGCCGCATGAAAAATATTATAACGAATATAATCGTTTTGAACATCCCTGTATTTTGTAATATTAGTTTTATTTGATTAAAATGAAATTTAATATCAAAACGAAGTTATAGGATGAAACTACTTAGGAGTGCTCTGTGAAAGGATTGACTTTATACACAAACCCTTGGTACCCCATTGGACTTTAAATCATACAAATTCAGTTCATAACACTGCCATATAATAAAGAAATGCGAAACACAAGATTACTCCTACTATTCATGACCAAATGGTGGAAGTCAAATTTTAAAAAATTGGTCTTGTATTGGCATTTAATATATTTATGTAAACTCGGTTTTTAAAAATTCAGTATAATACAATAAAAACAAAAAATCCTTTGCATCTATTTCTAGAGCCGCATGAAAAATATTATAACGAATATAATCGTTTTGAACATCCCTGTATTTTGTAATATTAGTTTTATTTGATTAAAATGAAATTTAATAGCAAAACGAAGTTGTAGGATAAAACTACTTAGGAGTGCTCTGTGAAAGGATTGATTTTATATACAAACCGCTTGGTACCCTATTGGACTTTAAAGCTAATAAATTCAGTTCATAACACTGCCATATAATAAAGAAATGCGAAACACAAGATTACTCCTACTATTCATGACCAAATGGTGGAAATCAAATTTTAAAAAATTGGTCTTGTATTGGCATTTAATATATTTACGTAAACTCGGTTTTTAAAAATTCAGTATAATACAATAAAAACAAAAAATCCTTTGCATCTATTTCTAGAGCCGCATGAAAAATATTATAACGAATATAATCGTTTTGAACATCCCTGTATTTTGTAATATTAGTTTTATTTGATTAAAATGAAATTTAATATCAAAACGAAGTTATAGGATGAAACTACTTAGGAGTGCTCTGTGAAAGGATTGACTTTATACACAAACCCTTGGTACCCCATTGGACTTTAAATCATACAAATTCAGTTCATAACACTGCCATATAATAAAGAAATGCGAAACACAAGATTACTCCTACTATTCATGACCAAATGGTGGAAGTCAAATTTTAAAAAATTGGTCTTGTATTGGCATTTAATATATTTATGTAAACTCGGTTTTTAAAAATTCAGTATAATACAATAAAAACAAAAAATCCTTTGCATCTATTTCTAGAGCCGCATGAAAAATATTATAACGAATATAATCGTTTTGAACATCCCTGTATTTTGTAATATTAGTTTTATTTGATTAAAATGAAATTTAATAGCAAAACGAAGTTGTAGGATAAAACTACTTAGGAGTGCTCTGTGAAAGGATTGATTTTATATACAAACCGCTTGGTACCCTATTGGACTTTAAAGCTAATAAATTCAGTTCATAACACTGCCATATAATAAAGAAATGCGAAACACAAGATTACTCCTACTATTCATGACCAAATGGTGGAAATCAAATTTTAAAAAATTGGTCTTGTATTGGCATTTAATATATTTACGTAAACTCGGTTTTTAAAAATTCAGTATAATACAATAAAAACAAAAAATCCTTTGCATATATTTCTAGAGCCGCATGAAAAATATTATAACGAATATAATCGTTTTGAACATCCCTGTATTTTGTAATATTAGTTTTATTTGATTAAAATGAAATTTAATAGCAAAACGAAGTTGTAGGATAAAACTTCTTAGGAGTGCTCTGTGAAAGGATTGGTTTTATACACAAACCACTTGTTACCCCATTGGACTTTGAATCATATAAATTAAGTTTAAAAAAATGCCATATAATAAAGAAAAGCGAAACACAAGATTACTCCCACTATTCATGACCAAATGGTGGACATCAAATTTTAAAAAATTGGTCTTGTATTGGAATTTACAACATTTACGTAAACTCGGTTTTTAAAAATTCAGTATAATACAATAAAAACAAAAAATCCTTTGCATCTATTTCTAGAGCCGCATGAAAAATATTATAACGAATATAATCGTTTTGAACATCCCTGTATTTTGTAATATTAGTTTTATTTGATTAAAATGAAATTTAATATCAAAACGAAGTTATAGGATGAAACTACTTAGGAGTGCTCTGTGAAAGGATTGACTTTATACACAAACCCTTGGTACCCCATTGGACTTTAAATCATACAAATTCAGTTCATAACACTGCCATATAATAAAGAAATGCGAAACACAAGATTACTCCTACTATTCATGACCAAATGGTGGAAGTCAAATTTTAAAAAATTGGTCTTGTATTGGCATTTAATATATTTATGTAAACTCGGTTTTTAAAAATTCAGTATAATACAATAAAAACAAAAAATCCTTTGCATCTATTTCTAGAGCCGCATGAAAAATATTATAACGAATATAATCGTTTTGAACATCCCTGTATTTTGTAATATTAGTTTTATTTGATTAAAATGAAATTTAATAGCAAAACGAAGTTGTAGGATAAAACTACTTAGGAGTGCTCTGTGAAAGGATTGGTTTTATACACAAACCACTTGTTACCCCATTGGACTTTGAATCATATAAATTCAGTTTAAAAAAATGCCATATAATAAAGAAAAGCGAAACACAAGATTACTCCCACTATTCATGACCAAATGGTGGAAGTCAAATTTTAAAAAATTGGTCTTGTATTGGCATTTAATATATTTACGTAAACTCGGTTTTTAAAAATTCAGTATAATACAATAAAAACAAAAAATCCTTTGCATCTATTTCTAGAGCCGCATGAAAAATATTATAACGAATATAATCGTTTTGAACATCCCTGTATTTTGTAATATTAGTTTTATTTGATTAAAATGAAATTTAATATCAAAACGAAGTTATAGGATGAAACTACTTAGGAGTGCTCTGTGAAAGGATTGACTTTATACACAAACCCTTGGTACCCCATTGGACTTTAAATCATACAAATTCAGTTCATAACACTGCCATATAATAAAGAAATGCGAAACACAAGATTACTCCTACTATTCATGACCAAATGGTGGAAGTCAAATTTTAAAAAATTGGTCTTGTATTGGCATTTAATATATTTACGTAAACTCGGTTTTTAAAAATTCAGTATAATACAATAAAAACAAAAAATCCTTCGCATCTATTTCTAGAGCTGCATGTAAAATATAATACCGAATATAATCGTTGTGAAGATCCCTGTATTTTGTAATTTTAGTTTTATTTGATTAAAATGAAATTTAATAGCAAAACGAAGTTGTAGGATAAAACTACTTAGGAGTGCTCTGTGAAAGGATTGGTTTTATACACAAACCACTTGTTACCCCATTGGACTTTGAATCATATAAATTCAGTTTAAAAAAATGCCATATAATAAAGAAAAGCGAAACACAAGATTACTCCCACTATTCATGACCAAATGGTGGAAGTCAAATTTTAAAAAATTGGTCTTGTATTGGCATTTAATATATTTACGTAAACTCGGTTTTTAAAAATTCAGTATAATACAATAAAAACAAAAAATCCTTTGCATCTATTTCTAGAGCCGCATGAAAAATATTATAACGAATATAATCGTTTTGAACATCCCTGTATTTTGTAATATTAGTTTTATTTGATTAAAATGAAATTTAATAAGAAAACGAATTTATAGGCTGAAATTATTTAGGAGTGCTCTGTGAAAGGATTGACTTTATACACAAACCGCTTGGTACCCCATTGGACTTTAAATCATACATATTCAGTTCATAACACTGCCATATAATAAAGAAATGCGAAACACAAGATTACTCCTACTATTCATGACCAAATGGTGGAAGTCAAATTTTAAAAAATTGGTCTTGTATTGGCATTTAATATATTTACGTAAACTCGGTTTTTAAAAATTCAGTATAATACAATAAAAACAAAAAATCCTTTGCATATATTTCTAGAGCCGCATGAAAAATATTATAACGAATATAATCGTTTTGAACATCCCTGTATTTTGTAATATTAGTTTTATTTGATTAAAATGAAATTTAATAGCAAAACGAAGTTGTAGGATAAAATTTCTTAGGAGTGCTCTGTGAAAGGATTGGTTTTATACACAAACCACTTGTTACCCCATTGGACTTTGAATCATATAAATTAAGTTTAAAAAAATGCCATATAATAAAGAAAAGCGAAACACAAGATTACTCCCACTATTCATGACCAAATGGTGGACATCAAATTTTAAAAAATTGGTCTTGTATTGGAATTTACAACATTTACGTAAACTCGGTTTTTAAAAATTCAGTATAATACAATAAAAACAAAAAATCCTTTGCATCTATTTCTAGAGCCGCATGAAAAATATTATAACGAATATAATCGTTTTGAACATCCCTGTATTTTGTAATATTAGTTTTATTTGATTAAAATGAAATTTAATAGCAAAACGAAGTTGTAGGATAAAACTACTTAGGAGTGCTCTGTGAAAGGATTGATTTTATATACAAACCGCTTGGTACCCTATTGGACTTTAAAGCTAATAAATTCAGTTCATAACACTGCCATATAATAAAGAAATGCGAAACACAAGATTACTCCTACTATTCATGACCAAATGGTGGAAATCAAATTTTAAAAAATTGGTCTTGTATTGGCATTTAATATATTTACGTAAACTCGGTTTTTAAAAATTCAGTATAATACAATAAAAACAAAAAATCCTTTGCATCTATTTCTAGAGCCGCATGAAAAATATAATAACGAATATAATCGTTTTGAACATCCCTGTATTTTGTAATATTAGTTTTATTTGATTAAAATGAAATTTAATAAGAAAACGAATTTATAGGCTGAAATTATTTAGGAGTGCTTTGTGAAAGGATTGATTTTATACACAAACCGCTTAGTACCCCATTGGACTTTAAAACATATAAATTCAGTTCATAACAATGCCATATAATAAAGAAAAGCGAAACACAAGATTACTCCCACTATTCATGACCAAATGGTGGAAATCAAATTTTAAAAAATTGGTCTTGTATTGGCATATAATATATTTACGTAAACTCGGTTTTTAAAAATTCAGTATAATACAATAAAAACAAAAAATCCTTCGCATTTATTTCTAGAGCTGCATGTAAAATATAATACCGAATATAATCGTTTTGAAGATCCCTGTATTTTGTAATTTTAGTTTTATTTGATTAAAATGAAATTTAATAGCAAAACGAATTTATAGGCTGAAATTATTTAGGAGTGGTCTGTGAAAGGATTGATTTTATGCACAAACCACTTGGTACCCCATTGGACTTTAAAGCTAATAAATTCAGTTCATAACAATGCCATATAATAAAGAAAAGCGAAACACAAGATTACTCCCACTATTCATGACCAAATGATGGACATCAAATTTTAAAAAATTGGTCTTGTATTGGAATTTACAACATTTACGTAAACTCGGTTTTTAAAAATTCAGTATAATACAATAAAAACAAAAAATCCTTTGCATCTATTTCTAGAGCCGCATGAAAAATATAATAACGAATATAATCGTTTTGAACATCCCTGTATTTTGTAATATTAGTTTTATTTGATTAAAATGAAATTTAATAACAAAACGAATTTATAGGCTGAAATTATTCAGGAGTGTTTGTGAAAGGATTGATTTTATACACAAACCACTTGGTACCCCATTGGACTTTAAAGCTAATAAATTCAGTTCATAACAATGCCATATAATAAAGAAAAGCGAAACACAAGATTACTCCCACTATTCATGACCAAATGGTGGACATCAAATTTTAAAAAATTGGTCTTGTATTGGAATTTACAACATTTACGTAAACTCGGTTTTTAAAAATTCAGTATAATACAATAAAAACAAAAAATCCTTTGCATCTATTTCTAGAGCCGCATGAAAAATATAATAACGAATATAATCGTTTTGAACATCCCTGTATTTTGTAATATTAGTTTTATTTGATTAAAATGAAATTTAATAAGAAAACGAATTTATAGGCTGAAATTATTTAGGAGTGCTTTGTGAAAGGATTGATTTTATACACAAACCGCTTAGTACCCCATTGGACTTTAAAACATATAAATTCAGTTCATAACAATGCCATATAATAAAGAAAAGCGAAACACAAGATTACTCCCACTATTCATGACCAAATGGTGGAAATCAAATTTTAAAAAATTGGTCTTGTATTGGCATATAATATATTTACGTAAACTCGGTTTTTAAAAATTCAGTATAATACAATAAAAACAAAAAATCCTTCGCATTTATTTCTAGAGCTGCATGTAAAATATAATACCGAATATAATCGTTTTGAAGATCCCTGTATTTTGTAATTTTAGTTTTATTTGATTAAAATGAAATTTAATAGCAAAACGAATTTATAGGCTGAAATTATTTAGGAGTGGTCTGTGAAAGGATTGATTTTATGCACAAACCGCTTGGTACCCCATTGGACTTTAAAGCTCATAAATTCAGTTCATAACACTGCCATATAATAAAGAAATGCGAAACACAAGATTACTCCTACTATTCATGACCAAATGGTGGAAATCAAATTTTAAAGAATTGGTCTTGTATTGGCATTTAATATATTTACGTAAACTCGGTTTTTAAAAATTCAGTATAATACAATAAAAACAAAAAATCCTTTGCATCTATTTCTAGAGCCGCATGAAAAATATTATAACGAATATAATCGTTTTGAACATCCCTGTATTTTGTAATATTAGTTTTATTTGATTAAAATGAAATTTAATAGCAAAACGAAGTTGTAGAATAAAACTACTTAGGAGTGCTCTGTGAAAGGATTGGTTTTATACACAAACCACTTGTTACCCCATTGGACTTTGAATCATATAAATTCAGTTTAAAAAAATGCCATATAAAAAAGATAAGCGAAACACAAGATTACTCCTACTATTCATGACCAAATGGTGGAAATCAAATTTTAAAAAATTGGTCTTGTATTGGCATATAATATATTTACGTAAACTCGGTTTTTAGAAATTCAGTATAATACAATGAAAACAAAAAATCCTTTGCATCTATTTCTAGAGCCGCATGAAAAATATAACAACGAAAATAATCGTTTTGAACACCCTCGTATTTTTTCATATTAGTTTTATTTGATTAAAATGAATTTTAATAACAAAACGAAGTTGTAGGATGAAACTACTTAGGAGTGCTCTGTGAAAGGATTGATTTTATACACAAACCACTTGGTACTCCATTGGACTTTAAATCATATAAATTCAGTTCATAACAATGCCATATAATAAAGATAAGCGAAACACAAGATTACTCCCACTATTCATGACCAAATGGTGGACATCAAATTCTAAAAAATTGGTGGTGTATTGGAATTTACAATATTTACGTAAACTCGGTTTTTAAAAATTCAGTATAATACAATAAAAACAAAAAATCCTTCGCATCTATTTCTAGAGCTGCATGTAAAATATAATACCGAATATAATCGTTTTGAACATCCCTGTATTTTGTAATATTAGTTTTATTTGATTAAAATGAAATTTAATATCAAAACGAAGTTATAGGATGAAACTACTTAGGAGTGCTCTGTGAAAGGATTGACTTTATACACAAACCGCTTGGTACCCCATTGGACTTTAAATCATACAAATTCAGTTCATAACACTGCCATATATTAAAGAAATGCGAAACACAAGATTACTCCTACTATTCATGACCAAATGGTGGAAATCAAATTTTAAAAAATTGGTCTTGTATTGGCATTTAATATATTTACGTAAACTCGGTTTTTAAAAATTCAGTATAATACAATAAAAACAAAAAATCCTTTGCATCTATTTATAGAGCCGCATGAAAAATATTATAACGAATATAATCGTTTTGAACATCCCTGTATTTTGTAATATTAGTTTTATTCGATTAAAATGAAATTTAATAGCAAAACGAAGTTGTAGGCTGAAGTTATTTAGGAGTGCTTTGTGAAAGGATTGATTTTATACAGAAACCGCTTGGTACCCCATTGGACTTTAAATCATATAAATTCAGTTTAAAAAAATGCCATATAATAAAGATAAGCGAAACACAAGATTACTCCCACTATTCATGACCAAATGGTGGAATACAAATTTTAAAAAATTGGTCTTGTATTGGCATTTAATATATTTACGTAAACTCGGTTTTTAAAAATTCAGTATAATACAATAAAAACAAAAAATCCTTCGCATCTATTTCTAGAGCTGCATGTAAAATATAATACCGAATATAATCGTTGTGAAGATCCCTGTATTTTGTAATTTTAGTTTTATTTGATTAAAATGAAATTTAATAGCAAAACGAAGTTGTAGGATAAAACTACTTAGGAGTGCTCTGTGAAAGGATTGGTTTTATACACAAACCACTTGTTACCCCATTGGACTTTGAATCATATAAATTCAGTTTAAAAAAATGCCATATAATAAAGAAAAGCGAAACACAAGATTACTCCCACTATTCATGACCAAATGGTGGAAGTCAAATTTTAAAAAATTGGTCTTGTATTGGCATTTAATATATTTACGTAAACTCGGTTTTTAAAAATTCAGTATAATACAATAAAAACAAAAAATCCTTTGCATCTATTTCTAGAGCCGCATGAAAAATATTATAACGAATATAATCGTTTTGAACATCCCTGTATTTTGTAATATTAGTTTTATTTGATTAAAATGAAATTTAATAAGAAAACGAATTTATAGGCTGAAATTATTTAGGAGTGCTCTGTGAAAGGATTGACTTTATACACAAACCGCTTGGTACCCCATTGGACTTTAAATCATACATATTCAGTTCATAACACTGCCATATAATAAAGAAATGCGAAACACAAGATTACTCCTACTATTCATGACCAAATGGTGGAAGTCAAATTTTAAAAAATTGGTCTTGTATTGGCATTTAATATATTTACGTAAACTCGGTTTTTAAAAATTCAGTATAATACAATAAAAACAAAAAATCCTTTGCATATATTTCTAGAGCCGCATGAAAAATATTATAACGAATATAATCGTTTTGAACATCCCTGTATTTTGTAATATTAGTTTTATTTGATTAAAATGAAATTTAATAGCAAAACGAAGTTGTAGGATAAAACTTCTTAGGAGTGCTCTGTGAAAGGATTGGTTTTATACACAAACCACTTGTTACCCCATTGGACTTTGAATCATATAAATTAAGTTTAAAAAAATGCCATATAATAAAGAAAAGCGAAACACAAGATTACTCCCACTATTCATGACCAAATGGTGGACATCAAATTTTAAAAAATTGGTCTTGTATTGGAATTTACAACATTTACGTAAACTCGGTTTTTAAAAATTCAGTATAATACAATAAAAACAAAAAATCCTTTGCATCTATTTCTAGAGCCGCATGAAAAATATTATAACGAATATAATCGTTTTGAACATCCCTGTATTTTGTAATATTAGTTTTATTTGATTAAAATGAAATTTAATAGCAAAACGAAGTTGTAGGATAAAACTACTTAGGAGTGCTCTGTGAAAGGATTGATTTTATATACAAACCGCTTGGTACCCTATTGGACTTTAAAGCTAATAAATTCAGTTCATAACACTGCCATATAATAAAGAAATGCGAAACACAAGATTACTCCTACTATTCATGACCAAATGGTGGAAATCAAATTTTAAAAAATTGGTCTTGTATTGGCATTTAATATATTTACGTAAACTCGGTTTTTAAAAATTCAGTATAATACAATAAAAACAAAAAATCCTTTGCATCTATTTCTAGAGCCGCATGAAAAATATTATAACGAATATAATCGTTTTGAACATCCCTGTATTTTGTAATATTAATTTTATTTGATTAAAATGAAATTTAATAGCAAAACGAAGTTGTAGGATAAAACTACTTAGGAGTGCTCTGTGAAAGGATTGATTTTATACACAAACCACTTGGTACCCCATTGGACTTTAAATCATATAAATTCAGTTCAAAAAAATGCCATATAATAAAGATAAGCGAAACACAAGATTACTCCCACTATTCATGACCAAATGGTGGAAATCAAATTTTAAAAAATTGGCCTTGTATTGGCATTTAATATATTTACGTAAACTCAGTTTTTAAAAATCCAGTATAATACAATAAAAACAAAAAATCCTTCGCATCTATTTCTAGAGCTGCATGTAAAATATAATACCGAATATAATCGTTTTGAAGATCCATGTATTTTGTAATATTGGTTTTATTTGATTAAAATGAAATTTAATAAGAAAACGAATTTATTGGCTGAAATTATTTAGGAGTGCTTTGGGAAAGGATTGATTTTATACACAAACCACTTGGTACCCCATTGGACTTTAAAGCTAATAAATTCAGTTCATAACAATGCCATATAATAAAGAAAAGCGAAACACAAGATTACTCCCACTATTCATGACCAAATGATGGACATCAAATTTTAAAAAATTGGTCTTGTATTGGAATTTACAACATTTACGTAAACTCGGTTTTTAAAAATTCAGTATAATACAATAAAAACAAAAAATCCTTTGCATCTATTTCTAGAGCCGCATGAAAAATATAATAACGAATATAATCGTTTTGAACATCCCTGTATTTTGTAATATTAGTTTTATTTGATTAAAATGAAATTTAATAACAAAACGAATTTATAGGCTGAAATTATTTAGGAGTGTTTGTGAAAGGATTGATTTTATACACAAACCACTTGGTACCCCATTGGACTTTAAAGCTAATAAATTCAGTTCATAACAATGCCATATAATAAAGAAAAGCGAAACACAAGATTACTCCCACTATTCATGACCAAATGGTGGACATCAAATTTTAAAAAATTGGTCTTGTATTGGAATTTACAACATTTACGTAAACTCGGTTTTTAAAAATTCAGTATAATACAATAAAAACAAAAAATCCTTTGCATCTATTTCTAGAGCCGCATGAAAAATATAATAACGAATATAATCGTTTTGAACATCCCTGTATTTTGTAATATTAGTTTTATTTGATTAAAATGAAATTTAATAAGAAAACGAATTTATAGGCTGAAATTATTTAGGAGTGCTTTGTGAAAGGATTGATTTTATACACAAACCGCTTAGTACCCCATTGGACTTTAAAACATATAAATTCAGTTCATAACAATGCCATATAATAAAGAAAAGCGAAACACAAGATTACTCCCACTATTCATGACCAAATGGTGGAAATCAAATTTTAAAAAATTGGTCTTGTATTGGCATATAATATATTTACGTAAACTCGGTTTTTAAAAATTCAGTATAATACAATAAAAACAAAAAATCCTTCGCATTTATTTCTAGAGCTGCATGTAAAATATAATACCGAATATAATCGTTTTGAAGATCCCTGTATTTTGTAATTTTAGTTTTATTTGATTAAAATGAAATTTAATAGCAAAACGAATTTATAGGCTGAAATTATTTAGGAGTGGTCTGTGAAAGGATTGATTTTATGCACAAACCGCTTGGTACCCCATTGGACTTTAAAGCTCATAAATTCAGTTCATAACACTGCCATATAATAAAGAAATGCGAAACACAAGATTACTCCTACTATTCATGACCAAATGGTGGAAATCAAATTTTAAAGAATTGGTCTTGTATTGGCATTTAATATATTTACGTAAACTCGGTTTTTAAAAATTCAGTATAATACAATAAAAACAAAAAATCCTTTGCATCTATTTCTAGAGCCGCATGAAAAATATTATAACGAATATAATCGTTTTGAACATCCCTGTATTTTGTAATATTAGTTTTATTTGATTAAAATGAAATTTAATAGCAAAACGAAGTTGTAGAATAAAACTACTTAGGAGTGCTCTGTGAAAGGATTGGTTTTATACACAAACCACTTGTTACCCCATTGGACTTTGAATCATATAAATTCAGTTTAAAAAAATGCCATATAAAAAAGATAAGCGAAACACAAGATTACTCCTACTATTCATGACCAAATGGTGGAAATCAAATTTTAAAAAATTGGTCTTGTATTGGCATATAATATATTTACGTAAACTCGGTTTTTAGAAATTCAGTATAATACAATGAAAACAAAAAATCCTTTGCATCTATTTCTAGAGCCGCATGAAAAATATAACAACGAAAATAATCGTTTTGAACACCCTCGTATTTTTTCATATTAGTTTTATTTGATTAAAATGAATTTTAATAACAAAACGAAGTTGTAGGATGAAACTACTTAGGAGTGCTTTGTGAAAGGATTGATTTTATACACAAACCACTTGGTACTCCATTGGACTTTAAATCATATAAATTCAGTTCATAACAATGCCATATAATAAAGATAAGCGAAACACAAGATTACTCCCACTATTCATGACCAAATGGTGGACATCAAATTCTAAAAAATTGGTGGTGTATTGGAATTTACAATATTTACGTAAACTCGGTTTTTAAAAATTCAGTATAATACAATAAAAACAAAAAATCCTTCGCATCTATTTCTAGAGCTGCATGTAAAATATAATACCGAATATAATCGTTTTGAACATCCCTGTATTTTGTAATATTAGTTTTATTTGATTAAAATGAAATTTAATATCAAAACGAAGTTATAGGATGAAACTACTTAGGAGTGCGCTGTGAAAGGATTGACTTTACACGCAAACCGCTTGGTACCCCATTGGACTTTAAATCATACAAATTCAGTTCATAACACTGCCATATATTAAAGTAATGCGAAACACAAGATTACTCCTACTATTCATGACCAAATGGTGAAAATCAAATTTTAAAAAATTGGTCTTGTATTGGCATTTAATATATTTACGTAAACTCGGTTTTTAAAAATTCAGTATAATACAATAAAAACAAAAAATCCTTTGCATCTATTTATAGAGCCGCATGAAAAATATTATAACGAATATAATCGTTTTGAACATCCCTGTATTTTGTAATATTAGTTTTATTTGATTAAAATGAAATTTAATAGCAAAACGAAGTTGTAGGCTGAAGTTATTTAGGAGTGCTTTTTGAAAGGATTGATTTTATACAGAAACCGCTTGGTACCCCATTGGACTTTAAATCATATAAATTCAGTTTAAAAAAATGCCATATAATAAAGATAAGCGAAACACAAGATTACTCCCACTATTCATGACCAAATGGTGGAATACAAATTTTAAAAAATTGGTCTTGTATTGGCATTTAATATATTTACGTAAACTCGGTTTTTAAAAATTCAGTATAATACAATAAAAACAAAAAATCCTTCGCATCTATTTCTAGAGCTGCATGTAAAATATAATACCGAATATAATCGTTGTGAAGATCCCTGTATTTTGTAATTTTAGTTTTATTTGATTAAAATGAAATTTAATAGCAAAACGAAGTTGTAGGATAAAACTACTTAGGAGTGCTCTGTGAAAGGATTGGTTTTATACACAAACCACTTGTTACCCTATTGGACTTTGAATCATATAAATTCAGTTTAAAAAAATGCCATATAATAAAGAAAAGCGAAACACAAGATTACTCCCACTATTCATGACCAAATGGTGGACATCAAATTCTAAAAAATTGGTGGTGTATTGGAATTTACAATATTTACGTAAACTCGGTTTTTAAAAATTCAGTATAATACAATAAAAACAAAAAATCCTTCGCATCTATTTCTAGAGCTGCATGTAAAATATAATACCGAATATAATCGTTTTGAACATCCCTGTATTTTGTAATATTAGTTTTATTTGATTAAAATGAAATTTAATATCAAAACGAAGTTATAGGATGAAACTACTTAGGAGTGCTCTGTGAAAGGATTGACTTTATACACAAACCGCTTGGTACCCCATTGGACTTTAAATCATACAAATTCAGTTCATAACACTGCCATATATTAAAGAAATGCGAAACACAAGATTACTCCTACTATTCATGACCAAATGGTGAAAATCAAATTTTAAAAAATTGGTCTTGTATTGGCATTTAATATATTTACGTAAACTCGGTTTTTAAAAATTCAGTATAATACAATAAAAACAAAAAATCCTTTGCATCTATTTATAGAGCCGCATGAAAAATATTATAACGAATATAATCGTTTTGAACATCCCTGTATTTTGTAATATTAGTTTTATTCGATTAAAATGAAATTTAATAGCAAAACGAAGTTGTAGGATAAAACTACTTAGAAGTGCTCTGTGAAAGGATTGGTTTTATACACAAACCACTTGTTACCCCATTGGACTTTGAATCATATAAATTCAGTTTTAAAAAATGCCATATAATAAAGAAAAGCGAAACACAAGATTACTCCCACTATTCATGACCAAATGGTGGACATAAAATTCTAAAAAATTGGTGGTGTATTGGAATTTACAATATTTACGTAAACTCGGTTTTTAAAAATTCAGTATAATACAATAAAAACAAAAAATCCTTTGCATCTATTTCTAGAGCCGCATGAAAAATATTATAACGAATATAATCGTTTTGAACATCCCTGTATTTTGTAATATTAGTTTTATTTGATTAAAATGAAATTTAATAGCAAAACGAAGTTGTAGGATAAAACTTCTTAGGAGTGCTCTGTGAAAGGATTGGTTTTATACACAAACCACTTGTTACCCCATTGGACTTTGAATCATATAAATTAAGTTTAAAAAAATGCCATATAATAAAGATAAGCAAAACACAAGATTACTCCCACTATTCATGACCAAATGGTGGAAATCAAATTTTAAAAAATTGGTCTTGTATTGGCATTTAATATATTTACGTAAACTCGGTTTTTAAAAATTCAGTATAATACAATAAAAACAAAAAATCCTTTGCATCTATTTCTAGAGCCGCATGAAAAATATTATAACGAATATAATCGTTTTGAACATCCCTGTATTTTGTAATATTAGTTTTATTTGATTAAAATGAAATTTAATATCAAAACGAAGTTATAGGATGAAACTACTTAGGAGTGCTCTGTGAAAGGATTGACTTTATACACAAACCGCTTGGTACCCCATTGGACTTTAAATCATACATATTCAGTTCATAACACTGCCATATAATAAAGAAATGCGAAACACAAGATTACTCCTACTATTCATGACCAAATGGTGGAAGTCAAATTTTAAAAAATTGGTCTTGTATTGGCATTTAATATATTTACGTAAACTCGGTTTTTAAAAATTCAGTATAATACAATAAAAACAAAAAATCCTTTGCATCTAATTCTAGAGCCGCATGAAAAATATTATAACGAATATAATCGTTTTGAACATCCCTGTATTTTGTAATATTAGTTTTATTTGATTAAAATGAAATTTAATAGCAAAACGAAGTTGTAGGATAAAACTACTTAGGAGTGCTCTGTGAAAGGATTGATTTTATATACAAACCGCTTGGTACCCTATTGGACTTTAAAGCTAATAAATTCAGTTCATAACACTGCCATATAATAAAGAAATGCGAAACACAAGATTACTCCTACTATTCATGACCAAATGGTGGAAATCAAATTTTAAAAAATTGGTCTTGTATTGGCATTTAATATATTTACGTAAACTCGGTTTTTAAAAATTCAGTATAATACAATAAAAACAAAAAATCCTTTGCATCTATTTCTAGAGCCGCATGAAAAATATTATAACGAATATAATCGTTTTGAACATCCCTGTATTTTGTAATATTAGTTTTATTTGATTAAAATGAAATTTAATAGCAAAACGAAGTTGTAGGATAAAACTACTTAGGAGTGCTCTGTGAAAGGATTGATTTTATACACAAACCACTTGGTACCCCATTGGACTTTAAATCATATAAATTCAGTTTAAAAAAATGCCATATAATAAAGATAAGCAAAACACAAGATTACTCCCACTATTCATGACCAAATGGTGGAAATCAAATTTTAAAAAATTGGTCTTGTATTGGCATTTAATATATTTACGTAAACTCGGTTTTTAAAAATTCAGTATAATACAATAAAAACAAAAAATCCTTTGCATCTATTTCTAGAGCCGCATGAAAAATATTATAACGAATATAATCGTTTTGAACATCCCTGTATTTTGTAATATTAGTTTTATTTGATTAAAATGAAATTTAATAACAAAACGAATTTATAGGCTGAAATTATTTAGGAGTGCTTTGTGAAAGGATTGATTTTATACACAAACCGCTTGGTACCCCATTGGACTTTAAAACATATAAATTCAGTTCATAACAATGCCATATAATAAAGAAAAGCGAAACACAAGATTACTCCCACTATTCATGACCACATGGTGGAAATCAAATTTTAAAAAATTGGTCTTGTATTGGAATTTACAACATTTACGTAAACTCGGTTTTTAAAAATTCAGTATAATACAATAAAAACAAAAAATCCTTTGCATCTATTTCTAGAGCCGCATGAAAAATATTATAACGAATATAATCGTTTTGAACATCCCTGTATTTTGTAATATTAGTTTTATTTGATTAAAATGAAATTTAATAGCAAAACGAAGTTGTAGGATAAAACTACTTAGGAGTGCTCTGTGAAAGGATTGGTTTTATACACAAACCACTTGTTACCCCATTGGACTTTGAATCATATAAATTCAGTTTCAAAAATGCCATATAATAAAGAAAAGCGAAACACAAGATTACTCCCACTATTCATGACCAAATGGTGGACATCAAATTCTAAAAAATTGGTGGTGTATTGGAATTTACAATATTTACGTAAACTCGGTTTTTAAAAATTCAGTATAATACAATAAAAACAAAAAATCCTTCGCATCTATTTCTAGAGCTGCATGAAAAATATTATAACGAATATAATCGTTTTGAACATCCCTGTATTTTGTAATATTAGTTTTATTTGATTAAAATGAAATTTAATAGCAAAACGAAGTTGTAGGATAAAACTACTTAGGAGTGCTCTGTGAAAGGATTGATTTTATACACAAACCGCTTGGTACCCCATTGGACTTTAAAGCTAATAAATTCAGTTCAAAAAAATGCCATATAATAAAGATAAGCGAAACACAAGATTACTCCCACTATTCATGACCAAATGGTGGAAATCAAATTTTAAAAAATTGGCCTTGTATTGGCATTTAATATATTTACGTAAACTCGGTTTTTAAAAATTCAGTATAATACAATAAAAACAAAAAATCCTTTGCATCTATTTCTAGAGCCGCATAAAAAATATAATACCGAATATAATCGTTTTGAAGATCCATGTATTTTGTAATATTGGTTTTATTTGATTAAAATGAAATTTAATAAGAAAACGAATTTATAGGCTGAAATTATTTAGGAGTGTTTGTGAAAGGATTGATTTTATACACAAACCACTTGGTACCCCATTGGACTTTAAAGCTAATAAATTCAGTTCATAACAATGCCATATAATAAAGAAAAGCGAAACACAAGATTACTCCTACTATTCATGACCAAATGGTGGAAATCAAATTTTAAAAAATTGGTCTTGTATTGGCATTTAATATATTTACGTAAACTCGGTTTTTAAAAATTCAGTATAATACAATAAAAACAAAAAATCCTTTGCATCTATTTCTAGAGCCGCATGAAAAATATTATAACGAATATAATCGTTTTGAACATCCATGTATTTTGTAATATTGGTTTTATTTGATTAAAATGAAATTTAATAGCAAAACGAAGTTGTAGGATAAAACTACTTAGGAGTGCTCTGTGAAAGGATTGATTTTATACACAAACCACTTGGTACCCCATTGGACTTTAAAGCTAATAAATTCAGTTCATAACAATGCCATATAATAAAGGTAAGCGAAACACAATATTACTCCCACTATTCATGACCAAATGGTGGAAATCAAATTTTAAAAAATTGGCCTTGTATTGGCATTTAATATATTTACGTAAACTCGGTTTTTAAAAATTCAGTATAATACAATAAAAACAAAAAATCCTTTGCATCCATTTCTAGAGCCGCATAAAAAATATAATACCGAATATAATCGTTTTGAAGATCCATGTATTTTGTAATATTGGTTTTATTTGATTAAAATGAAATTTAATAAGAAAACGAATTTATAGGCTGAAATTATTTAGGAGTGTTTGTGAAAGGATTGATTTTATACACAAACCACTTGGTACCCCATTGGACTTTAAAGCTAATAAATTCAGTTCATAACAATGCCATATAATAAAGAAAAGCGAAACACAAGATTACTCCCACTATTCATGACCAAATGGTGGACATCAAATTTTAAAAAATTGGTCTTGTATTGGAATTTACAACATTTACGTAAACTCGGTTTTTAAAAATTCAGTATAATACAATAAAAACAAAAAATCCTTTGCATCTATTTCTAGAGCCGCATGAAAAATATAATAACGAATATAATCGTTTTGAACATCCCTGTATTTTGTAATATTAGTTTTATTTGATTAAAATGAAATTTAATAAGAAAACGAATTTATAGGCTGAAATTATTTAGGAGTGCTTTGTGAAAGGATTGATTTTATATACAAACCGCTTGGTACCCTATTGGACTTTAAAGCTAATAAATTCAGTTCATAACACTGCCATATAATAAAGAAATGCGAAACACAAGATTACTCCTACTATTCATGACCAAATGGTGGAAATCAAATTTTAAAAAATTGGTCTTGTATTGGCATTTAATATATTTACGTAAACTCGGTTTTTAAAAATTCAGTATAATACAATAAAAACAAAAAATCCTTTGCATCTATTTCTAGAGCCGCATGAAAAATATTATAACGAATATAATCGTTTTGAACATCCCTGTATTTTGTAATATTAGTTTTATTTGATTAAAATGAAATTTAATAGCAAAACGAAGTTGTAGGATAAAACTACTTAGGAGTGCTCTGTGAAAGGATTGATTTTATACACAAACCACTTGGTACCCCATTGGACTTTAAAGCTAATAAATTCAGTTCATAACAATGCCATATAATAAAGAAAAGCGAAACACAAGATTACTCCTACTATTCATGACCAAATGGTGGAAGTCAAATTTTAAAAAATTGGTCTTGTATTGGCATTTAATATATTTACGTAAACTCGGTTTTTAAAAATTCAGTATAATACAATAAAAACAAAAAATCCTTTGCATCTATTTCTAGAGCCGCATAAAAAATATAATACCGAATATAATCGTTTTGAAGATCCATGTATTTTGTAATATTGGTTTTATTTGATTAAAATGAAATTTAATAAGAAAACGAATTTATAGGCTGAAATTATTTAGGAGTGTTTGTGAAAGGATTGATTTTATACACAAACCACTTGGTACCCCATTGGACTTTAAAGCTAATAAATTCAGTTCATAACAATGCCATATAATAAAGAAAAGCGAAACACAAGATTACTCCTACTATTCATGACCAAATGGTGGAAATCAAATTTTAAAAAATTGGTCTTGTATTGGCATTTAATATATTTACGTAAACTCGGTTTTTAAAAATTCAGTATAATACAATAAAAACAAAAAATCCTTTGCATCTATTTCTAGAGCCGCATGAAAAATATTATAACGAATATAATCGTTTTGAACATCCATGTATTTTGTAATATTGGTTTTATTTGATTAAAATGAAATTTAATAGCAAAACGAAGTTGTAGGATAAAACTACTTAGGAGTGCTCTGTGAAAGGATTGATTTTATACACAAACCACTTGGTACCCCATTGGACTTTAAAGCTAATAAATTCAGTTCATAACAATGCCATATAATAAAGGTAAGCGAAACACAATATTACTCCCACTATTCATGACCAAATGGTGGAAATCAAATTTTAAAAAATTGGCCTTGTATTGGCATTTAATATATTTACGTAAACTCGGTTTTTAAAAATTCAGTATAATACAATAAAAACAAAAAATCCTTTGCATCCATTTCTAGAGCCGCATAAAAAATATAATACCGAATATAATCGTTTTGAAGATCCATGTATTTTGTAATATTGGTTTTATTTGATTAAAATGAAATTTAATAAGAAAACGAATTTATAGGCTGAAATTATTTAGGAGTGTTTGTGAAAGGATTGATTTTATACACAAACCACTTGGTACCCCATTGGACTTTAAAGCTAATAAATTCAGTTCATAACAATGCCATATAATAAAGAAAAGCGAAACACAAGATTACTCCCACTATTCATGACCAAATGGTGGACATCAAATTTTAAAAAATTGGTCTTGTATTGGAATTTACAACATTTACGTAAACTCGGTTTTTAAAAATTCAGTATAATACAATAAAAACAAAAAATCCTTTGCATCTATTTCTAGAGCCGCATGAAAAATATAATAACGAATATAATCGTTTTGAACATCCCTGTATTTTGTAATATTAGTTTTATTTGATTAAAATGAAATTTAATAAGAAAACGAATTTATAGGCTGAAATTATTTAGGAGTGCTTTGTGAAAGGATTGATTTTATATACAAACCGCTTGGTACCCTATTGGACTTTAAAGCTAATAAATTCAGTTCATAACACTGCCATATAATAAAGAAATGCGAAACACAAGATTACTCCTACTATTCATGACCAAATGGTGGAAATCAAATTTTAAAAAATTGGTCTTGTATTGGCATTTAATATATTTACGTAAACTCGGTTTTTAAAAATTCAGTATAATACAATAAAAACAAAAAATCCTTTGCATCTATTTCTAGAGCCGCATGAAAAATATTATAACGAATATAATCGTTTTGAACATCCCTGTATTTTGTAATATTAGTTTTATTTGATTAAAATGAAATTTAATAGCAAAACGAAGTTGTAGGATAAAACTACTTAGGAGTGCTCTGTGAAAGGATTGATTTTATACACAAACCACTTGGTACCCCATTGGACTTTAAAGCTAATAAATTCAGTTCATAACAATGCCATATAATAAAGAAAAGCGAAACACAAGATTACTCCCACTATTCATGACCAAATGATGGACATCAAATTTTAAAAAATTGGTCTTGTATTGGAATTTACAACATTTACGTAAACTCGGTTTTTAAAAATTCAGTATAATACAATAAAAACAAAAAATCCTTTGCATCTATTTCTAGAGCCGCATGAAAAATATTATAACGAATATAATCGTTTTGAACATCCCTGTATTTTGTAATATTAGTTTTATTTGATTAAAATGAAATTTAATAGCAAAACGAAGTTGTAGGATAAAACTACTTAGGAGTGCTCTGTGAAAGGATTGATTTTATACACAAACCACTTGGTACCCCATTGGACTTTAAAGCTAATAAATTCAGTTCATAACAATGCCATATAATAAAGAAAAGCGAAACACAAGATTACTCCCACTATTCATGACCAAATGATGGACATCAAATTTTAAAAAATTGGTCTTGTATTGGAATTTACAACATTTACGTAAACTCGGTTTTTAAAAATTCAGTATAATACAATAAAAACAAAAAATCCTTCGCATCTATTTCTAGAGCTGCATGAAAAATATTATAACGAATATAATCGTTTTGAACATCCCTGTATTTTGTAATATTAGTTTTATTTGATTGAAATGAAATTTAATAGCAAAACGAAGTTGTAGGATAAAACTACTTAGGAGTGCTCTGTGAAAGGATTGGTTTTATACACAAACCACTTGTTACCCCATTGGACTTTGAATCATATAAATTCAGTTCATAACACTGCCATATAATAAAGAAATGCGAAACACAAGATTACTCCTACTATTCATGACCAAATGGTGGAAGTCAAATTTTAAAAAATTGGTCTTGTATTGGCATTTAATATATTTACGTAAACTCGGTTTTTAAAAATTCAGTATAATACAATAAAAACAAAAAATCCTTCGCATCTATTTCTAGAGCTGCATGAAAAATATTATAACGAATATAATCGTTTTGAACATCCCTGTATTTTGTAATATTAGTTTTATTTGATTGAAATGAAATTTAATAGCAAAACGAAGTTGTAGGATAAAACTACTTAGGAGTGCTCTGTGAAAGGATTGGTTTTATACACAAACCACTTGTTACCCCATTGGACTTTGAATCATATAAATTCAGTTTAAAAAAATGCCATATAATAAAGAAAAGCGAAACACAAGATTACTCCCACTATTCATGACCAAATGGTGGACATCAAATTCTAAAAAATTGGTGGTGTATTGGAATTTACAATATTTACGTAAACTCGGTTTTTAAAAATTCAGTATAATACAATAAAAACAAAAAATCCTTCGCATCTATTTCTAGAGCTGCATGAAAAATATTATAACGAATATAATCGTTTTGAACATCCCTGTATTTTGTAATATTAGTTTTATTTGATTGAAATGAAATTTAATAGCAAAACGAAGTTGTAGGATAAAACTACTTAGGAGTGCTCTGTGAAAGGATTGGTTTTATACACAAACCACTTGTTACCCCATTGGACTTTGAATCATATAAATTCAGTTTAAAAAAATGCCATATAATAAAGAAAAGCGAAACACAAGATTACTCCCACTATTCATGACCAAATGGTGGACATCAAATTCTAAAAAATTGGTGGTGTATTGGAATTTACAATATTTACGTAAACTCGGTTTTTAAAAATTCAGTATAATACAATAAAAACAAAAAATCCTTCGCATCTATTTCTAGAGCTGCATGAAAAATATTATAACGAATATAATCGTTTTGAACATCCCTGTATTTTGTAATATTAGTTTTATTTGATTGAAATGAAATTTAATAGCAAAACGAAGTTGTAGGATAAAACTACTTAGGAGTGCTCTGTGAAAGGATTGATTTTATACACAAACCGCTTGGTACCCCATTGGACTTTAAAGCTAATAAATTCAGTTCAAAAAAATGCCATATAATAAAGATAAGCGAAACACAAGATTACTCCCACTATTCATGACCAAATGGTGGAAATCAAATTTTAAAAAATTGGCCTTGTATTGGCATTTAATATATTTACGTAAACTCGGTTTTTAAAAATTCAGTATAATACAATAAAAACAAAAAATCCTTTGCATCTATTTCTAGAGCCGCATAAAAAATATAATACCGAATATAATCGTTTTGAAGATCCATGTATTTTGTAATATGGGTTTTATTTGATTAAAATGAAATTTAATAAGAAAACGAATTTATAGGCTGAAATTATTTAGGAGTGTTTGTGAAAGGATTGATTTTATACACAAACCACTTGGTACCCCATTGGACTTTAAAGCTAATAAATTCAGTTCATAACAATGCCATATAATAAAGAAAAGCGAAACACAAGATTACTCCTACTATTCATGACCAAATGGTGGAAATCAAATTTTAAAAAATTGGTCTTGTATTGGCATTTAATATATTTACGTAAACTCGGTTTTTAAAAATTCAGTATAATACAATAAAAACAAAAAATCCTTTGCATCTATTTCTAGAGCCGCATGAAAAATATTATAACGAATATAATCGTTTTGAACATCCCTGTATTTTGTAATATTAGTTTTATTTGATTAAAATGAAATTTAATAGCAAAACGAAGTTGTAGGATAAAACTACTTAGGAGTGCTCTGTGAAAGGATTGACTTTATACACAAACCACTTGGTACCCCATTGGACTTTAAAGCTAATAAATTCAGTTCAAAAAAATGCCATATAATAAAGATAAGCGAAACACAAGATTACTCCCACTATTCATGACCAAATGGTGGAAATCAAATTTTAAAAAATTGGCCTTGTATTGGCATTTAATATATTTACGTAAACTCGGTTTTTAAAAATTCAGTATAATACAATAAAAACAAAAAATCCTTTGCATCTATTTCTAGAGCCGCATAAAAAATATAATACCGAATATAATCGTTTTGAAGATCCATGTATTTTGTAATATTGGTTTTATTTGATTAAAATGAAATTTAATAAGAAAACGAATTTATAGGCTGAAATTATTTAGGAGTGTTTGTGAAAGGATTGATTTTATACACAAACCACTTGGTACCCCATTGGACTTTAAAGCTAATAAATTCAGTTCATAACAATGCCATATAATAAAGAAAAGCGAAACACAAGATTACTCCCACTATTCATGACCAAATGGTGGACATCAAATTCTAAAAAATTGGTGGTGTATTGGAATTTACAATATTTACGTAAACTCGGTTTTTAAAAATTCAGTATAATACAATAAAAACAAAAAATCCTTCGCATCTATTTCTAGAGCTGCATGAAAAATATTATAACGAATATAATCGTTTTGAACATCCCTGTATTTTGTAATATTAGTTTTATTTGATTAAAATGAAATTTAATAGCAAAACGAAGTTGTAGGATAAAACTACTTAGGAGTGCTCTGTAAAAGGATTGATTTTATACACAAACCGCTTGGTACCCCATTGGACTTTAAAGCTAATAAATTCAGTTCAAAAAAATGCCATATAATAAAGATAAGCGAAACACAAGATTACTCCCACTATTCATGACCAAATGGTGGAAATCAAATTTTAAAAAATTGGCCTTGTATTGGCATTTAATATATTTACGTAAACTCGGTTTTTAAAAATTCAGTATAATACAATAAAAACAAAAAATCCTTTGCATCTATTTCTAGAGCCGCATAAAAAATATAATACCGAATATAATCGTTTTGAAGATCCATGTATTTTGTAATATTGGTTTTATTTGATTAAAATGAAATTTAATAAGAAAACGAATTTATAGGCTGAAATTATTTAGGAGTGTTTGTGAAAGGATTGATTTTATACACAAACCACTTGGTACCCCATTGGACTTTAAAGCTAATAAATTCAGTTCATAACAATGCCATATAATAAAGAAAAGCGAAACACAAGATTACTCCTACTATTCATGACCAAATGGTGGAAATCAAATTTTAAAAAATTGGTCTTGTATTGGCATTTAATATATTTACGTAAACTCGGTTTTTAAAAATTCAGTATAATACAATAAAAACAAAAAATCCTTTGCATCTATTTCTAGAGCCGCATGAAAAATATTATAACGAATATAATCGTTTTGAACATCCCTGTATTTTGTAATATTAGTTTTATTTGATTAAAATGAAATTTAATAGCAAAACGAAGTTGTAGGATAAAACTACTTAGGAGTGCTCTGTGAAAGGATTGATTTTATACACAAACCACTTGGTACCCCATTGGACTTTAAAGCTAATAAATTCAGTTCAAAAAAATGCCATATAATAAAGATAAGCGAAACACAAGATTACTCCCACTATTCATGACCAAATGGTGGAAATCAAATTTTAAAAAATTGGCCTTGTATTGGCATTTAATATATTTACGTAAACTCGGTTTTTAAAAATTCAGTATAATACAATAAAAACAAAAAATCCTTTGCATCTATTTCTAGAGCCGCATAAAAAATATAATACCGAATATAATCGTTTTGAAGATCCATGTATTTTGTAATATTGGTTTTATTTGATTAAAATGAAATTTAATAAGAAAACGAATTTATAGGCTGAAATTATTTAGGAGTGTTTGTGAAAGGATTGATTTTATACACAAACCACTTGGTACCCCATTGGACTTTAAAGCTAATAAATTCAGTTCATAACAATGCCATATAATAAAGAAAAGCGAAACACAAGATTACTCCCACTATTCATGACCACATGGTGGAAATCAAATTTTAAAAAATTGGTCTTGTATTGGAATTTACAACATTTACGTAAACTCGGTTTTTAAAAATTCAGTATAATACAATAAAAACAAAAAATCCTTTGCATCTATTTCTAGAGCCGCATGAAAAATATTATAACGAATATAATCGTTTTGAACATCCCTGTATTTTGTAATATTAGTTTTATTTGATTAAAATGAAATTTAATAGCAAAACGAAGTTGTAGGATAAAACTACTTAGGAGTGCTCTGTGAAAGGATTGGTTTTATACACAAACCACTTGTTACCCCATTGGACTTTGAATCATATAAATTCAGTTTAAAAAAATGCCATATAATAAAGAAAAGCGAAACACAAGATTACTCCCACTATTCATGACCAAATGGTGGAAATCAAATTTTAAAAAATTGGCCTTGTATTGGCATTTAATATATTTACGTAAACTCGGTTTTTAAAAATTCAGTATATTACAATAAAAACAAAAAATACTTCGCATCTATTTCTAGAGCTACATAAAAAATATAAGAACGAAAATATACATTTTGTACATCCCTGTCCTTTTTAATATTAGTTTTCTATGAATAAAATGAAATTTAATAGCAAAACGAAGTTGTAGTATGAAACTACTTAGGAGTGCTCTGTGAAAGGATTGATTTTATACACAAACCACTTGGTACCCCATTGGACTTTAAAGCTAATAAATTCAGTTCAAAAAAATGCCATATAATAAAGATAAGCGAAACACAAGATTACTCCCACTATTCATGACCAAATGGTGGAAATCAAATTTTAAAAAATTGGCCTTGTATTGGCATTTAATATATTTACGTAAACTCGGTTTTTAAAAATTCAGTATAATACAATAAAAACAAAAAATCCTTTGCATCTATTTCTAGAGCCGCATGAAAAATATAATAACGAATATAATCGTTTTGAAGATCCCTGTATTTTGTATTATTAGTTTTATTTGATTAAAATGAAATTTAATAGCAAAACGAAGTTGTAGGATGAAACTACTTAGGAGTGCTCTGTGAAAGGATTGATTTTATACACAAACCACTTGGTACCCCATTGGACTTTAAATCATATAAATTTAGTTCATAACAATGCCATATAATAAAGAAAAGCGAAACACAAGATTACTCCCACTATTCATGACCACATGGTGGAAATCAAATTTTAAAAAATTGGCCTTGTATTGGCATTTAATATATTTACGTAAACTCGGTTTTTAGAAATTCAGTATAATACAATAAAAACAAAAAATCCTTTGCATCTATTTCTAGAGCCGCATGAAAAATATAATAACGAATATAATCGTTTTGAAGATCCCTGTATTTTGTATTATTAGTTTTATTTGATTAAAATGAAATTTAATAGCAAAACGAAGTTGTAGGATGAAATTATTTAGGAGTGCTTTGTGAAAGGATTGATTTTATACACAAACCACTTGGTACCCCATTGGACTTTAAATCATATAAATTCAGTTCATAACAATGCCATATAATAAAGAAAAGCGAAACACAAGATTACTCCCACTATTCATGACCACATGGTGGAAATCAAATTTTAAAAAATTGGCCTTGTATTGGCATTTAATATATTTACGTAAACTCGGTTTTTAAAAATTCAGTATAATACAATAAAAACAAAAAATCCTTTGCATCTATTTCTAGAGCCGCATGAAAAATATAATAACGAATATAATCGTTTTGAAGATCCCTGTATTTTGTATTATTAGTTTTATTTGATTAAAATGAAATTTAATAGCAAAACGAATTTATAGGCTGAAATTATTTAGGAGTGCTTTGTGAAAGGATTGATTTTATACACAAACCGCTTGGTACCCCATTGGACTTTAAAACATATAAATTCAGTTCATAACAATGCCATATAATAAAGAAAAGCGAAACACAAGATTACTCCCACTATTCATGACCACATGGTGGAAATCAAATTTTAAAAAATTGGCCTTGTATTGGCATTTAATATATTTACGTAAACTCGGTTTTTAGAAATTCAGTATAATACAATAAAAACAAAAAATCCTTTGCATCTATTTATAGAGCCGCATGAAAAATATAATAACGAATATAATCGTTTTGAAGATCCCTGTATTTTGTATTATTAGTTTTATTTGATTAAAATGAAATTTAATAGCAAAACGAAGTTGTAGGATGAAACTACTTAGGAGTGCTCTGTGAAAGGATTGATTTTATACACAAACCACTTGGTACCCCATTGGACTTTAAATCATATAAATTCAGTTCATAACAATGCCATATAATAAAGAAAAGCGAAACACAAGATTACTCCCACTATTCATGACCACATGGTGGAAATCAAATTTTAAAAAATTGGCCTTGTATTGGCATTTAATATATTTACGTAAACTCGGTTTTTAGAAATTCAGTATAATACAATAAAAACAAAAAATCCTTTGCATCTATGTATAGAGCCGCATGAAAAATATAATAACGAATATAATCGTTTTGAAGATCCCTGTATTTTGTATTATTAGTTTTATTTGATTAAAATGAAATTTAATAGCAAAACGAAGTTGTAGGATGAAACTACTTAGGAGTGCTCTGTGAAAGGATTGATTTTATACACAAACCACTTGGTACCCCATTGGACTTTAAATCATATAAATTTAGTTCATAACACTGCCATATAATAAAGAAAAGCGAAACATAAGATTGCTCCAACTATTCATAACCAAATGGTGGAAATCAAATTTTAAAAAATTGGCCTTGTATTGGCATTTAATATATTTACGTAAACTCGGTTTTTAGAAATTCAGTATAATACAATAAAAACAAAAAATCCTTTGCATCTATTTATAGAGCCGCATGAAAAATATAATAACGAATATAATCGTTTTGAAGATCCCTGTATTTTGTATTATTAGTTTTATTTGATTAAAATGAAATTTAATAGCAAAACGAAGTTGTAGGATAAAACTACTTAGGAGTGCTCTGTGAAAGGATTGATTTTATACACAAACCACTTGGTATCCCATTGGACTTTAAAGCTAATAAATTCAGTTCAAAAAAATGCCATATAATAAAGATAAGCGAAACACAAGATTACTCCCACTATTCATGACCAAATGGTGGAAATCAAATTTTAAAAAATTGGCCTTGTATTGGCATTTAATATATTTACGTAAACTCGGTTTTTAAAAATTCAGTATAATACAATAAAAACAAAAAATCCTTTGCATCTATTTCTAGAGCCGCATGAAAAATATAATAACGAATATAATCGTTTTGAACATCCCTGTATTTTGTAATATTAGTTTTATTTGATTAAAATGAAATTTAATAAGAAAACGAATTTATAGGCTGAAATTATTTAGGAGTGCTTTGTGAAAGGATTGATTTTATACACAAACCGCTTGGTACCCCATTGGAATTTAAAACATATAAATTCAGTTCATAACAATGCCATATAATAAAGAAAAGCGAAACACAAGATTACTCCCACTATTCATGACCACATGGTGGAAATCAAATTTTAAAAAATTGGTCTTGTATTGGCATTTAATATATTTACGTAAACTCGGTTTTTAAAAATTCAGTATATTACAATAAAAACAAAAAATACTTCGCATCTATTTCTAGAGCTACATAAAAAATATAAGAACGAAAATATACATTTTGTACATCCCTGTCCTTTTTAATATTAGTTTTCTATGAATAAAATGAAATTTAATAGCAAAACGAAGTTGTAGTATGAAACTACTTAGGAGTGCTCTGTGAAAGGATTGATTTTATACACAAACCACTTGGTACCCCATTGGACTTTAAAGCTAATAAATTCAGTTCAAAAAAATGCCATATAATAAAGATAAGCGAAACACAAGATTACTCCCACTATTCATGACCAAATGGTGGAAATCAAATTTTAAAAAATTGGCCTTGTATTGGCATTTAATATATTTACGTAAACTCGGTTTTTAAAAATTCAGTATAATACAATAAAAACAAAAAATCCTTTGCAGCTATTTCTAGAGCCGCATGAAAAATATAATAACGAATATAATCGTTTTGAAGATCCCTGTATTTTGTATTATTAGTTTTATTTGATTAAAATGAAATTTAATAGCAAAACGAAGTTGTAGTATGAAACTACTTAGGAGTGCTCTGTGAAAGGATTGATTTTATACACAAACCACTTGGTACCCCATTGGACTTTAAATCATATAAATTTAGTTCATAACACTGCCATATAATAAAGAAAAGCGAAACATAAGATTGCTCCAACTATTCATAACCAAATGGTGGAAATCAAATTTTAAAAAATTGGCCTTGTATTGGCATTTAATATATTTACGTAAACTCGGTTTTTAAAAATTCAGTATAATACAATAAAAACAAAAAATCCTTTGCAGCTATTTCTAGAGCCGCATGAAAAATATAATAACGAATATAATCGTTTTGAAGATCCCTGTATTTTGTATTATTAGTTTTATTTGATTAAAATGAAATTTAATAGCAAAACGAAGTTGTAGTATGAAACTACTTAGGAGTGCTCTGTGAAAGGATTGATTTTATACACAAACCACTTGGTACCCCATTGGACTTTAAATCATATAAATTTAGTTCATAACACTGCCATATAATAAAGAAAAGCGAAACATAAGATTGCTCCAACTATTCATAACCAAATGGTGGAAATCAAATTTTAAAAAATTGGCCTTGTATTGGCATTTAATATATTTACGTAAACTCGGTTTTTAAAAATTCAGTATAATACAATAAAAACAAAAAATCCTTTGCAGCTATTTCTAGAGCCGCATGAAAAATATAATAACGAATATAATCGTTTTGAAGATCCCTGTATTTTGTATTATTAGTTTTATTTGATTAAAATGAAATTTAATAGCAAAACGAAGTTGTAGTATGAAACTACTTAGGAGTGCTCTGTGAAAGGATTGATTTTATACACAAACCACTTGGTACCCCATTGGACTTTAAAGCTAATAAATTCAGTTCAAAAAAATGCCATATAATAAAGATAAGCGAAACACAAGATTACTCCCACTATTCATGACCAAATGGTGGAAATCAAATTTTAAAAAATTGGCCTTGTATTGGCATTTAATATATTTACGTAAATTCGGTTTTCAAAAATTCAGTATAATACAATAAAAACAAAAAATCCTTCGCATCTCTTCTAGAGCCGCATGAAAAATATAATAACGAATATAATCGTTTTGAAGATCCCTGTATTTTGTATTATTAGTTTTATTTGATTAAAATGTAATTAATTAAAAAAACGAATTAATAGGATGAAACTACTTAGGAGTGCTCTGTGAAAGGATTGATTTTTTACACAAACCACTTGGTACCCCATTGGACTTTAAATCATATAAATTCAGTTCATAACACTGCCATATAATAAAGAAAAGCGAAACACAAGATTACTCCCACTATTCGTGACCAAATGGTGGAAATCAATTTTAAAAAATTGGCCTTGTATTGGCATTTAATATATTTACGTAAACTCGGTTTTTAAAAATTCAGTATAATACAATAAAAACAAAAAATCCTTTGCAGCTATTTCTAGAGCCGCATGAAAAATATAATAACGAATATAATCGTTTTGAAGATCCCTGTATTTTGTATTATTAGTTTTATTTGATTAAAATGAAATTTAATAGCAAAACGAAGTTGTAGGATAAAACTACTTAGGAGTGCTCTGTGAAAGGATTGATTTTATACACAAACCACTTGGTACCCCATTGGACTTTAAAGCTAATAAATTCAGTTCAAAAAAATGCCATATAATAAAGATAAGCGAAACACAAGATTACTCCCACTATTCATGACCACATGGTGGAAATCAAATTTTAAAAAATTGGCCTTGTATTGGCATTTAATATATTTACGTAAACTCGGTTTTTAAAAATTCAGTATATTACAATAAAAAAAAAAAATACTTCGCATCTATTTCTAGAGCTACATAAAAAATATAAGAACGAAAATATACATTTTGTACATCCCTGTCCTTTTTAATATTAGTTTTCTATGAATAAAATGAAATTTAATAGCAAAACGAAGTTGTAGTATGAAAATACTTAGGAGTGCTCTGTGAAAGGATTGATTTTATACACAAACCACTTGGTACCCCATTGGACTTTAAAGCTAATAAATTCAGTTCAAAAAAATGCCATATAATAAAGATAAGCGAAACACAAGATTACTCCCACTATTCATGACCAAATGGTGGAAATCAAATTTTAAAAAATTGGCCTTGTATTGGCATTTAATATATTTACGTAAACTCGGTTTTTAGAAATTCAGTATAATACAATAAAAACAAAAAATCCTTTGCATCTATTTATAGAGCCGCATGAAAAATATAATAACGAATATAATCGTTTTGAAGATCCCTGTATTTTGTATTATTAGTTTTATTTGATTAAAATGAAATTTAATAGCAAAACGAAGTTGTAGGATGAAACTACTTAGGAGTGCTCTGTGAAAGGATTGATTTTATACACAAACCACTTGGTACCCCATTGGACTTTAAATCATATAAATTTAGTTCATAACACTGCCATTTAATAAAGAAAAGCGAAACATAAGATTGCTCCAACTATTCATAACCAAATGGTGGAAATCAAATTTTAAAAAATTGGCCTTGTATTGGCATTTAATATATTTACGTAAACTCGGTTTTTAAAAATTCAGTATAATACAATAAAAACAAAAAATCCTTTGCATCTATTTCTAAAGCCGCATGAAAAATATAATACCGAATATAATCGTTTTGAAGATCCCTGTATTTTGTAATTGTAGTTTTATTTGATTAAAATGAAATTTTAATAGCAAAACGAAGTTATACGATGAAACTACTTAGGCGTGCTGTGTGAAAGGATTGACTTTATACACAAACCGCTTGGTACCCCATTGGACTTTAAAGCTCATAAATTCAGTTCATAACACTGCCATATAATAAAGAAAAGCGAAACACAAGATTACTCCCACTATTCATGACCAAATGGTGGAAATCAATTTTAAAAAATTGGCCTTGTATTGGCATTTAATATATTTACGTAAACTCGGTTTTTAAAAATTCAGTATAATACAATAAAAACAAAAAATCCTTCGCATCTATTTCTAGAGCTGCATGTAAAATATAATACCGAATATAATCTTTTTGAAGATCCCTGTATTTTTTATTATTAGTTTTATTTGATTAAAATGAAATTTAATAACAAAACGAAGTTATAGGATGAAACTACTTAGGAGTGCTCTGTGAAAGGATTGGTTTTATACACAAACCACTTGTTACCCCATTGGACTTTGAATCATATAAATTCAGTTTAAAAAAATGCCATATAAAAAAGATAAGCGAAACACAAGATTACTCCCACTATTCATGACCACATGGTGGAAATCAAATTTTAAAAAATTGGCCTTGTATTGGCATTTAATATATTTACGTAAACTCGGTTTTTAAAAATTCAGTATATTACAATAAAAAAAAAAAATCCTTCGCATCTATTTCTAGAGCTGCATGTAAAATATAATAACGAATATAATCGTTTTGAAGATCCCTGTATTTTGTATTATTAGTTTTATTTGATTAAAATGTAATTAATTAAAAAAACGAATTAATAGGATGAAACTACTTAGGAGTGCTCTGTGAAAGGATTGATTTTTTACACAATCCACTTGGTACCCCATTGGACTTTAAATCATATAAATTCAGTTCATAACACTGCCATATAATAAAGAAAAGCGAAACACAAGATTACTCCCACTATTCATGACCAAATGGTGGAAATCAATTTTAAAAAATTGGCCTTGTATTGGCATTTAATATATTTACGTAAACTCGGTTTTTAAAAATTCAGTATAATACAATAAAAACAAAAAATCCTTCGCATCTATTTCTAGAGATGCATGTAAAATATAATACCGAATATAATCTTTTTGAAGATCCCTGTATTTTTTATTATTAGTTTTATTTGATTAAAATGAAATTTAATAACAAAACGAAGTTATAGGATGAAACTACTTAGGAGTGCTCTGTGAAAGGATTGATTTTATACACAAACCGCTTGGTACCCCATTGGACTTTAAAGCTAATTAATTCAGTTCATAACAATGCCATATAATAAAGAAAAGCGAAACACAAGATTACTCCCACTATTCATGACCAAACGGTGGAAATCAAATTTTAAAAAAATTGGTCTTGTATTGGCATTTAATATATTTACGTAAACTCGGTTTTTAAAAATTCAGTATAATACAATAAAAACAAAAAATCCTTTGCATCTATTTCTAGAGCCGCATGAAAAATATAATAACGAATATAATCGTTTTGAACATCCCTGTATTTTGTAATATTAGTTTTATTTGATTAAAATGAAATTTAATAGCAAAACGAAGTTGTAGGATAAAACTACTTAGGAGTGCTGTGTGAAGAATTGGTTTTATACACAAACCACTTGTTACCCCATTGGACTTTGAATCATATAAATTCAGTTTAAAAAAATGCCATATAAAAAAGATAAGCGAAACACAAGATTACTCCCACTATTCATGACCAAATGGTGGAAATCAAATTTTAAAAAATTGGCCTTGTATTGGCATTTAATATATTTACGTAAACTCGGTTTTTAAAAATTCAGTATAATACAATAAAAACAAAAAATCCTTTGCATCTATTTCTAGAGCCGCATGAAAAATATTATAACGAATATAATCGTTTTGAATATCCCTGTATTTTGTAATATTAGTTTTATTTGATTAAAATGAAATTTAATAGCAAAACGAAGTTATAGGATAAAACTACTTAGGAGTGCTTTGTGAAAGGATTGATTTTATACACAAACCACTTGGTACCCCATTGGACTTTAAAGCTAATAAATTCAGTTCATAACAATGCCATATAATAAAGAAAAGCGAAACACAAGATTACTCCCACTATTCATGACCAAATGGTGGAAATCAAATTTTAAAAAATTGGCCTTGTATTGGCATTTAATATATTTACGTAAACTCGGTTTTTAAAAATTCAGTATAATACAATAAAAACAAAAAATCCTTCGCATCTATTTCTAGAGCTGTATGAAAAATATAATAACGAATATAATCGTTTTGAAGATCCATGTATTTTGTAATATTAGTTTTATTTGATTAAAATGAAATTTAATAACAAAACGAATTTATAGGCTGAAACTATTTAGGAGTGCTTTGTGAAAGGATTAATTTTATACACAAACCACTTGGTACCCCATTGGACTTTAAAGCTAATAAATTCAGTTCATAACAATGCCATATAATAAAGAAAAGCGAAACACAAGATTACTCCCACTATTCATGACCAAATGGTGGAAATCAAATTTTAAAAAATTGGCCTTGTATTGGCATTTAATATATTTACGTAAACTCGGTTTTTAAAAATTCAGTATAATACAATAAAAACAAAAAATCCTTCGCATCTATTTCTAGAGCTGTATGAAAAATATAATAACGAATATAATCGTTTTGAAGATCCATGTATTTTGTAATATTAGTTTTATTTGATTAAAATGAAATTTAATAACAAAACGAATTTATAGGCTGAAACTATTTAGGAGTGCTTTGTGAAAGGATTAATTTTATACACAAACCACTTGGTACCCCATTGGGCTTTAAAGCTAATAAATTCAGTTAATAAGAATGCCATATAATAAAGATAAGCGAAACACAAGAGAACTCCTACTATTCATGACCAAATGGTGGAAATCAAATTTTAAAAAATTGGCCTTGTATTGGCATTTAATATATTTACGTAAACTCGGTTTTTAAAAATTCAGTATAATACAATAAAAACAAAAAATCCTTCGCATCTATTTCTAGAGCTGCATGAAAAATATAATAACGAATATAATCGTTTTGAAGATCCATGTATTTTGTAATATTAGTTTTATTTGATTAAAATGAAATTTAATAACAAAACGAATTTATAGGCTGAAATTATTTAGGAGTGCTTTGTGAAAGGATTGATTTTATACACAAACCGCTTGGTACCCCATTGGACTTTAAAGCTCATAAATTCAGTTCATAACACTGCCATATAATAAAGAAATGCGAAACACAAGATTACTCCTACTATTCATGACCAAATGGTGGAAATCAAATTTTAAAAAATTGGCCTTGTATTGGCATTTAATATATTTACGTAAACTCGGTTTTTAAAAATTCAGTATAATACAATAAAAACAAAAAATCCTTCGCATCTATTTCTAGAGCTGCATGTGAAATACAATACCGAATATAATCTTTTTGAAGATCCCTGTATTTTTTAATATTAGTTTTATTTGATTAAAATGAAATTTAATAGCAAAACGAAGTTGTAGGATAAAACTACTTAGGAGTGCTTTGTGAAAGGATTGATTTTATACACAAACCACTTGGTACCCCATTGGACTTTAAAGCTAATAAATTCAGTTCATAACAATGCCATATAATAAAGAAAAGCGAAACACAAGATTACTCCCACTATTCATGACCAAATGGTGGAAATCAAATTTTAAAAAATTGGCCTTGTATTGGCATTTAATATATTTACGTAAACTCGGTTTTTAAAAATTCAGTATAATACAATAAAAACAAAAAATCCTTCGCATCTATTTCTAGAGCTGTATGAAAAATATAATAACGAATATAATCGTTTTGAAGATCCATGTATTTTGTAATATTAGTTTTATTTGATTAAAATGAAATTTAATAACAAAACGAATTTATAGGCTGAAACTATTTAGGAGTGCTTTGTGAAAGGATTAATTTTATACACAAACCACTTGGTACCCCATTGGACTTTAAAGCTAATAAATTCAGTTCATAACAATGCCATATAATAAAGAAAAGCGAAACACAAGATTACTCCCACTATTCATGACCAAATGGTGGAAATCAAATTTTAAAAAATTGGCCTTGTATTGGCATTTAATATATTTACGTAAACTCGGTTTTTAAAAATTCAGTATAATACAATAAAAACAAAAAATCCTTTGCATCTATTTCTAGAGCCGCATGAAAAATATAATAACGAATATAATCGTTTTGAACATCCCTGTATTTTGTAATATTAGTTTTATTTGATTAAAATGAAATTTAATAGCAAAACGAAGTTGTAGGATAAAACTACTTAGGAGTGCTGTGTGAAGAATTGGTTTTATACACAAACCACTTGTTACCCCATTGGACTTTGAATCATATAAATTCAGTTTAAAAAAATGCCATATAAAAAAGATAAGCGAAACACAAGATTACTCCCACTATTCATGACCAAATGGTGGAAATCAAATTTTAAAAAATTGGCCTTGTATTGGCATTTAATATATTTACGTAAACTCGGTTTTTAAAAATTCAGTATAATACAATAAAAACAAAAAATCCTTTGCATCTATTTCTAGAGCCGCATGAAAAATATAATAACGAATTTAATCGTTTTGAAGATCCATGTATTTTGTAATATAAGTTTTATTTGATTAAAATGAAATTTAATAACAAAACGAAGTTATAGGATGAAACTACTTAGGAGTGCTTTGTGAAAGGATTGATTTTATACACAAACCGCTTGGTACCCCATTGGACTTTAAAGCTCATAAATTCAGTTCATTACACTGCCATATAATAAAGAAATGCGAAACACAAGATTACTCCTACTATTCATGACCAAATGGTGGAAATCAAATTTTAAAAAATTGGTCTTGTATTGGCATTTAATATATTTACGTAAACTCGGTTTTTAAAAATTCAGTATAATACAATAAAAACAAAAAATCCTTTGCATCTATTTCTAGAGCCGCATGAAAAATATTATAACGAATATAATCGTTTTGAATATCCCTGTATTTTGTAATATTAGTTTTATTTGATTAAAATGAAATTTAATAGCAAAACGAAGTTATAGGATAAAACTACTTAGGAGTGCTTTGTGAAAGGATTGATTTTATACACAAACCACTTGGTACCCCATTGGACTTTAAAGCTAATAAATTCAGTTCATAACAATGCCATATAATAAAGAAAAGCGAAACACAAGATTACTCCCACTATTCATGACCAAATGGTGGAAATCAAATTTTAAAAAATTGGCCTTGTATTGGCATTTAATATATTTACGTAAACTCGGTTTTTAAAAATTCAGTATAATACAATAAAAACAAAAAATCCTTCGCATCTATTTCTAGAGCTGTATGAAAAATATAATAACGAATATAATCGTTTTGAAGATCCATGTATTTTGTAATATTAGTTTTATTTGATTAAAATGAAATTTAATAACAAAACGAATTTATAGGCTGAAACTATTTAGGAGTGCTTTGTGAAAGGATTAATTTTATACACAAACCACTTGGTACCCCATTGGGCTTTAAAGCTAATAAATTCAGTTAATAAGAATGCCATATAATAAAGATAAGCGAAACACAAGAGAACTCCTACTATTCATGACCAAATGGTGGAAATCAAATTTTAAAAAATTGGCCTTGTATTGGCATTTAATATATTTACGTAAACTCGGTTTTTAAAAATTCAGTATAATACAATAAAAACAAAAAATCCTTCGCATCTATTTCTAGAGCTGCATGAAAAATATAATAACGAATATAATCGTTTTGAAGATCCATGTATTTTGTAATATTAGTTTTATTTGATTAAAATGAAATTTAATAACAAAACGAATTTATAGGCTGAAATTATTTAGGAGTGCTTTGTGAAAGGATTGATTTTATACACAAACCGCTTGGTACCCCATTGGACTTTAAAGCTCATAAATTCAGTTCATAACACTGCCATATAATAAAGAAATGCGAAACACAAGATTACTCCTACTATTCATGACCAAATGGTGGAAATCAAATTTTAAAAAATTGGCCTTGTATTGGCATTTAATATATTTACGTAAACTCGGTTTTTAAAAATTCAGTATAATACAATAAAAACAAAAAATCCTTCGCATCTATTTCTAGAGCTGCATGTGAAATACAATACCGAATATAATCTTTTTGAAGATCCCTGTATTTTTTAATATTAGTTTTATTTGATTAAAATGAAATTTAATAGCAAAACGAAGTTGTAGGATAAAACTACTTAGGAGTGCTCTGTGAAAGGATTGGTTTTATACACAAACCACTTGTTACCCCATTGGACTTTGAATCATATAAATTCAGTTTAAAAAAATGCCATATAAAAAAGATAAGAGAAACACAAGATTACTCCCACCGTTCATGACCAAATGGTGGAAATCAAATTTTAAAAAATTGGCCTTGTATTGGCATTTAATATATTTACGTAAACTCGGTTTTTAAAAATTCAGTATAATACAATAAAAACAAAAAATCCTTCGCATCTATTTCTAGAGCTGCATGTGAAATACAATACCGAATATAATCTTTTTGAAGATCCCTGTATTTTTTAATATTAGTTTTATTTGATTAAAATGAAATTTAATAACAAAACGAAGTTATAGGATGAAACTACTTAGGAGTGCTCTGTGAAAGGATTGATTTTATACACAAACCGCTTGGTACCCCTTGGACTTTAAAGCTCATAAATTCAGTTCATAACACTGCCATATAATAAAGAAAAGCGAAACACAAGATTACTCCCACTATTCATGACCAAATGGTGGAAATCAAATTTTAAAAAATTGGCCTTGTATTGGCATTTAATATATTTACGTAAACTCGGTTTTTAAAAATTCAGTATAATACAATAAAAACAAAAAATCCTTCGCATCTATTTCTAGAGCTGCATGTGAAATACAATACCGAATATAATCTTTTTGAAGATCCCTGTATTTTTTATTATTAGTTTTATTTGATTAAAATGAAATTTAATAACAAAACGAAGTTATAGGATGAAACTACTTAGGAGTGCTCTGTGAAAGGATTGATTTTATACACAAACCGCTTGGTACCCCATTGGACTTTAAATCATATAAATTCAGTTCATAACACTGCCATATAATAAAGAAAAGCGAAACACAAGATTACTCCCACTATTCATGACCAAATGGTGGAAATCAATTTTAAAAAATTGGCCTTGTATTGGCATTTAATATATTTACGTAAACTCGGTTTTTAAAAATTCAGTATAATACAATAAAAACAAAAAATCCTTCGCATCTATTTCTAGAGCTGCATGTAAAATATAATACCGAATATAATCTTTTTGAAGATCCCTGTATTTTTTATTATTAGTTTTATTTGATTAAAATGAAATTTAATAACAAAACGAAGTTATAGGATGAAACTACTTAGGAGTGCTCTGTGAAAGGATTGATTTTATACACAAACCGCTTGGTACCCCATTGGACTTTAAAGCTAATTAATTCAGTTCATAACAATGCCATATAATAAAGAAAAGCGAAACACAAGATTACTCCCACTATTCATGACCAAACGGTGGAAATCAAATTTTAAAAAAATTGGTCTTGTATTGGCATTTAATATATTTACGTAAACTCGGTTTTTAAAAATTCAGTATAATACAATAAAAACAAAAAATCCTTTGCATCTATTTCTAGAGCCGCATGAAAAATATAATAACGAATATAATCGTTTTGAACATCCCTGTATTTTGTAATATTAGTTTTATTTGATTAAAATGAAATTTAATAGCAAAACGAAGTTGTAGGATAAAACTACTTAGGAGTGCTGTGTGAAGAATTGGTTTTATACACAAACCACTTGTTACCCCATTGGACTTTGAATCATATAAATTCAGTTTAAAAAAATGCCATATAAAAAAGATAAGCGAAACACAAGATTACTCCCACTATTCATGACCAAATGGTGGAAATCAAATTTTAAAAAATTGGCCTTGTATTGGCATTTAATATATTTACGTAAACTCGGTTTTTAAAAATTCAGTATAATACAATAAAAACAAAAAATCCTTCGCATCTATTTCTAGAGCTGCATGAAAAATATAATAACGAATTTAATCGTTTTGAAGATCCATGTATTTTGTAATATTAGTTTTATTTGATTAAAATGAAATTTAATAACAAAACGAAGTTATAGGATGAAACTACTTAGGAGTGCTTTGTGAAAGGATTGATTTTATACACAAACCGCTTGGTACCCCATTGGACTTTAAAGCTCATAAATTCAGTTCATTAAACTGCCATATAATAAAGAAATGCGAAACACAAGATTACTCCTACTATTCATGACCAAATGGTGGAAATCAAATTTTAAAAAATTGGTCTTGTATTGGCATTTAATATATTTACGTAAACTCGGTTTTTAAAAATGCAGTATAATACAATAAAAACAAAAAATCCTTTGCATCTATTTGTAGAGCCGCATGAAAAATATTATAACGAATATAATCGTTTTGAATATCCCTGTATTTTGTAATATTAGTTTTATTTGATTAAAATGAAATTTAATAGCAAAACGAAGTTATAGGATAAAACTACTTAGGAGTGCTTTTTGAAAGGATTGATTTTATACACAAACCACTTGGTACCCCATTGGACTTTAAAGCTAATAAATTCAGTTCATAACAATGCCATATAATAAAGAAAAGCGAAACACAAGATTACTCCCACTATTCATGACCAAATGGTGGAAATCAAATTTTAAAAAATTGGCCTTGTATTGGCATTTAATATATTTACGTAAACTCGGTTTTTAAAAATTCAGTATAATACAATAAAAACAAAAAATCCTTCGCATCTATTTCTAGAGCTGCATGAAAAATATAATAACGAATATAATCGTTTTGAAGATCCATGTATTTTGTAATATTAGTTTTATTTGATTAAAATGAAATTTAATAACAAAACGAATTTATAGGCTGAAACTATTTAGGAGTGCTTTGTGAAAGGATTGATTTTATACACAAACCACTTGGTACCCCATTGGGCTTTAAAGCTAATAAATTCAGTTAATAAGAATGCTATATAATAAAGATAAGCGAAACACAAGAGAACTCCTACTATTCATGACCAAATGGTGGAAATCAAATTTTAAAAAATTGGCCTTGTATTGGCATTTAATATATTTACGTAAACTCGGTTTTTAAAAATTCAGTATAATACAATAAAAACAAAAAATCCTTCGCATCTATTTCTAGAGCTGCATGAAAAATATAATAACGAATATAATCGTTTTGAAGATCCATGTATTTTGTAATATTAGTTTTATTTGATTAAAATGAAATTTAATAACAAAACGAATTTATAGGCTGAAATTATTTAGGAGTGCTTTGTGAAAGGATTGATTTTATACACAAACCGCTTGGTACCCCATTGGACTTTAAAGCTCATAAATTCAGTTCATAACACTGCCATATAATAAAGAAATGCGAAACACAAGATTACTCCTACTATTCATGACCAAATGGTGGAAATCAAATTTTAAAAAATTGGCCTTGTATTGGCATTTAATATATTTACGTAAACTCGGTTTTTAAAAATTCAGTATAATACAATAAAAACAAAAAATCCTTCGCATCTATTTCTAGAGCTGCATGTGAAATACAATACCGAATATAATCTTTTTGAAGATCCCTGTATTTTGTAATTTTAGTTTTATTTGATTAAAATGAAATTTAATAGCAAAACGAAGTTGTAGGATAAAACTACTTAGGAGTGCTCTGTGAAAGGATTGGTTTTATACAGAAACCACTTGTTACCCCATTGGACTTTGAATCATATAAATTCAGTTTAAAAAAATGCCATATAAAAAAGATAAGAGAAACACAAGATTACTCCCACCGTTCATGACCAAATGGTGGAAATCAAATTTTAAAAAATTGGCCTTGTATTGGCATTTAATATATTTACGTAAACTCGGTTTTTAAAAATTCAGTATAATACAATAAAAACAAAAAATCCTTCGCATCTATTTCTAGAGCTGCATGTGAAATACAATACCGAATATAATCTTTTTGAAGATCCCTGTATTTTTTAATATTAGTTTTATTTGATTAAAATGAAATTTAATAACAAAACGAAGTTATAGGATGAAACTACTTAGGAGTGCTCTGTGAAAGGATTGATTTTATACACAAACCGCTTGGTACCCCTTGGACTTTAAAGCTCATAAATTCAGTTCATAACACTGCCATATAATAAAGAAATGCGAAACACAAGAATACTCCTACTATTCATGACCAAATGGTGGAAATCAAATTTTAAAAAATTGGCCTTGTATTGGCATTTAATATATTTACGTAAACTCGGTTTTTAAAAATTCAGTATAATACAATAAAAACAAAAAATCCTTCACATCTATTTCTAGAGCTGCATGAAAAATATAATAACGAATATAATCGTTTTGAAGATCCATGTATTTTGTAATATTAGTTTTATTTGATTAAAATGAAATTTAATAACAAAACGAATTTATAGACTGAAATTATTTAGGAGTGCTTTGTGAAAGGATTGATTTTATACACAAACCACTTGGTACCCCATTGGACTTTAAAGCTAATAAATTCAGTTCATAACAATGCCATATAATAAAGAAAAGCGAAACACAAGATTACTCCCACTATTCATGACCAAATGGTGGACATCAAATTTTAAAAAATTGGTCTTGTATTGGCATTTAATATATTTACGTAAACTCGGTTTTTAAAAATTCAGTATAATACAATAAAAACAAAAAATCCTTTGCATCTATTTCTAGAGCCGCATGAAAAATATTATAACGAATATAATCGTTTTGAAGATCCCTGTATTTTGTAATATTAGTTTTATTTGATTAAAATGAAATTTAATAGCAAAACGAAGTTGTAGGATAAAACTACTTAGGAGTGCTCTGTGAAGGATTGGTTTTATACACAAACCACTTGTTACCCCATTGGACTTTGAATCATATAAATTCAGTTTAAAAAAATGCCATATAAAAAAGATATGAGAAACACAAGATTACTCCCACCATTCATGACCAAATGGTGGAAATCAAATTTTAAAAAATTGGTCTTGTATTGGCATTTAATATATTTACGTAAACTCGGTTTTTAAAAATTCAGTATAATACAATAAAAACAAAAAATCCTTTGCATCTATTTCTAGAGCCGCATGAAAAATATTATAACGAATATAATCGTTTTGAAGATCCCTGTATTTTTTAATATTAGTTTTATTTGATTAAAATGAAATTTAATAGCAAAACGAAGTTGTAGGATAAAACTACTTAGGAGTGCTCTGTGAAAGGATTGGTTTTATACACAAACCACTTGTTACCCCATTGGACTTTGAATCATATAAATTCAGTTCATAACAATGCCATATAAAAAAGAAAAGCGAAACACAAGATTACTCCCACTATTCATGACCAAATGGTGGAAATCAAATTTTAAAAAATTGGCCTTGTATTGGCATTTAATATATTTACGTAAACTCGGTTTTTAAAAATTCACTATAATACAATAAAAACAAAAAATCCTTCGCATCTATTTCTAGAGCTGCATGAAAAATATAATAACGAATATAATCGTTTTGAAGATCCATGTATTTTGTAATATTAGTTTTATTTGATTAAAATGAAATTTAATAACAAAACGAATTTATAGGCTGAAATTATTTAGGAGTGCTTTGTGAAAGGATTGATTTTATACACAAACCACTTGGTACCCCATTGGACTTTAAAGCTAATAAATTCAGTTCATAACAATGCCATATAATAAAGAAAAGCGAAACACAAGATTACTCCCACTATTCATGACCAAATGGTGGACATCAAATTTTAAAAAATTGGTCTTGTATTGGCATTTAATATATTTACGTAAACTCGGTTTTTAAAAATTCAGTATAATACAATAAAAACAAAAAATCCTTTGCATCTATTTCTAGAGCCGCATGAAAAATATAACAACGAAAATAATGGTTTTGAACACCCTCGTATTTTGTAATATTAGTTTTATTTGATTAAAATGAAATTTAATAGCAAAACGAAGTTGTAGGATAAAACTACTTAGGAGTGCTCTGTGAAAGGATTGGTTTTATACACAAACCACTTGTTACCCCATTGGACTTTGAATCATATAAATTCAGTTTAAAAAAATGCCATATAAAAAAGATAAGCGAAACACAAGATTACTCCCACCATTCATGACCAAATGGTGGAAATCAAATTTTAAAAAATTGGCCTTGTATTGGCATTTAATATATTTACGTAAACTCGGTTTTTAAAAATTCAGTATAATACAATAAAAACAAAAAATCCTTCGCATCTATTTCTAGAGCTGCATGTGAAATACAATACCGAATATAATCTTTTTGAAGATCCCTGTATTTTTTAATATTAGTTTTATTTGATTAAAATGAAATTTAATAACAAAACGAAGTTATAGGATGAAACTTCTTAGGAGTGCTCTGTGAAAGGATTGATTTTATACACAAACCGCTTGGTACCCCATTGGACTTTAAAGCTAATAAATTCAGTTCATAACAATGCCATATAATAAAGAAAAGCGAAACACAAGATTACTCCCACTATTCATGACCAAATGGTGGACATCAAATTTTAAAAAATTGGTCTTGTATTGGCATTTAATATATTTACGTAAACTCGGTTTTTAAAAATTCAGTATAATACAATAAAAACAAAAAATCCTTCGCATGTATTTCTAGAGCTGCATGAAAAATATAATAACGAATATAATCTTTTTGAAGATCCCTGTATTTTTTAATATTAGTTTTATTTGATTAAAATGAAATTTAATAACAAAACGAAGTTATAGGATGAAACTACTTAGGAGTGCTCTGTGAAAGGATTGATTTTATACACAAACCGCTTGGTACCCCATTGGACTTTAAAGCTCATAAATTCAGTTCATAACACTGCCATATAATAAAGAAATGCGAAACACAAGATTACTCCTACTATTCATGACCAAATGGTGGAAATCAAATTTTAAAAAATTGGCCTTGTATTGGCATTTAATATATTTACGTAAACTCGGTTTTTAAAAATTCAGTATAATACAATAAAAACAAAAAATCCTTCGCATCTATTTCTAGAGCTGCATGAAAAATATTATAACGAATATAATCGTTTTGAAGATCCCTGTATTTTGTAATATTTGTTTTATTTGATTAAAATGAAATTTAATAGCAAAACGAAGTTGTAGGATAAAACTACTTAGGAGTGCTCTGTGAAAGGATTGGTTTTATACACAAACCACTTGTTACCCCATTGGACTTTGAATCATATGAATTCAGTTCATAACAATGCCATATAAAAAAGATAAGCAAAACACAAGATTACTCCCACTATTCATGACCAAATGGTGGAAATCAAATTTTAAAAAATTGGCCTTGTATTGGCATTTAATATATTTACGTAAACTCGGTTTTTAAAAATTCAGTATAATACAATAAAAACAAAAAATCCTTCGCATCTATTTCTAGAGCCGCATGAAAAATATAATAACGAATATAATCGTTTTGAAGATCCATGTATTTTGTAATATTAGTTTTATATGATTAAAATGAAATTTAATAACAAAACGAATTTATAGGCTGAAATTATTTAGGAGTGCTTTGTGAAAGGATTGATTTTATACACAAACCACTTGGTACCCCATTGGACTTTAAAGCTAATAAATTCAGTTCATAACAATGCCATATAATGAAGAAAAGCGAAACACAAGATTACTCCCACTATTCATGACCAAATGGTGGACATCAAATTTTAAAAAATTGGTCTTGTATTGGCATTTAATATATTTACGTAAACTCGGTTTTTAAAAATTCAGTATAATACAATAAAAACAAAAAATGCTTTGCATCTATTTCTAGAGCCGCATGAAAAATATTATAACGAATATAATCGTTTTGAAGATCCCTGTATTTTGTAATATTAGTTTTATTTGATTAAAATGAAATTTAATAGCAAAACGAAGTTGTAGGATAAAACTACGTAGGAGTGCTCTGTGAAGGATTGGTTTTATACACAAACCACTTGTTACCCCATTGGACTTTGAATCATATAAATTCAGTTTAAAAAAATGCCATATAAAAAAGATAAGCGAAACACAAGATTACTCCTACTATTCATGACCAAATGGTGGAAATCAAATTTTAAAAAATTGGCCTTGTATTGGCATTTAATATATTTACGTAAACTCGGTTTTTAAAAATTCAGTATAATACAATAAAAACAAAAAATCCTTCGCATCTATTTCTAGAGCTGCATGAAAAATATAATAACGAATATAATCGCTTTGAAGATCCATGTATTTTGTAATATTAGTTTTATTTGATTAAAATGAAATTTAATAACAAAACGAATTTATAGGCTGAAATTATTTAGGAGTGCTTTGTGAAAGGATTGATTTTATACACAAACCACTTGGTACCCCATTGGACTTTAAAGCTAATAAATTCAGTTCATAACAATGCCATATAATAAAGAAAAGCGAAACACAAGATTACTCCCACTGTTCATGACCACATGGTGGAAATCAAATTTTAAAAAATTGGTCTTGTATTGGCATTTAATATATTTACGTAAACTCGGTTTTTAAAAATTCAGTATAATACAATAAAAACAAAAAATCCTTTGCAACTATTTCTAGAGTCGCATGAAAAATATTATAACGAATATAATCGTTTTGAAGATCCCTGTATTTTGTAATATTAGTTTTATTTGATTAAAATGAAATTTAATAGCAAAACGAAGTTGTAGGATAAAACTACTTAGGAGTGCTCTGTGAAAGGATTGGTTTTATACACAAACCACTTGTTACCCCATTGGACTTTGAATTATATAAATTCAGTTCATAACAATGCCATATAAAAAAGATAAGCGAAACACAAGATTACTCTCACTATTCATGACCAAATGGTGGACATTAAATTTTAAAAAATTGGCCTTGTATTGGCATTTAATATATTTACGTAAACTCGGTTTTTAAAAATTCAGTATAATACAATAAAAACAAAAAATCCTTCGCATCTATTTCTAGAGCTGCATGAAAAATATAATAACGAATATAATCGTTTTGAAGATCCATGTATTTTGTAATATTAGTTTTATTTGATTAAAATGAAATTTAATAACAAAACGAATTTATAGGATGAAACTACTTAGGAGTGCTCTGTGAAAGGATTGATTTTATACACAAACCACTTGGTACCCCATTGGACTTTAAAGCTAATAAATTCAGTTCATAACACTGCCATATAATAAAGAAATGCGAAACACAAGATTACTCCTACTATTCATGACCAAATGGTGGAAATCAAATTTTAAAAAATTGGCCTTGTATTGGCATTTAATATATTTACGTAAACTCGGTTTTTAAAAATTCAGTATAATACAATAAAAACAAAAAATCCTTCGCATCTATTTCTAGAGCTGCATGAAAAATATAATAACTAATATAATCGTTTTGAAGATCCATGTATTTTGTAATATTAGTTTTATTTGATTAAAATGAAATTTAATAACAAAACGAATTTATAGGCTGAAATTATTTAGGAGTGCTTTGTGAAAGGATTGATTTTATACACAAACCACTTGGTACCCCATTGGACTTTAAAGCTAATAAATTGAGTTCATAACAATGCCATATAATAAAGAAAAGCGAAACACAAGATTACTCCCACTATTCATGACCACATGGTGGACATCAAATTTTAAAAAATTGGTCTTGTATTGGCATTTAATATATTTACGTAAACTCGGTTTTTAAAAATTCAGTATAATACAATAAAAACAAAAAATCCTTTGCATCTATTTCTAGAGCCGCATGAAAAATATTATAACGAATATAATCGTTTTGAAGATCCCTGTATTTTGTAATATTAGTTTTATTTGATTAAAATGAAATTTAATAGCAAAACGAAGTTGTAGGATGAAACTTCTTAGGAGTGCTCTGTGAAAGGATTGATTTTATACACAAACCGCTTGGTACCCCATTGGACTTTAAAGCTAATAAATTCAGTTCATAACAATGCCATATAATAAAGATAAGCGAAACACAAGATTACTCCTACTATTCATGACCAAATGGTGGAAATCAAATTTTAAAAAATTGGCCTTGTATTGGCATTTAATATATTTACGTAAACTAGGTTTTTCAAAATTCAGTATAATACAATAAAAACAAAAAATCCTTCGCATCTATTTCTAGAGCTGCATGAAAAATATTATAACGAATATAATCGTTTTGAAGATCCCTGTATTTTGTAATATTAGTTTTATTTGATTAAAATGAAATTTAATAACAAAACGAATTTATAGGCTGAAATTATTTAGGAGTGCTTTGTGAAAGGATTGATTTTATACACAAACCACTTGGTACCCCATTGGACTTTAAAGCTAATAAATTCAGTTCATAACAATGCCATATAATAAAGAAAAGCGAAACACAAGATTACTCCCACTGTTCATGACCACATGGTGGAAATCAAATTTTAAAAAATTGGTCTTGTATTGGCATTTAATATATTTACGTAAACTCGGTTTTTAAAAATTCAGTATAATACAATAAAAACAAAAAATCCTTCGCATCTATTTCTAGAGCTGCATGAAAAATATAATAACGAATATAATCGCTTTGAAGATCCATGTATTTTGTAATATTAGTTTTATTTGATTAAAATGAAATTTAATAACAAAACGAATTTATAGGCTGAAATTATTTAGGAGTGCTTTGTGAAAGGATTGATTTTATACACAAACCACTTGGTACCCCATTGGACTTTAAAGCTAATAAATTCAGTTCATAACAATGCCATATAATAAAGAAAAGCGAAACACAAGATTACTCCCACTGTTCATGACCACATGGTGGAAATCAAATTTTAAAAAATTGGTCTTGTATTGGCATTTAATATATTTACGTAAACTCGGTTTTTAAAAATTCAGTATAATACAATAAAAACAAAAAATCCTTTGCAACTATTTCTAGAGTCGCATGAAAAATATTATAACGAATATAATCGTTTTGAAGATCCCTGTATTTTGTAATATTAGTTTTATTTGATTAAAATGAAATTTAATAGCAAAACGAAGTTGTAGGATAAAACTACTTAGGAGTGCTCTGTGAAAGGATTGGTTTTATACACAAACCACTTGTTACCCCATTGGACTTTGAATCATATAAATTCAGTTCATAACAATGCCATATAAAAAAGATAAGCGAAACACAAGATTACTCTCACTATTCATGACCAAATGGTGGACATTAAATTTTAAAAAATTGGCCTTGTATTGGCATTTAATATATTTACGTAAACTCGGTTTTTAAAAATTCAGTATAATACAATAAAAACAAAAAATCCTTCGCATCTATTTCTAGAGCTGCATGAAAAATATAATAACGAATATAATCGTTTTGAAGATCCATGTATTTTGTAATATTAGTTTTATTTGATTAAAATGAAATTTAATAACAAAACGAATTTATAGGATGAAACTACTTAGGAGTGCTCTGTGAAAGGATTGATTTTATACACAAACCACTTGGTACCCCATTGGACTTTAAAGCTAATAAATTCAGTTCATAACACTGCCATATAATAAAGAAATGCGAAACACAAGATTACTCCTACTATTCATGACCAAATGGTGGAAATCAAATTTTAAAAAATTGGCCTTGTATTGGCATTTAATATATTTACGTAAACTCGGTTTTTAAAAATTCAGTATAATACAATAAAAACAAAAAATCCTTCGCATCTATTTCTAGAGCTGCATGAAAAATATAATAACTAATATAATCGTTTTGAAGATCCATGTATTTTGTAATATTAGTTTTATTTGATTAAAATGAAATTTAATAACAAAACGAATTTATAGGCTGAAATTATTTAGGAGTGCTTTGTGAAAGGATTGATTTTATACACAAACCACTTGGTACCCCATTGGACTTTAAAGCTAATAAATTCAGTTCATAACAATGCCATATAATAAAGAAAAGCGAAACACAAGATTACTCCCACTATTCATGACCACATGGTGGACATCAAATTTTAAAAAATTGGTCTTGTATTGGCATTTAATATATTTACGTAAACTCGGTTTTTAAAAATTCAGTATAATACAATAAAAACAAAAAATCCTTTGCATCTATTTCTAGAGCCGCATGAAAAATATTATAACGAATATAATCGTTTTGAAGATCCCTGTATTTTGTAATATTAGTTTTATTTGATTAAAATGAAATTTAATAGCAAAACGAAGTTGTAGGATGAAACTTCTTAGGAGTGCTCTGTGAAAGGATTGATTTTATACACAAACCGCTTGGTACCCCATTGGACTTTAAAGCTCATAAATTCAGTTCATAACAATGCCATATAATAAAGATAAGCGAAACACAAGATTACTCCTACTATTCATGACCAAATGGTGGAAATCAAATTTTAAAAAATTGGCCTTGTATTGGCATTTAATATATTTACGTAAACTAGGTTTTTCAAAATTCAGTATAATACAATAAAAACAAAAAATCCTTCGCATCTATTTCTAGAGCTGCATGAAAAATATTATAACGAATATAATCGTTTTGAAGATCCCTGTATTTTGTAATATTAGTTTTATTTGATTAAAATGAAATTTAATAGCAAAACGAAGTTGTAGGATAAAACTACTTAGGAGTGCTTTGTGAAAGGATTGATTTTATACACAAACCACTTGGTACCCCATTGGACTTTAAAGCTAATAAATTCAGTTCATAACAATGCCATATAATAAAGAAAAGCGAAACACAAGATTACTCCCACTATTCATGACCACATGGTGGACATCAAATTTTAAAAAATTGGTCTTGTATTGGCATTTAATATATTTACTTAAACTCGGTTTTTAAAAATTCAGTATAATACAATAAAAACAAAAAATCCTTCGCATCTATTTCTAGAGCCGCATGAAAAATATTATAACGAATATAATCGTTTTGAAGATCCCTGTATTTTGTAATATTAGTTTTATTTGATTAAAATGAAATTTAATAGCAAAACGAAGTTGTAGGATAAAACTACTTAGGAGTGCTCTGTGAAAGGATTGGTTTTATACACAAACCACTTGTTACCCCATTGGACTTTGAATCATATAAATTCAGTTCATAACAATGCCATATAAAAAAGATAAGCAAAACACAAGATTACTCCCACTATTCATGACCAAATGGTGGAAATCAAATTTTAAAAAATTGGCCTTGTATTGGCATTTAATATATTTACGTAAACTCGGTTTTTAAAAATTCAGTATAATACAATAAAAACAAAAAATCCTTCGCATCTATTTCTAGAGCTGCATGAAAAATATAATAACGAATATAATCGTTTTGAAGATCCATGTATTTTGTAATATTAGTTTTATTTGATTAAAATGAAATTTAATAACAAAACGAATTTATAGGCTGAAATTATTTAGGAGTGCTTTGTGAAAGGATTGATTTTATACACAAACCACTTGGTACCCCATTGGACTTTAAAGCTAATAAATTCAGTTCATAACAATGCCATATAATGAAGAAAAGCGAAACACAAGATTACTCCCATTATTCATGACCAATAGGTGGAAATCAAATTTTAAAAAATTGGTCTTGTATTGGCATTTAATATATTTACGTAAACTCGGTTTTTAAAAATTCAGTATAATACAATAAAAACAAAAACTCCTTTGCATCTATTTCTAGAGCCGCATGAAAAATATTATAACGAATATAATCGTTTTGAAGATCCCTGTATTTTGTAATATTAGTTTTATTTGATTAAAATGAAATTTAATAGCAAAACGAAGTTGTAGGATAAAACTACTTAGGAGTGCTCTGTGAAAGGATTGGTTTTATACACAAACCACTTGTTACCCCATTGGACTTTGAATCATATAAATTCAGTTCATAACAATGCCATATAAAAAAGATAAGCGAAACACAAGATTACTCCCACTATTCATGACCAAATGGTGGAAATCAAATTTTAAAAAATTGGCCTTGTATTGGCATTTAATATATTTACGTAAACTCGGTTTTTAAAAATTCAGTATAATACAATAAAAACAAAAAATCCTTCGCATCTATTTCTAGAGCTGCATGAAAAATATAATAACGAATATAATCGTTTTGAAGATCCATGTATTTTGTAATATTAGTTTTATTTGATTAAAATGAAATTTAATAACAAAACGAATTTATAGGATGAAACTACTTAGGAGTGCTCTGTGAAAGAATTGATTTTATACACAAACCGCTTAGAACCCCATTGGACTTTAAAGCTCATAAATTCAGTTCATAACACTGCCATATAATAAAGAAATGCGAAACACAAGATTACTCCTACTATTCATGACCAAATGGTGGAAATCAAATTTTAAAAAATTGGCCTTGTATTGGCATTTAATATATTTACGTAAACTCGGTTTTTAAAAATTCAGTATAATACAATAAAAACAAAAAATCCTTCGCATCTATTTCTAGAGCTGCATGAAAAATATAATAACGAATATAATCGTTTTGAAGATCCATGTATTTTGTAATATTAGTTTTATTTGATTAAAATGAAATTTAATAACAAAACGAATTTATAGGCTGAAATTATTTAGGAGTGCTTTGTGAAAGGATTGATTTTATACACAAACCACTTGGTACCCCATTGGACTTTAAAGCTAATAAATTCAGTTCATAACAATGCCATATAATAAAGAAAAGCGAAACACAAGATTACTCCCACTATTCATGACCACATGGTGGACATCAAATTTTAAAAAATTGGTCTTGCATTGGCATTTAATATATTTACGTAAACTCGGTTTTTAAAAATTCAGTATAATACAATAAAAACAAAAAATCCTTTGCATCTATTTCTAGAGCCGCATGAAAAATATTATAACGAATATAATCGTTTTGAAGATCCCTGTATTTTGTAATATTAGTTTTATTTGATTAAAATGAAATTTAATAGCAAAACGAAGTTGTAGGATAAAACTACTTAGGAGTGCTCTGTGAAACGATTGGTTTTATACACAAACCACTTGTTACCCCATTTGACTTTGAATCATATAAATTCAGTTCATAACAATGCCATATAAAAAAGATAAGCGAAACACAAGATTACTCCTACTATTCATGACCAAATGGCGGAAATCAAATTTTAAAAAAATGGCCTTGTATTGGCATTTAATATATTTACGTAAACTCGGTTTTTAAAAATTCAGTATAATACAATAAAAACAAAAAATCCTTCGCATCTATTTCTAGAGCTGCATGAAAAATATAATAACGAATATAATCGTTTTGAAGATCCCTGTATTTTGTAATATTAGTTTTATTTGATTAAAATGAAATTTAATAGCAAAACGAAGTTGTAGGATAAAACTACTTAGGAGTGCTCTGTGAAAGGATTGGTTTTATACACAAACCACTTGTTACCCCATTGGACTTTGAATCATATAAATTCAGTTCATAACAATGCCATATAAAAAAGATAAGCGAAACACAAGATTACTCCCACTATTCATGACCAAATGGTGGAAATCAAATTTTAAAAAATTGGCCTTGTATTGGCATTTAATATATTTACGTAAACTCGGTTTTTAAAAATTCAGTATAATACAATAAAAACAAAAAATCCTTCGCATCTATTTCTAGAGCTGCATGAAAAATATAATAACGAATATAATCGTTTTGAAGATCCATGTATTTTGTAATATTAGTTTTATTTGATTAAAATGAAATTTAATAACAAAACGAATTTATAGGCTGAAATTATTTAGGAGTGCTTTGTGAAAGGATTGATTTTATACACAAACCACTTGGTACCCCATTGGACTTTAAAGCTAATAAATTCAGTTCATAACAATGCCATATAATAAAGAAAAGCGAAACACAAGATTACTCCCACTATTCATGACCAAATGGTGGACATCAAATTTTAAAAAATTGGTCTTGTATTGGCATTTAATATATTTACGTAAACTCGGTTTTTAAAAATTCAGTATAATACAATAAAAACAAAAAATCCTTTGCATCTATTTCTAGAGCCGCATGAAAAATATTATAACGAATATAATCGTTTTGAAGATCCCTGTATTTTGTAATATTAGTTTTATTTGATTAAAATGAAATTTAATAGCAAAACGAAGTTGTAGGATAAAACTACTTAGGAGTGCTCTGTGAAGGATTGGTTTTATACACAAACCACTTGTTACCCCATTGGACTTTGAATCATATAAATTCAGTTTAAAAAAATGCCATATAAAAAAGATAAGCGAAACACAAGATTACTCCCACCATTCATGACCAAATGGTGGAAATCAAATTTTCAAAAATTGGTCTTGTATTGGCATTTAATATATTTACGTAAACTCGGTTTTTAAAAATTCAGTATAATACAATAAAAACAAAAAATCCTTCGCATCTATTTCTAGAGCTGCATGTAAAATACAATACCGAATATAATCGTTTTGAAGATCCCTGTATTTTGTAATTTTAGTTTTATTTGATTAAAATGAAATTTAATAGCAAAACGAAGTTGTAGGATGAAACTACTTAGAAGTGCTCTGTGAAAGGATTGATTTTATACACAAACCACTTGTTACCCCATTGGACTTTAAAACATATAAATTCAGTTTATAACAATGCCATATAATAAAGAAAAGCGAAACACAAGATTACTTCAACTGTTCATGACCAAATGGTGGAAATAAAATCTTAAAAAAGTGGCCTTGCATTGGCATTTAATATATTTACGTAAACTCGGTTTTTAAAAATTCAGTATAATACAATAAAAACAAAAAATCCTTCGCATCTATTTCTAGAGCTGCATGTGAAATACAATACCGAATATAATCTTTTTGAAGATCCCTGTATTTTTTAATATTAGTTTTATTTGATTAAAATGAAATTTAATAGCAAAACGAAGTTGTAGGATAAAACTACTTAGGAGTGCTCTGTGAAAGGATTGGTTTTATACACAAACCACTTGTTACCCCATTGGACTTTGAATCATATAAATTCAGTTCATAACAATGCCATATAAAAAAGATAAGCGAAACACAAGATTACTCCCACTATTCATGACCAAATGGTGGAAATCAAATTTTAAAAAATTGGCCTTGTATTGGCATTTAATATATTTACGTAAACTCGGTTTTTAAAAATTCAGTATAATACAATAAAAACAAAAAATCCTTCGCATCTATTTCTAGAGCTGCATGAAAAATATAATAACGAATATAATCGTTTTGAAGATCCCTGTATTTTGTAGTATTAGTTTTATTTGATTAAAATGAAATTTAATAACAAAACGAATTTATAGGCTGAAATTATTTAGGAGTGCTTTGTGAAAGGATTGATTTTATACACAAACCACTTGGTACCCCATTGGACTTTAAAGCTAATAAATTCAGTTCATAACAATGCCATATAATAAAGAAAAGCGAAACACAAGATTACTCCCACTATTCATGACCAAATGGTGGACATCAAATTTTAAAAAATTGGTCTTGTATTGGCATTTAATATATTTACGTAAACTCGGTTTTTAAAAATTCAGTATAATACAATAAAAACAAAAAATCCTTTGCATCTATTTCTAGAGCCGCATGAAAAATATTATAACGAATATAATCGTTTTGAAGATCCCTGTATTTTGTAATATTAGTTTTATTTGATTATAATGAAATTTAATAGCAAAACGAAGTTGTAGGATAAAACTACTTAGGAGTGCTCTGTGAAGGATTGGTTTTATACACAAACCACTTGTTACCCCATTGGACGTTGAATCATATAAATTCAGTTTAAAAAAATGCCATATAATAAAGATAAGCGAAACACAAGATTACTCCCACCATTCATGACCAAATGGTGAAAATCAAATTTTAAAAAATTGGCCTTGTATTGGCATTTAATATATTTACGTAAACTCGGTTTTTAAAAATTCAGTATAATACAATAAAAACAAAAAATCCTTCGCATCTATTTCTAGAGCTGCATGTGAAATACAATACCGAATATAATCTTTTTGAAGATCCCTGTATTTTTTAATATTAGTTTTATTTGATTAAAATGAAATTTAATAACAAAACGAAGTTATAGGATGAAACTACTTAGGAGTGCTCTGTGAAAGGATTGATTTTATACACAAACCGCTTGTTACCCCATTGGACTTCAAAGCTCATAAATTCAGTCCATAACACTGCCATATAATAAAGAAATGCGAAACACAAGATTACTCCTCCTATTCATGACCAAATGGTGGAAATCAAATTTTAAAAAATTGGTCTTGTATTGGCATTTAATATATTTACGTAAACTCGGTTTTTAAAAATGCAGTATAATACAATAAAAACAAAAAATCCTTTGCATCTATTTCTAGAGCCGCATGAAAAATATTATAACGAATATAATCGTTTTGAATATCCCTGTATTTTGTAATATTAGTTTTATTTGATTAAAATGAAATTTAATAACAAAACGAATTTATAGGCTGAAATTATTTAGGAGTGCTTTGTGAAAGGATTGGTTTTATACACAAACCACTTGTTACCCCATTGGACTTTGAATCATATAAATTCAGTTCATAACAATGCCATATAAAAAAGATAAGCGAAACACAAGATTACTCCCACTATTCATGACCAAATGGTGGAAATCAAATTTTAAAAAATTGGCCTTGTATTGGCATTTAATATATTTACGTAAACTCGGTTTTTAAAAATTCAGTATAATACAATAAAAACAAAAAATCCTTTGCATCTATTTCTAGAGCCGCATGAAAAATATAATAACGAATATAATCGTTTTGAACATCCCTGTATTTTGTAATATTAGTTTTATTTGATTAAAATGAAATTTAATAACAAAACGAATTTATAGGCTGAAATTATTTAGGAGTGCTTTGTGAAAGGATTGATTTTATACACAAACCACTTGGTACCCCATTGGACTTTAAAACATATAAATTCAGTTCATAACAATGCCATATAATAAAGAAAAGCGAAACACAAGATTACTCCCCCTATTCATGACCAAACGGTGGAAATCAAATTTTAAAAAAATTGGTCTTGTATTGGCATTTAATATATTTACGTAAACTCGGTTTTTAGAAATTCAGTATATTACAATAAAAACAAAAAATACTTCGCATCCATTTCTAGAGCTACATAAAAAATATAAGAACGAAAATATACATTTTGCACATCCCTGTCCTGTTTAATATTAGTTTTCTATGAATAAAATAAAATTTAATAACAAAACGAAGTTGTAGTATGAAACTACTTAGGAGTGCTCTGTGAAAGGATTGATTTTATACACAAACCACTTGGTACCCCATTGGACTTTAAAGCTAATAAATTCAGTTCATAACACTGCCATATAATAAAGAAAAGCGAAACACAAGATTACTCCCACTATTCATGACCACATGGTGGAAATCAAATTTTAAAAAATTGGTCTTGTATTGGCATTTAATATATTTACGTAAACTCGGTTTTTAAAAATTCAGTATAATACAATAAAAACAAAAAATCCTTCGCATCTATTTCTAGAGCTGCATGTAAAATACAATACCGAATATAATCGTTTTGAAGATCCCTGTATTTTGTAATTTTAGTTTTATTTGATTAAAATGAAATTTAATAGCAAAACGAAGTTGTAGGATGAAACTACTTAGGAGTGCTCTGTGAAAGGATTGATTTTATACACAAACCGCTTGGTACCCCATTGGACTTTAAAGCTAATAAATTCAGGTCATAACACTGCCATATAATAAAGAAAAGCGAAACACAAGATTACTCCCAGTATTCATGACCAAACGGTGGAAATCAAATTTTAAAAAAATTGGTCTTGTATTGGCATTTAATATATTTACGTAAACTCGGTTTTTAAAAATCCAGTATATTACAATAAAAACAAAAAATCCTTCGCATCTATTTCTAGAGCTACATAAAAAATAAAAGAACGAAAATATACTTTTTGTACATCCCTGTCCTGTTTAATATTAGTTTTCTATGAATAAAATGAAATTTAATAGCAAAACGAAGTTGTAGGATGAAACTACTTAGGAGTGCTCTGTGAAAGGATTGATTTTATACACAAACCGCTTGGTACCCCATTGGACTTTAAAGCTAATAAATTCAGGTCATAACAATGCCATATAATAAAGAAAAGCGAAACACAAGATTACTCCCAGTATTCATGACCAAACGGTGGAAATCAAATTTTAAAAAAATTGGTCTTGTATTGGCATTTAATATATTTACGTAAACTCGGTTTTTAAAAATCCAGTATATTACAATAAAAACAAAAAATCCTTCGCATCTATTTCTAGAGCTACATAAAAAATATAAGAACGAAAATATACATTTTGTACATCCCTGTCCTGTTTAATATTAGTTTTCTATGAATAAAATGAAATTTAATAACAAAACGAAGTTGTAGTATGAAACTACTTAGGAGTGCTCTGTGAAAGGATTGATTTTATACACAAACCACTTGGTACCCCATTGGACTTTAAAGCTAATAAATTCAGTTCATAACACTGCCATATAATAAAGAAAAGCGAAACACAAGATTACTCCCACTATTCATGACCACATGGTGGAAATCAAATTTTAAAAAATTGGTCTTGTATTGGCATTTAATATATTTACGTAAACTCGGTTTTTAAAAATTAAGTATATTACAATAAAAACAAAAAATACTTCGCATCTATTTCTAGAGCTACATAAAAAATATAAGAACGAAAATATACATTTTGTACATCCCTGTCCTTTTTAATATTAGTTTTCTATGAATAAAATGAAATTTAATAGCAAAATGAAGTTGTAGTATGAAACTACATAGGAGTGCTCTGTGAAAGGATTGATTTTATACACAAACCACTTGGTACCCCATTGGACTTTAAAGCTAATAAATTCAGTTCATAACAATGCCATATAATAAAGAAAAGCGAAACACAAGATTACTCCCACTATTCATGACCAAACGGTGGAAATCAAATTTTAAAAAAATTGGTCTTGTATTGGCATTTAATATATTTACGTAAACTCGGTTTTTAAAAATCCAGTATAATACAATAAAAACAAAAAATCCTTCGCATCTATTTCTAGAGCTGCATGTAAAATATAATACCGAATAAAATCGTTTTGAAGATCCATGTATTTTGTAATATTGGTTTTATTTGATTAAAATGAAATTTAATAAGAAAACGAAGTTATAGGATGAAACTACTTAGGAGTGCTCTGTGAAAGGATTGATTTTATACACAAACCGCTTGGTACCCTATTGGACTTTAAAGCTAATAAATTCAGTTCATAACACTGCCATATAATAAAGAAATGCGAAACACAAGATTACTTCTACTATTCATGACCAAATGGTGGAAATCAAATTTTAAAAAATTGGTCTTGTATTGGCATTTAATATATTTACGTAAACTCGGTTTTTAAAAATTCAGTATAATACAATAAAAACAAAAAATCCTTTGCATCTATTTCTAGAGCCGCATGAAAAATATTATAACGAATATAATCGTTTTGAACATCCCTGTATTTTGTAATATTAGTTTTATTTGATTAAAATGAAATTTAATAGCAAAACGAAGTTATAGGATAAAACTACTTAGGAGTGCTCTGTGAAAGGATTGATTTTATACACAAACCACTTGGTACCCCATTGGACTTTAAATCATATAAATTCATTTCAAAAAAATGCCATATAATAAAGATAAGCGAAACACAAGATTACTCCCACTATTCATGACCAAATGGTGGAAATCAAGTTTTAAAAAATTGGCCTTGTATTGGCATTTAATATATTTACGTAAACTCGGTTTATAAAAATTCAGTATAATACAATAAAAACAAAAAATCCTTTGCATCTATTTCTAGAGCCGCATGAAAAATATTATAACGAATATAATCGTTTTGAAGATCCCTGTATTTTGTAATATTAGTTTTATTTGATTAAAATGAAATTTAATAGCAAAACGCAGTTGTAGGATAAAACTACTTAGGAGTGCTCTGTGAAGGATTGGTTTTATACACAAACCACTTGTTACCCCATTGGACTTTGAATCATATAAATTCAGTTTAAAAAAATGCCATATAAAAAAGATAAGCGAAACACAAGATTACTCCCACCATTCATGACCAAATGGTGGAAATCAAATTTTTAAAAAATTGGTCTTGTATTGGCATTTAATATATTTACGTAAACTCGGTTTTTAAAAATCCAGTATAATACAATAAAAACAAAAAATCCTTCGCATCTATTTCTAGAGCTGCATGTAAAATATAATACCGAATATAATCGTTTTGAAGATCCATGTATTTTGTAATATTAGTTTTATTTGATTAAAATGAAATTTAATAACAAAACGAATTTATAGGCTGAAATTATTTAGGAGTGCTTTGTGAAAGGATTGATTTTATACACAAACCACTTGGTACCCCATTGGACTTTAAAGCTAATAAATTCAGTTCATAACAATGCCATATAATAAAGAAAAGCGAAACACAAGATTACTCCCACTATTCATGACCAAATGGTGGACATCAAATTTTAAAAAATTGGTCTTGTATTGGCATTTAATATATTTACGTAAACTCGGTTTTTAAAAATTCAGTATAATACAATAAAAACAAAAAATCCTTTGCATCTATTTCTAGAGCCGCATGAAAAATATTATAACGAATATAGTATAATCGTTTTGAAGATCCCTGTATTTTGTAATATTAGTTTTATTTGATTAAAATGAAATTTAATAGCAAAACGAAGTTGTAGGATAAAACTACTTAGGAGTGCTCTGTGAAGGATTGGTTTTATACACAAACCACTTGTTACCCCATTGGACTTTGAATCATATAAATTCAGTTTAAAAAAATGCCATATAAAAAAGATAAGCGAAACACAAGATTACTCCCACCATTCATGACCAAATGGTGGAAATCAAATTTTAAAAAATTGGCCTTGTATTGGCATTTAATATATTTACGTAAACTCGGTTTTTAAAAATTCAGTATAATACAATAAAAACAAAAAATCCTTCGCATCTATTTCAAGAGCTGCATGTGAAATACAATACCGAATATAATCTTTTTGAAGATCCCTGTATTTTTTAATATTAGTTTTATTTGATTAAAATGAAATTTAATAGCAAAACGAAGTTGTAGGATAAAACTACTTAGGAGTGCTCTGTGAAAGGATTGGTTTTATACACAAACCACTTGTTACCCCATTGGACTTTGAATCATATAAATTCAGTTCATAACAATGCATATAAAAAAGATAAGCGAAACACAAGATTACTCCCACTATTCATGACCAAATGGTGGAAATCAAATTTTAAAAAATTGGTCTTGTATTGGCATTTAATATATTTACGTAAACTCGGTTTTTAAAAATTCAGTATAATACAATAAAAACAAAAAATCCTTCGCATCTATTTCTAGAGCTGCATGAAAAATATAATAACGAATATAATCGTTTTGAAGATCCCTGTATTTTGTAGTATTAGTTTTATTTGATTAAAATGAAATTTAATAACAAAACGAAGTTGTAGGATAAAACTACTTAGGAGTGCTCTGTGAAGGATTGGTTTTATACACAAACCACTTGTTACCCCATTGGACTTTGAATCATATAAATTCAGTTTAAAAAAATGCCATATAAAAAAGATAAGCGAAACACAAGATTACTCCCACCATTCATGACCAAATGGTGGAAATCAAATTTTAAAAAATTGGCCTTGTATTGGCATTTAATATATTTACGTAAACTCGGTTTTTAAAAATTCAGTATAATACAATAAAAACAAAAAATCCTTCGCATCTATTTCAAGAGCTGCATGTGAAATACAATACCGAATATAATCGTTTTGAAGATCCCTGTATTTTTTAATATTAGTTTTATTTGATTAAAATGAAATTTAATAGCAAAACGAAGTTGTAGGATAAAACTACTTAGGAGTGCTTTGTGAAGGATTGGTTTTATACACAAACCGCTTGGTACCCTATTGGACTTTAAAGCTAATAAATTCAGTTCATAACACTGCCATATAATAAAGAAATGCGAAACACAAGATTACTCCCACTATTCATGACCAAATGGTGGAAATCAAATTTTAAAAAATTGGTCTTGTATTGGCATTTAATATATTTACGTAAACTCGGTTTTTAAAAATTCAGTATAATACAATAAAAACAAAAAATCCTTCGCATCTATTTCTAGAGCTGCATGAAAAATATAATAACGAATATAATCGTTTTGAAGATCCCTGTATTTTGTAGTATTAGTTTTATTTGATTAAAATGAAATTTAATAACAAAACGAAGTTGTAGGATAAAACTACTTAGGAGTGCTCTGTGAAGGATTGGTTTTATACACAAACCACTTGTTACCCCATTGGACTTTGAATCATATAAATTCAGTTTAAAAAAATGCCATATAAAAAAGATAAGCGAAACACAAGATTACTCCCACCATTCATAACCAAATGGTGGAAATCAAATTTTAAAAAATTGGCCTTGTATTGGCATTTAATATATTTACGTAAACTCGGTTTTTAAAAATTCAGTATAATACAATAAAAACAAAAAATCCTTCGCATCTATTTCAAGAGCTGCATGTGAAATACAATACCGAATATAATCTTTTTGAAGATCCCTGTATTTTTTAATATTAGTTTTATTTGATTAAAATGAAATTTAATAGCAAAACGAAGTTGTAGGATAAAACTACTTAGGAGTGCTCTGTGAAAGGATTGGTTTTATACACAAACCACTTGTTACCCCATTGGACTTTGAATCATATAAATTCAGTTCATAACAATGCATATAAAAAAGATAAGCGAAACACAAGATTACTCCCACTATTCATGACCAAATGGTGGAAATCAAATTTTAAAAAATTGGTCTTGTATTGGCATTTAATATATTTACGTAAACTCGGTTTTTAAAAATTCAGTATAATACAATAAAAACAAAAAATCCTTCGCATCTATTTCTAGAGCTGCATGAAAAATATAATAACGAATATAATCGTTTTGAAGATCCCTGTATTTTGTAGTATTAGTTTTATTTGATTAAAATGAAATTTAATAACAAAACGAAGTTGTAGGATAAAACTACTTAGGAGTGCTCTGTGAAGGATTGGTTTTATACACAAACCACTTGTTACCCCATTGGACTTTGAATCATATAAATTCAGTTTAAAAAAATGCCATATAAAAAAGATAAGCGAAACACAAGATTACTTCTACTATTCATGACCAAATGGTGGAAATCAAATTTTAAAAAATTGGCCTTGTATTGGCATTTAATATATTTACGTAAACTCGGTTTTTAAAAATTCAGTATAATACAATAAAAACAAAAAATCCTTTGCATCTATTTTTAGAGCCGCATGAAAAATATTATAACGAATATAATCGTTTTGAATATCCCTGTATTTTGTAATATTAGTTTTATTTGATTAAAATGAAATTTAATAGCAAAACGAAGTTGTAGGATAAAACTACTTAGGAGTGCTCTGTGAAAGGATTGGTTTTATACACAAACCACTTGTTACCCCATTGGACTTTGAATCATATAAATTCAGTTCATAACAATGCCATATAAAAAAGATAAGCGAGACACAATATTACTCCCACCATTCATGACCAATAGGTGGAAATCAAATTTTAAAAAATTGGCCTTGTATTGGCATTTAATATATTTACGTAAACTCGGTTTTTAAAAATTCAGTATAATACAATAAAAACAAAAAATGCTTCGCATCTATTTCTAGAGCTGCATGAACAATATAATAACGAATATAATCGTTTTGAAGATCCATGTATTTTGTAATATTAGTTTTATTTGATTAAAATGAAATTTAATAACAAAACGAATTTATAGGCTGAAATTATTTAGGAGTGCTTTGTGAAAGGATTGATTTTATACACAAACCGCTTGGTACCCCATTGGACTTTAAAACATATAAATTCAGTTCATAACAATGCCATATAATAAATAAAAGCGAAACACAAGATTACTCCCACTATTCATGACCAAATGGTGGACATCAAATTCTAAAAAATTGGTCTTGTATTGGCATTTAATATATTTACGTAAACTCGGTTTTTAAAAATTCAGTATAATACAATAAAAACAAAAAATCCTTCGCATCTATTTCTAGAGCTGCATGAAAAATATAATAACGAATATAATCGTTTTGAAGATCCATGTATTTTGTAATATTAGTTTTATTTGATTAAAATGAAATTTAATAACAAAACGAATTTATAGGCTGAAATTATTTAGGAGTGCTTTGTGAAAGGATTGATTTTATACACAAACCGCTTGGTACCCCATTGGACTTTAAAACATATAAATTCAGTTCATAACAATGCCATATAATAAAGAAAAGCGAAACACAAGATTACTCCCACTATTCATGACCACATGGTGGAAATCAAATTCTAAAAAATTGGTCTTGTATTGGCATTTAATATATTTACGTAAACTCGGTTTTTAGAAATTCAGTATATTACAATAAAAACAAACAATACTTCGCATCCATTTCTAGAGCTACATAAAAAATATAAGAACGAAAATATACATTTTGTACATCCCTGTCTTTTTTAATATTAGTTTTCTATTAATAAAATGAAATTTAATAACAAAACGAATTTATAGGCTGAAATTATTTAGGAGTGCTCTGTGAAAGGATTGGTTTTATACACAAACCACTTGTTACCCCATTGGACTTTGAATCATATAAATTCAGTTCATAACAATGCCATATAAAAAAGATAAGCGAGACACAATATTACTCCCACTATTCATGACCAATAGGTGGAAATCAAATTTTAAAAAATTGGCCTTGTATTGGCATTTAATATATTTACGTAAACTCGGTTTTTAAAAATTCAGTATAATACAATAAAAACAAAAAATCCTTCGCATCTATTTCTAGAGCTGCATGAACAATATAATAACGAATATAATCGTTTTGAAGATCCATGTATTTTGTAATATTAGTTTTATTTGATTAAAATGAAATTTAATAACAAAACGAATTTATAGGCTGAAATTATTTAGGAGTGCTTTGTGAAAGGATTGATTTTATACACAAACCGCTTGGTACCCCATTGGACTTTAAAACATATAAATTCAGTTCATAACAATGCCATATAATAAAGAAAAGCGAAACACAAGATTACTCCCACTATTCATGACCAAATGGTGGACATCAAATTCTAAAAAATTGGTCTTGTATTGGCATTTAATATATTTACGTAAACTCGGTTTTTAAAAATTCAGTATAATACAATAAAAACAAAAAATCCTTCGCATCTATTTCTAGAGCTGCATGAAAAATATAATAACGAATATAATCGTTTTGAAGATCCATGTATTTTTTAATATTAGTTTTATTTGATTAAAATGAAATTTAATAACAAAACGAATTTATAGGCCGAAATTATTTAGGAGTGCTTTGTGAAAGGATTGATTTTATACACAAACCGCTTGGTACCCCATTGGACTTTAAAACATATAAATTCAGTTCATAACAATGCCATATAATAAAGAAAAGCGAAACACAAGATTACTCCCACTATTCATGACCACATGGTGGAAATCAAATTCTAAAAAATTGGTCTTGTATTGGCATTTAATATATTTACGTAAACTCGGTTTTTAGAAATTCGGTATATTACAATAAAAACAAACAATACTTCGCATCCATTTCTAGAGCTACATAAAAAATATAAGAACGAAAATATACATTTTGTACATCCCTGTCTTTTTTAATATTAGTTTTCTATGAATAAAATGAAATTTAATAACAAAACGAAGTTATAGGATGAAACTACTTAGGAGTGCTCTGTGAAAGGATTGATTTTATACACAAACCGCTTGGTACCCCATTGGACTTTAAAGCTCATAAATTCAGTTCATAACAATGCCATATAATAAAGAAATGCGAAACACAAGATTACTCCCACTGTTCATGACCAAATGGTGGAAATCAAATTTTAAAAAATTGGCCTTGTATTGGCATTTAATATATTTACGTAAACTCGGTTTTTAAAAATTCAGTATAATACAATAAAAACAAAAAATCCTTCGCATCTATTTCTAGAGCCGCATGAAAAATATAATAACGAATATAATCGTTTTGAAGATCCATGTATTTTGTAATATTAGTTTTATTTGATTAAAATGAAATTTAATAACAAAACGAATTTATAGGCTGAAATTATTTAGGAGTGCTTTGTGAAAGGATTGATTTTATACACAAACCGCTTGGTACCCCATTGGACTTTAAAACATATAAATTCAGTTCATAACAATGCCATATAATAGAGAAAAGCGAAACACAAGATTACTCCCACTATTCATGACCAAATGGTGGACATCAAATTCTAAAAAATTGGTCTTGTATTGGCATTTAATATATTTACGTAAACTCGGTTTTTAAAAATTCAGTATAATACAATAAAAACAAAAAATCCTTCGCATCTATTTCTAGAGCCGCATGAAAAATATAAAAACGAATATAATCGTTTTGAAGATCCATGTATTTTGTAATATTAGTTTTATTTGATTAAAATGAAATTTAATAACAAAACGAATTTATAGGCTGAAATTATTTAGGAGTGCTTTGTGAAAGGATTGATTTTATACACAAACCGCTTGGTACCCCATTGGACTTTAAAACATATAAATTCAGTTCATAACAATGCCATATAATAAAGAAAAGCGAAACACAAGATTACTCCCACTATTCATGACCAAATGGTGGAAATCAAATTTTAAAAAATTGGTCTTGTATTGGCATTTAATATATTTACGTAAACTCGGTTTTTAAAAATGCAGTATAATACAATAAAAACAAAAAATCCTTTGCATCTATTTCTAGAGCCGCATGAAAAATATTATAACGAATATAATCGTTTTGAATATCCCTGTATTTTGTAATATTAGTTTTATTTGATTAAAATGAAATTTAATAGCAAAACGTAGTTGTAGGATAAAACTACTTAGGAGTGCTCTGTGAAAGGATTGGTTTTATACACAAACCACTTGTTACCCCATTGGACTTTGAATCATATAAATTCAGTTCATAACAATGCCATATAAAAAAGATAAGCCAAACACAAGATTACTCCCACTACTCATGACCAAATGGTGGACATCAAATTTTAAAAAATTGGCCTTGTATTGGCATTTAATATATTTACGTAAACTCGGTTTTTAAAAATTCAGTATAATACAATAAAAACAAAAAATCCTTCGCATCTATTTCTAGAGCCGCATGAAAAATATAATAACGAATATAATCGTTTTGAAGATCCATGTATTTTGTAATATTAGTTTTATTTGATTAAAATGAAATTTAATAACAAAACGAATTTATAGGCTGAAATTATTTAGGAGTGCTTTGTGAAAGGATTGATTTTATACACAAACCGCTTGGTACCCCATTGGACTTTAAAGCTAATAAATTCAGTTCATAACAATGCCATATAATAAAGAAAAGCGAAACACAAGATTACTCCCACTATTCATGACCAAACGGTGGAAATCAAATTTTAAAAAAATTGGTCTTGTATTGGCATTTAATATATTTACGTAAACTCGGTTTTTAAAAATTCAGTATAATACAATAAAAACAAAAAATCCTTCGCATCTATTTCTAGAGCCGCATGAAAAATATAATAACGAATATAATCGTTTTGAAGATCCATGTATTTTGTAATATTAGTTTTATTTGATTAAAATGAAATTTAATAACAAAACGAATTTATAGGCTGAAATTATTTAGGAGTGCTTTGTGAAAGGATTGATTTTATACACAAACCGCTTGGTACCCCATTGGACTTTAAAACATATAAATTCAGTTCATAACAATGCCATATAATAAAGAAAAGCGAAACACAAGATTACTCCCACTATTCATGACCACATGGTGGAAATCAAATTCTAAAAAATTGGCCTTGTATTGGCATTTAATATATTTACGTAAACTCGGTTTTTAAAAATTCAGTATAATACAATAAAAACAAAAAATCCTTCGCATCTATTTCTAGAGCCGCGTGAAAAATATAATAACGAATATAATCGTTTTGAACATCCCTGTATTTTGTAATATTAGTTTTATTTGATTAAAATGAAATTTAATAACAAAACGAATTTATAGGCTGAAATTATTTAGGAGTGCTTTGTGAAAGGATTGATTTTATACACAAACCGCTTGGTACCCCATTGGACTTTAAAACATATAAATTCAGTTCATAACAATGCCATATAATAAAGAAAAGCGAAACACAAGATTACTCCCAGTATTCATGACCAAACGGTGGAAATCAAATTTTAAAAAAATTGGTCTTGTATTGGCATTTAATATATTTACGTAAACTCGGTTTTTAAAAATCCAGTATAATACAATAAAAACAAAAAATCCTTCGCATCTATTTCTAGAGCTACATAAAAAATATAAAAACGAAAATATACATTTTGTACATCCCTGTCCTGTTTAATATTAGTTTTCTATGAATAAAATGAAATTTAATAACAAAACGAAGTTGTAGTATGAAACTACTTAGGAGTGCTCTGTGAAAGGATTGATTTTATACACAAACCACTTGGTACCCCATTGGACTTTAAAGCTAATAAATTCAGTTCATAACAATGCCATATAATAAAGAAAAGCGAAACACAAGATTACTCCCACTATTCATGACCAAACGGTGGAAATCAAATTTTAAAAAAATTGGTCTTGTATTGGCATTTAATATATTTACGTAAACTCGGTTTTTAAAAATCCAGTATAATACAATAAAAACAAAAAATCCTTCGCATCTATTTCTAGAGCCGCATGAAAAATATAATAACGAATATAATCGTTTTGAAGATCCATGTATTTTGTAATATTAGTTTTATTTGATTAAAATGAAATTTAATAACAAAACGAATTTATAGGCTGAAATTATTTAGGAGTGCTTTGTGAAAGGATTGATTTTATACACAAACCGCTTGGTACCCCATTGGACTTTAAAACATATAAATTCAGTTCATAACAATGCCATATAATAAAGAAAAGCGAAACACAAGATTACTCCCACTATTCATGACCACATGGTGGAAATCAAATTCTAAAAAATTGGCCTTGTATTGGCATTTAATATATTTACGTAAACTCGGTTTTTAAAAATTCAGTATAATACAATAAAAACAAAAAATCCTTCGCATCTATTTCTAGAGCCGCGTGAAAAATATAATAACGAATATAATCGTTTTGAACATCCCTGTATTTTGTAATATTAGTTTTATTTGATTAAAATGAAATTTAATAACAAAACGAATTTATAGGCTGAAATTATTTAGGAGTGCTTTGTGAAAGGATTGATTTTATACACAAACCGCTTGGTACCCCATTGGACTTTAAAACATATAAATTCAGTTCATAACAATGCCATATAATAAAGAAAAGCGAAACACAAGATTACTCCCAGTATTCATGACCAAACGGTGGAAATCAAATTTTAAAAAAATTGGTCTTGTATTGGCATTTAATATATTTACGTAAACTCGGTTTTTAAAAATCCAGTATAATACAATAAAAACAAAAAATCCTTCGCATCTATTTCTAGAGCTACATAAAAAATATAAAAACGAAAATATACATTTTGTACATCCCTGTCCTGTTTAATATTAGTTTTCTATGAATAAAATGAAATTTAATAACAAAACGAAGTTGTAGTATGAAACTACTTAGGAGTGCTCTGTGAAAGGATTGATTTTATACACAAACCACTTGGTACCCCATTGGACTTTAAAGCTAATAAATTCAGTTCATAACAATGCCATATAATAAAGAAAAGCGAAACACAAGATTACTCCCACTATTCATGACCAAACGGTGGAAATCAAATTTTAAAAAAATTGGTCTTGTATTGGCATTTAATATATTTACGTAAACTCGGTTTTTAAAAATCCAGTATAATACAATAAAAACAAAAAATCCTTCGCATCTATTTCTAGACCCGCATGAAAAATATAAAAACGAAAATATACATTTTGTACATCCCTGTCCTTTTTAATATTAGTTTTCTATGAATAAAATGAAATTTAATAACAAAACGAAGTTGTAGTATGAAACTACTTAGGAGTGCTCTGTGAAAGGATTGATTTTATACACAAACCACTTGGTACCCCATTGGACTTTAAAGCTCATAAATTCAGTTCATAACACTGCCATATAATAAAGAAATGCGAAACACAAGATTACTCCTACTATTCATGACCACATGGTGGAAATCAAATTCTAAAAAATTGGTCTTGTATTGGCATTTAATATATTTACGTAAACTCGGTTTTTAGAAATTCAGTATATTACAATAAAAACAAAAAATACTTCGCATCCATTTCTAGAGCTACATAAAAAATATAAGAACGAAAATATACATTTTGTACATCCCTGTCTTTTTTAATATTAGTTTTCTATGAATAAAATGAAATTTAATAGCAAAACGAAGTTGTAGGATGAAACTACTTAGGAGTGCTCTGTGAAAGGATTGATTTTATACACAAACCGCTTGGTACCCCATTGGACTTTAAAGCTAATAAATTCAGTTCATAACAATGCCATATAATAAAGAAAAGCGAAACACAAGATTACTCCCACTATTCATGACCAAACGGTGGAAATCAAATTTTAAAAAAATTGGTCTTGTATTGGCATTTAATATATTTACGTAAACTCGGTTTTTAAAAATCCAGTATAATACAATAAAAACAAAAAATCCTTCGCATCTATTTCTAGAGCTACATAAAAAATATAAAAACGAAAATATACATTTTGTACATCCCTGTCCTGTTTAATATTAGTTTTCTATGAATAAAATGAAATTTAATAACAAAACGAAGTTGTAGTATGAAACTACTTAGGAGTGCTCTGTGAAAGGATTGATTTTATACACAAACCACTTGGTACCCCATTGGACTTTAAAGCTAATAAATTCAGTTCATAACAATGCCATATAATAAAGAAAAGCGAAACACAAGATTACTCCCACTATTCATGACCAAACGGTGGAAATCAAATTTTAAAAAAATTGGTCTTGTATTGGCATTTAATATATTTACGTAAACTCGGTTTTTAAAAATCCAGTATAATACAATAAAAACAAAAAATCCTTCGCATCTATTTCTAGAGCTACATAAAAAATATAAAAACGAAAATATACATTTTGTACATCCCTGTCCTGTTTAATATTAGTTTTCTATGAATAAAATGAAATTTAATAACAAAACGAAGTTGTAGTATGAAACTACTTAGGAGTGCTCTGTGAAAGGATTGATTTTATACACAAACCACTTGGTACCCCATTGGACTTTAAAGCTAATAAATTTAGTTCATAACAATGCCATATAATAAAGAAAAGCGAAACACAAGATTACTCCCACTATTCATGACCAAACGGCGGAAATCAAATTTTAAAAAAATTGGTCTTGTATTGGCATTTAATATATTTACGTAAATTCGGTTTTTAAAAATTCAGTATATTACAATAAAAACAAAAAATACTTCGCATCTATTTCTAGAGCTACATAAAAAATATAAGAACGAAAATATACATTTTGTACATCCCTGTCCTTTTTAATATTAGTTTTCTATGAATAAAATGAAATTTAATAGCAAAACGAAGTTGTAGTATGAAACTACTTAGGAGTGCTCTGTGAAAGGATTGATTTTATACACAAACCACTTGGTACCCCATTGGACTTTAAAGCTAATAAATTCAGTTCATAACAATGCCATATAATAAAGAAAAGCGAAACACAAGATTACTCCCACTATTCATGACCACATGGTGGAAATCAAATTTTAAAAAATTGGTCTTGTATTGGCATTTAATATATTTACGTAAACTCGGTTTTTAAAAATTCAGTATATTACAATAAAAACAAAAAATACTTCGCATCTATTTCTAGAGCTACATAAAAAATATAAGAACGAAAATATACATTTTGTACATCCCTGTCCTTTTTAATATTAGTTTTCTATGAATAAAATGAAATTTAATAGCAAAACGAAGTTGTAGTATGAAACTACATAGGAGTGCTCTGTGAAAGGATTGATTTTATACACAAACCACTTGGTACCCCATTGGACTTTGAAGCTAATAAATTCAGTTCATAACAATGCCATATAATAAAGAAAAGCGAAACACAAGATTACTCCCACTATTCATGACCAAACGGTGGAAATCAATTTTTAAAAAAATTGGTCTTGTATTGGCATTTAATATATTTACGTAAACTCGGTTTTTAAAAATCCAGTATAATACAATAAAAACAAAAAATCCTTCGCATCTATTTCTAGAGCTGCATGTAAAATATAATACCGAATATAATCGTTTTGAAGATCCATGTATTTTGTAATATTGGTTTTATTTGATTAAAATGAAATTTAATAAGAAAACGAATTTATAGGCTGAAATTATTTAGGAGTGCTTTGTGAAAGGATTGATTTTATACACAAACCACTTGGTACCACATTGGACTTTAAAGCTAATAAATTCAGTTCATAACAATGCCATATAATAAAGAAAAGCGAAACACAAGATTACTCCCACTATTCATGACCAAATGGTGGAAATCAAATTTTAAAAAATTGGTCTTGTATTGGCATTTAATATATTTACGTAAACTCGGTTTTTAAAAATTCAGTATAATACAATAAAAACAAAAAATCCTTTGCATCTATTTCTAGACCCGCATGAAAAATATTATAACGAATATAATCGTTTTGAACATCCCTGTATTTTGTAATATTAGTTTTATTTGACTAAAATGAAATTTAATAGCAAAACGAAGTTATAGGATAAAACTACTTAGGAGTGCTCTGTGAAAGGATTGATTTTATACACAAACCACTTGGTACCCCATTGGACTTTAAATCATATAAATTCAGTTCAAAAAAATGCCATATAATAAAGATAAGCGAAACACAAGATTACTCCCACTATTCATGACCAAATGGTGGAAATCAAGTTTTAAAAAATTGGCCTTGTATTGGCATTTAATATATTTACGTAAACTCGGTTTTTAAAAATCCAGTATAATACAATAAAAACAAAAAATCCTTCGCATCTATTTCTAGAGCTGCATGTAAAATATAATACCGAATATAATCGTTTTGAAGATCCATGTATTTTGTAATATTGGTTTTATTTGATTAAAATGAAATTTAATAAGAAAACGAATTTATAGGCTGAAATTATTTAGGAGTGCTTTGTGAAAGGATTGATTTTATACACAAACCACTTGGTACCCCATTGGACTTTAAAGCTAATAAATTCAGTTCATAACATTGCCATATAATAAAGAAAAGCGAAACACAATATTACTCCCACTATTCATGACCAAATGGTGGACATCAAATTTGAAAAAATTGGTCTTGTATTGTAATTTACAACATTTACGTAAACTCGGTTTTTAAAAATTCAGTATAATACAATAAAAACAAAAAATCCTTTGCATCTATTTATAGAGCCGCATGAAAAATTTAATAACGAATATATTCGTTTTGAAGATCCCTGTATTTTGTATTATTAGTTTTGTATTAATAAAATGAAATTTAATAACAAAACGAATTTATAGGCTGAAATTATTTAGGAGTGCTTTGTGAAAGGATTGATTTTATACACAAACCGCTTGGTACCCCATTGGACTTTAAAACATATAAATTCAGTTCATAACAATGCCATATAATAAAGAAAAGCGAAACACAAGATTACTCCCACTATTCATGACCACATGGTGGAAATCAAATTTTAAAAAATTGGTCTTGTATTGGCATTTAATATATTTACGTAAACTCGGTTTTTAAAAATTCAGTATAATACAATAAAAACAAAAAATCCTTTGCATCTATTTCTACAGCCGCATGAAAAATATTATAACGAATATAATCGTTTTGAACATCCCTGTATTTTGTAATATTAGTTTTATTTGATTAAAATGAAATTTAATAAGAAAACGAATTTATAGGCTGAAATTATTTAGGAGTGCTTTGTGAAAGGATTGATTTTATACACAAACCACTTGGTACCCCATTGGACTTTAAAGCTAATAAATTCAGTTCATAACAATGCCATATAATAAAGAAAAGCGAAACACAAGATTACTCCAACTATTCATGACCAAATGGTGGACATCAAATTTTAAAAAATTGGTCTTGTATTGGAATTTACAACATTTACGTAAACTCGGTTTTTAAAAATTCAGTATAATACAATAAAAACAAAAAATCCTTTGCATCTATTTCTAGAGCCGCATGAAAAATATAATAACGAATATAATCGTTTTGAACATCCCTGTATTTTGTAATATTAGTTTTATTTGATTAAAATGAAATTTAATAACAAAACGAATTTATAGGCTGAAATTATTTAGGTGTGCTTTGTGAAAGGAGTGATTTTATACACAAACCGCTTGGTATCCCATTGGACTTTAAAACATATAAATTCAGTTCATAACAATGCCATATAATAAAGAAAAGCGAAACACAAGATTACTCCCACTATTCATGACCACATGGTGGAAATCAAATTTTAAAAAATTGGTCTTGTATTGGCATTTAATATATTTACGTAAACTCGGTTTTTAAAAATTCAGTATATTACAATAAAAACAAAAAATACTTCGCATCTATTTCTAGAGCTACATAAAAAATATAAGAACGAAAATATACATTTTGTACATCCCTGTCCTTTTTAATATTAGTTTTCTATGAATAAAATGAAATTTAATAGCAAAACGAAGTTGTAGTATGAAACTACATAGGAGTGCTCTGTGAAAGGATTGATTTTATACACAAACCACTTGGTACCCCATTGGACTTTGAAGCTAATAAATTCAGTTCATAACAATGCCATATAATAAAGAAAAGCGAAACACAAGATTACTCCCACTATTCATGACCAAACGGTGGAAATCAAATTTTAAAAAAATTGGTCTTGTATTGGCATTTAATATATTTACGTAAACTCGGTTTTTAAAAATCCAGTATAATACAATAAAAACAAAAAATCCTTCGCATCTATTTCTAGAGCTGCATGTAAAATATAATACCGAATATAATCGTTTTGAAGATCCATGTATTTTGTAATATTGGTTTTATTTGATTAAAATGAAATTTAATAAGAAAACGAATTTATAGGCTGAAATTATTTAGGAGTGCTTTGTGAAAGGATTGATTTTATACACAAACCACTTGGTACCACATTGGACTTTAAAGCTAATAAATTCAGTTCATAACAATGCCATATAATAAAGAAAAGCGAAACACAAGATTACTCCCACTATTCATGACCAAATGGTGGAAATCAAATTTTAAAAAATTGGTCTTGTATTGGCATTTAATATATTTACGTAAACTCGGTTTTTAAAAATTCAGTATAATACAATAAAAACAAAAAATCCTTTGCATCTATTTCTACAGCCGCATGAAAAATATTATAACGAATATAATCGTTTTGAACATCCCTGTATTTTGTAATATTAGTTTTATTTGATTAAAATGAAATTTAATAAGAAAACGAATTTATAGGCTGAAATTATTTAGGAGTGCTTTGTGAAAGGATTGATTTTATACACAAACCACTTGGTACCCCATTGGACTTTAAAGCTAATAAATTCAGTTCATAACAATGCCATATAATAAAGAAAAGCGAAACACAAGATTACTCCAACTATTCATGACCAAATGGTGGACATCAAATTTTAAAAAATTGGTCTTGTATTGGAATTTACAACATTTACGTAAACTCGGTTTTTAAAAATTCAGTATAATACAATAAAAACAAAAAATCCTTTGCATCTATTTCTAGAGCCGCATGAAAAATATAATAACGAATATAATCGTTTTGAACATCCCTGTATTTTGTAATATTAGTTTTATTTGATTAAAATGAAATTTAATAACAAAACGAATTTATAGGCTGAAATTATTTAGGTGTGCTTTGTGAAAGGAGTGATTTTATACACAAACCGCTTGGTATCCCATTGGACTTTAAAACATATAAATTCAGTTCATAACAATGCCATATAATAAAGAAAAGCGAAACACAAGATTACTCCCACTATTCATGACCACATGGTGGAAATCAAATTTTAAAAAATTGGTCTTGTATTGGCATTTAATATATTTACGTAAACTCGGTTTTTAAAAATTCAGTATATTACAATAAAAACAAAAAATACTTCGCATCTATTTCTAGAGCTACATAAAAAATATAAGAACGAAAATATACATTTTGTACATCCCTGTCCTTTTTAATATTAGTTTTCTATGAATAAAATGAAATTTAATAGCAAAACGAAGTTGTAGTATGAAACTACATAGGAGTGCTCTGTGAAAGGATTGATTTTATACACAAACCACTTGGTACCCCATTGGACTTTGAAGCTAATAAATTCAGTTCATAACAATGCCATATAATAAAGAAAAGCGAAACACAAGATTACTCCCACTATTCATGACCAAACGGTGGAAATCAAATTTTAAAAAAATTGGTCTTGTATTGGCATTTAATATATTTACGTAAACTCGGTTTTTAAAAATCCAGTATAATACAATAAAAACAAAAAATCCTTCGCATCTATTTCTAGAGCTGCATGTAAAATATAATACCGAATATAATCGTTTTGAAGATCCATGTATTTTGTAATATTGGTTTTATTTGATTAAAATGAAATTTAATAAGAAAACGAATTTATAGGCTGAAATTATTTAGGAGTGCTTTGTGAAAGGATTGATTTTATACACAAACCACTTGGTACCACATTGGACTTTAAAGCTAATAAATTCAGTTCATAACAATGCCATATAATAAAGAAAAGCGAAACACAAGATTACTCCCACTATTCATGACCAAATGGTGGAAATCAAATTTTAAAAAATTGGTCTTGTATTGGCATTTAATATATTTACGTAAACTCGGTTTTTAAAAATTCAGTATAATACAATAAAAACAAAAAATCCTTTGCATCTATTTCTAGACCCGCATGAAAAATATTATAACGAATATAATCGTTTTGAACATCCCTGTATTTTGTAATATTAGTTTTATTTGATTAAAATGAAATTTAATAGCAAAACGAAGTTATAGGATAAAACTACTTAGGAGTGCTCTGTGAAAGGATTGATTTTATACACAAACCACTTGGTACCCCATTGGACTTTAAATCATATAAATTCAGTTCAAAAAAATGCCATATAATAAAGATAAGCGAAACACAAGATTACTCCCACTATTCATGACCAAATGGTGGAAATCAAGTTTTAAAAAATTGGCCTTGTATTGGCATTTAATATATTTACGTAAACTCGGTTTTTAAAAATCCAGTATAATACAATAAAAACAAAAAATCCTTCGCATCTATTTCTAGAGCTGCATGTAAAATATAATACCGAATATAATCGTTTTGAAGATCCATGTATTTTGTAATATTGGTTTTATTTGATTAAAATGAAATTTAATAAGAAAACGAATTTATAGGCTGAAATTATTTAGGAGTGCTTTGTGAAAGGATTGATTTTATACACAAACCACTTGGTACCCCATTGGACTTTAAAGCTAATAAATTCAGTTCATAACATTGCCATATAATAAAGAAAAGCGAAACACAATATTACTCCCACTATTCATGACCAAATGGTGGACATCAAATTTGAAAAAATTGGTCTTGTATTGTAATTTACAACATTTACGTAAACTCGGTTTTTAAAAATTCAGTATAATACAATAAAAACAAAAAATCCTTTGCATCTATTTATAGAGCCGCATGAAAAATTTAATAACGAATATATTCGTTTTGAAGATCCCTGTATTTTGTATTATTAGTTTTCTATTAATAAAATGAAATTTAATAACAAAACGAATTTATAGGCTGAAATTATTTAGGAGTGCTTTGTGAAAGGATTGATTTTATACACAAACCGCTTGGTACCCCATTGGACTTTAAAACATATAAATTCAGTTCATAACAATGCCATATAATAAAGAAAAGCGAAACACAAGATTACTCCCACTATTCATGACCACATGGTGGAAATCAAATTTTAAAAAATTGGTCTTGTATTGGCATTTAATATATTTACGTAAACTCGGTTTTTAAAAATTCAGTATAATACAATAAAAACAAAAAATCCTTTGCATCTATTTCTACAGCCGCATGAAAAATATTATAACGAATATAATCGTTTTGAACATCCCTGTATTTTGTAATATTAGTTTTATTTGATTAAAATGAAATTTAATAAGAAAACGAATTTATAGGCTGAAATTATTTAGGAGTGCTTTGTGAAAGGATTGATTTTATACACAAACCACTTGGTACCCCATTGGACTTTAAAGCTAATAAATTCAGTTCATAACAATGCCATATAATAAAGAAAAGCGAAACACAAGATTACTCCAACTATTCATGACCAAATGGTGGACATCAAATTTTAAAAAATTGGTCTTGTATTGGAATTTACAACATTTACGTAAACTCGGTTTTTAAAAATTCAGTATAATACAATAAAAACAAAAAATCCTTTGCATCTATTTCTAGAGCCGCATGAAAAATATAATAACGAATATAATCGTTTTGAACATCCCTGTATTTTGTAATATTAGTTTTATTTGATTAAAATGAAATTTAATAACAAAACGAATTTATAGGCTGAAATTATTTAGGTGTGCTTTGTGAAAGGAGTGATTTTATACACAAACCGCTTGGTATCCCATTGGACTTTAAAACATATAAATTCAGTTCATAACAATGCCATATAATAAAGAAAAGCGAAACACAAGATTACTCCCACTATTCATGACCAAATGGTGGAAATCAAATTTTAAAAAATTGGTCTTGTATTGGCATTTAATATATTTACGTAAACTCGGTTTTTAAAAATTCAGTATATTACAATAAAAACAAAAAATACTTCGCATCTATTTCTAGAGCTACATAAAAAATATAAAAACGAAAATATACATTTTGTACATCCCTGTCCTGTTTAATATTAGTTTTCTATGAATAAAATGAAATTTAATAACAAAACGAAGTTATAGGATAAAACTACTTAGGAGTGCTCTGTGAAAGGATTGATTTTATACACAAACCACTTGGTACCCCATTGGACTTTAAAGCTAATAAATTCAGTTCATAACAATGCCATATAATAAAGAAAAGCGAAACACAAGATTACTCCCACTATTCATGACCAAACGGTGGAAATCAAATTTTAAAAAAATTGGTCCTGTATTGGCATTTAATATATTTACGTAAACTCGGTTTTTAAAAATTCAGTATATTACAATAAAAACAAAAAATACTTCGCATCTATTTCTAGAGCTACATAAAAAATATAAGAACGAAAATATACATTTTGTACATCCCTGTCCTTTTTAATATTAGTTTTCTATGAATAAAATGAAATTTAATAGCAAAACGAAGTTGTAGTATGAAACTACTTAGGAGTGCTCTGTGAAAGGATTGATTTTATACACAAACCACTTGGTACCCCATTGGACTTTAAAGCTAATAAATTCAGTTCATAACAATGCCATATAATAAAGAAAAGCGAAACACAAGATTACTCCCACTATACATGACCACATGGTGGAAATCAATTTTAAAAAATTGGCCTTGTATTGGCATTTAATATATTTACGTAAACTCGGTTTATAAAAATTCAGTATATTACAATAAAAACAGAAAATACTTCGCATCTATTTCTAGAGCTACATAAAAAATATAAGAACGAAAATATACATTTTGTACATCCCTGTCCTTTTTAATATTAGTTTTCTATGAATAAAATGAAATTTAATAGCAAAACGAAGTTGTAGTATGAAACTACATAGGAGTGCTCTGTGATAGGATTGATTTTATACACAAACCGCTTGGTACCCCATTGGACTTTAAAGCTAATAAATTCAGTTCATAACAATGCCATATAATAAAGAAAAGCGAAACACAAGATTACTCCCACTATTCATGACCAAACGGTGGAAATCAAATTTTAAAAAAATTGGCCTTGTATTGGCATTTAATATATTTACGTAAACTCGGTTTTTAAAAATCCAGTATAATACAATAAAAACAAAAAATCCTTCGCATCTATTTCTAGAGCTGCATGTAAAACATAATACCGAATATAATCGTTTTGAAGATCCATGTATTTTGTAATATTGGTTTTATGTGATTAAAATGAAATTTAATAAGAAAACGAATTTATAGGCTGAAATTATTTAGGAGTGCTTTGTGAAAGGATTGATTTTATACACAAACCTTTTGGTACCACATTGGACTTTAAAGCTAATAAATTCAGTTCATAACAATGCCATATAATAAAGAAAAGCGAAACACAAGATTACTCCCACTATTCATGACCAAATGGTGGAAATCAAATTTTAAAAAATTGGTCTTGTATTGGCATTTAATATATTTACGTAAACTCGGTTTTTAAAAATTCAGTATAATACAATAAAAACAAAAAATCCTTTGCATCTATTTCTAGAGCCGCATGAAAAATATAATAACGAATATAATCGTTTTGAACATCCCTGTATTTTGTAATATTAGTTTTCTATGAATAAAATGAAATTTAATAACAAAACGAAGTTGTAGTATGGAACTACTTAGGAGTGCTCTGTAAAAGGATTGATTTTATACACAAACCACTTGGTACCCCATTGGACTTTAAAGCTAATAAATTCAGTTCATAACAATGCCATATAATAAAGAAAAGCGAAACACAAGATTACTCCCACTATTCATGACCAAACGGTGGAAATCAAATTTTAAAAAAATTGGTCTTGTATTGGCATTTAATATATTTACGTAAACTCGGTTTTTAGAAATTCAGTATAATACAATAAAAACAAAAAATCCTTTGCATCTATTTATAGAGCCGCATGAAAAATATAATAACGAATATAATCGTTTTGAAGATCCCTGTATTTTGTATTATTAGTTTTATTTGATTAAAATGAAATTTAATAGCAAAACGAAGTTGTAGGATGAAACTACTTAGGAGTGCTCTGTGAAAGCATTGATTTTATACACAAACCACTTGGTACCCCATTGGACTTTAAATCATATAAATTCAGTTCATAACATTGCCATATAATAAAGAAAAGCGAAACATAAGATTGCTCCAACTATTCATAACCAAATGGTGGAAATCAAATTTTAAAAAATTGGCCTTGTATTGGCATTTAATATATTTACGTAAATTCGGTTTTCAAAAATTCAGTATAATACAATAAAAACAAAAAATCCTTCGCATCTCTTCTAGAGCCGCATGAAAAATATGATAACGAATATAATCGTTTTGAAGATCCCTGTATTTTGTATTATTAGTTTTATTTGATTAAAATGTAATTAATTAACAAAACGAATTTATAGGATGAAACTACTTAGGAGTGCTCTGTGAAAGGATTGATTTTTTACACAAACCACTTGGTACCCCATTGGACTTTAAATCATATAAATTCAGTTCAAAAAAATGCCATATAATAAAGAAAAGCGAAACACAAGATTACTCCCAATATTCATGACCACATGGTGGAAATCAAATTTTAAAAAATTGGTCTTGTATTGGCATTTAATATATTTACGTAAACTCGGTTTTTAAAAATTCAGTATATTACAATAAAAACAAAAAATACTTCGCATCTATTTCTAGAGCTACATAAAAAATATAAGAACGAAAATATACATTTTGTACGTCCCTGTCCTTTTTAATATTAGTTTTCTATGAATAAAATGAAATTTAATAGCAAAACGAAGTTGTAGTATGAAACTACATAGGAGTGCTCTGTGAAAGGATTGATTTTATACACAAACCACTTGGTACCCCATTGGACTTTAAAGCTAATAAATTCAGTTCAAAAAAATGCCATATAATAAAGAAAAGCGAAACACAAGATTACTCCCACTATTCATGACCACATGGTGGAAATCAAATTTTAAAAAAATTGGTCTTGTATTGGCATTTAATATATTTACGTAAACTCGGTTTTTAGAAATTCAGTATAATACAATAAAAACAAAAAATCCTTTGCATCTATTTCTAGACCCGCATGAAAAATATTATAACGAATATAATCGTTTTGAAGATCCCTGTATTTTGTAATATTAGTTTTATTTGATTAAAATGAAATTTAATAGCAAAACGAAGTTATAGGATAAAACTACTTAGGAGTGCTCTGTGAAAGGATTGATTTTATACACAAACCACTTGGTACCCCATTGGACTTTAAATCATATAAATTCAGTTCAAAAAAATGCCATAGAATAAAGATAAGCGAAACACAAGATTACTCCCACTATTCATGACCAAATGGTGGAAATCAAATTTTAAAAAATTGGTCTTGTATTGGCATTTAATATATTTACGTAAACTCGGTTTTTAAAAATTCAGTATAATACAATAAAAACAAAAAATCCTTTGCATCTATTTCTAGACCCGCATGAAAAATATTATAACGAATATAATCGTTTTGAACATCCCTGTATTTTGTAATATTAGTTTTATTTGATTAAAATGAAATTTAATAGCAAAACGAAGTTATAGGATAAAACTACTTAGGAGTGCTCTGTGAAAGGATTGGTTTTATACACAAACCACTTGGTACCCCATTGGACTTTAAATCATATAAATTCAGTTCAAAAAAGTGCCATATAATAAAGAAAAGCGAAACACAAGATTACTCCCACTATTCATGACCACATGGTGGAAATCAAATTTTAAAAAATTGGTCTTGTATTGGCATTTAATATATTTACGTAAACTCGGTTTTTAAAAATTCAGTATATTACAATAAAAACAAAAAATACTTCGCATCTATTTCTAGAGCTACATAAAAAATATAAGAACGAAAATATACATTTTGTACATCCCTGTCCTTTTTAATATTAGTTTTCTATGAATAAAATGAAATTTAATAGCAAAACGAAGTTGTAGTATGAAACTACATAGGAGTGCTCTGAGAAAGGATTGATTTTATACACAAACCACTTGGTACCCCATTGGACTTTAAATCATATAAATTCAGTTCAAAAAAATGCCATATAATAAAGAAAAGCGAAACACAAGATTACTCCCACTATTCATGACCACATGGTGGAAATCAAATTTTAAAAAAATTGGTCTTGTATTGGCATTTAATATATTTACGTAAACTAGGTTTTTAGAAATTCAGTATAATACAATAAAAACAAAAAATCCTTTGCATCTATTTCTAGACCTGCATGAAAAATATTATAACGAATATAATCGTTTTGAAGATCCCTGTATTTTGTAATATTAGTTTTATTTGATTAAAATGAAATTTAATAGCAAAACGAAGTTATAGGATAAAACTACTTAGGAGTGCTCTGTGAAAGGATTGATTTTATACACAAACCACTTGGTACCCCATTGGACTTTAAATCATATAAATTCAGTTCAAAAAAATGCCATATAATAAAGAAAAGCGAAACACAAGATTACTCCCACTATTCATGACCACATGGTGGAAATCAAATTTTAAAAAAATTGGTCTTGTATTGGCATTTAATATATTTACGTAAACTCGGTTTTTAGAAATTCAGTATAATACAATAAAAACAAAAAATCCTTTGCATCTATTTCTAGACCCGCATGAAAAATATTATAACGAATATAATCGTTTTGAACATCCCTGTATTTTGTAATATTAGTTTTATTTGATTAAAATGAAATTTAATAGCAAAACGAAGTTATAGGATAAAACTACTTAGGAGTGCTCTGTGAAAGGATTGATTTTTTACACAAACCACTTGGTACCCCATTGGACTTTAAATCATATAAATTCAGTTCAAAAAAATGCCATATAATAAAGATAAGCGAAACACAAGATTACTCCCACTATTCATGACCAAACGGTGGAAATCAAATTTTAAAAAAATTGGTCTTGTATTGGCATTTAATATATTTACGTAAACTCGGTTTTTAGAAATTCAGTATAATACAATAAAAACAAAAAATCCTTTGCATCTATTTATAGAGCCGCATGAAAAATATAATAACGAATATAATCGTTTTGAAGATCCCTGTATTTTGTATTATTAGTTTTATTTGATTAAAATGAAATTTAATAGCAAAACGAAGTTGTAGGATGAAACTACTTAGGAGTGCTCTGTGAAAGCATTGATTTTATACACAAACCACTTGGTACCCCATTGGACTTTAAATCATATAAATTCAGTTCATAACACTGCCATATAATAAAGAAAAGCGAAACATAAGATTGCTCCAACTATTCATAACCAAATGGTGGAAATCAAATTTTAAAAAATTGGCCTTGTATTGGCATTTAATATATTTACGTAAATTCGGTTTTCAAAAATTCAGTATAATACAATAAAAACAAAAAATCCTTCGCATCTCTTCTAGAGCCGCATGAAAAATATGATAACGAATATAATCGTTTTGAAGATCCCTGTATTTTGTATTATTAGTTTTATTTGATTAAAATGTAATTAATTAACAAAACGAATTTATAGGATGAAACTACTTAGGAGTGCTCTGTGAAAGGATTGATTTTTTACACAAACCACTTGGTACCCCATTGGACTTTAAATCATATAAATTCAGTTCAAAAAAATGCCATATAATAAAGAAAAGCGAAACACAAGATTACTCCCACTATTCATGACCACATGGTGGAAATCAAATTTTAAAAAATTGGTCTTGTATTGGCATTTAATATATTTACGTAAACTCGGTTTTTAAAAATTCAGTATATTACAATAAAAACAAAAAATACTTCGCATCTATTTCTAGAGCTACATAAAAAATATAAGAACGAAAATATACATTTTGTACGTCCCTGTCCTTTTTAATATTAGTTTTCTATGAATAAAATGAAATTTAATAGCAAAACGAAGTTGTAGTATGAAACTACATAGGAGTGCTCTGTGAAAGGATTGATTTTATACACAAACCACTTGGTACCCCATTGGACTTTAAAGCTAATAAATTCAGTTCAAAAAAATGCCATATAATAAAGAAAAGCGAAACACAAGATTACTCCCACTATTCATGACCACATGGTGGAAATCAAATTTTAAAAAAATTGGTCTTGTATTGGCATTTAATATATTTACGTAAACTCGGTTTTTAGAAATTCAGTATAATACAATAAAAACAAAAAATCCTTTGCATCTATTTCTAGACCCGCATGAAAAATATTATAACGAATATAATCGTTTTGAAGATCCCTGTATTTTGTAATATTAGTTTTATTTGATTAAAATGAAATTTAATAGCAAAACGAAGTTATAGGATAAAACTACTTAGGAGTGCTCTGTGAAAGGATTGATTTTATACACAAACCACTTGGTACCCCATTGGACTTTAAATCATATAAATTCAGTTCAAAAAAATGCCATATAATAAAGATAAGCGAAACACAAGATTACTCCCACTATTCATGACCAAATGGTGGAAATCAAATTTTAAAAAATTGGTCTTGTATTGGCATTTAATATATTTACGTAAACTCGGTTTTTAAAAATTCAGTATAATACAATAAAAACAAAAAATCCTTTGCATCTATTTCTAGACCCGCATGAAAAATATTATAACGAATATAATCGTTTTGAACATCCCTGTATTTTGTAATATTAGTTTTATTTGATTAAAATGAAATTTAATAGCAAAACGAAGTTATAGGATAAAACTACTTAGGAGTGCTCTGTGAAAGGATTGGTTTTATACACAAACCACTTGGTACCCCATTGGACTTTAAATCATATAAATTCAGTTCAAAAAAGTGCCATATAATAAAGAAAAGCGAAACACAAGATTACTCCCACTATTCATGACCACATGGTGGAAATCAAATTTTAAAAAATTGGTCTTGTATTGGCATTTAATATATTTACGTAAACTCGGTTTTTAAAAATTCAGTATATTACAATAAAAACAAAAAATACTTCGCATCTATTTCTAGAGCTACATAAAAAATATATGAACGAAAATATACATTTTGTACATCCCTGTCCTTTTTAATATTAGTTTTCTATGAATAAAATGAAATTTAATAGCAAAACGAAGTTGTAGTATGAAACTACATAGGAGTGCTCTGAGAAAGGATTGATTTTATACACAAACCACTTGGTACCCCATTGGACTTTAAATCATATAAATTCAGTTCAAAAAAATGCCATATAATAAAGAAAAGCGAAACACAAGATTACTCCCACTATTCATGACCACATGGTGGAAATCAAATTTTAAAAAAATTGGTCTTGTATTGGCATTTAATATATTTACGTAAACTCGGTTTTTAGAAATTCAGTATAATACAATAAAAACAAAAAATCCTTTGCATCTATTTCTAGACCTGCATGAAAAATATTATAACGAATATAATCGTTTTGAAGATCCCTGTATTTTGTAATATTAGTTTTATTTGATTAAAATGAAATTTAATAGCAAAACGAAGTTATAGGATAAAACTACTTAGGAGTGCTCTGTGAAAGGATTGATTTTATACACAAACCACTTGGTACCCCATTGGACTTTAAATCATATAAATTCAGTTCAAAAAAATGCCATATAATAAAGAAAAGCGAAACACAAGATTACTCCCACTATTCATGACCACATGGTGGAAATCAAATTTTAAAAAAATTGGTCTTGTATTGGCATTTAATATATTTACGTAAACTCGGTTTTTAGAAATTCAGTATAATACAATAAAAACAAAAAATCCTTTGCATCTATTTCTAGACCCGCATGAAAAATATTATAACGAATATAATCGTTTTGAACATCCCTGTATTTTGTAATATTAGTTTTATTTGATTAAAATGAAATTTAATAGCAAAACGAAGTTATAGGATAAAACTACTTAGGAGTGCTCTGTGAAAGGATTGATTTTTTACACAAACCACTTGGTACCCCATTGGACTTTAAATCATATAAATTCAGTTCAAAAAAATGCCATATAATAAAGATAAGCGAAACACAAGATTACTCCCACTATTCATGACCAAACGGTGGAAATCAAATTTTAAAAAAATTGGTCTTGTATTGGCATTTAATATATTTACGTAAACTCGGTTTTTAGAAATTCAGTATAATACAATAAAAACAAAAAATCCTTTGCATCTATTTATAGAGCCGCATGAAAAATATAATAACGAATATAATCGTTTTGAAGATCCCTGTATTTTGTATTATTAGTTTTATTTGATTAAAATGAAATTTAATAGCAAAACGAAGTTGTAGGATGAAACTACTTAGGAGTGCTCTGTGAAAGCATTGATTTTATACACAAACCACTTGGTACCCCATTGGACTTTAAATCATATAAATTCAGTTCATAACACTGCCATATAATAAAGAAAAGCGAAACATAAGATTGCTCCAACTATTCATAACCAAATGGTGGAAATCAAATTTTAAAAAATTGGCCTTGTATTGGCATTTAATATATTTACGTAAATTCGGTTTTCAAAAATTCAGTATAATACAATAAAAACAAAAAATCCTTCGCATCTCTTCTAGAGCCGCATGAAAAATATGATAACGAATATAATCGTTTTGAAGATCCCTGTATTTTGTATTATTAGTTTTATTTGATTAAAATGTAATTAATTAACAAAACGAATTTATAGGATGAAACTACTTAGGAGTGCTCTGTGAAAGGATTGATTTTTTACACAAACCACTTGGTACCCCATTGGACTTTAAATCATATAAATTCAGTTCAAAAAAATGCCATATAATAAAGAAAAGCGAAACACAAGATTACTCCCACTATTCATGACCACATGGTGGAAATCAAATTTTAAAAAATTGGTCTTGTATTGGCATTTAATATATTTACGTAAACTCGGTTTTTAAAAATTCAGTATATTACAATAAAAACAAAAAATACTTCGCATCTATTTCTAGAGCTACATAAAAAATATAAGAACGAAAATATACATTTTGTACGTCCCTGTCCTTTTTAATATTAGTTTTCTATGAATAAAATGAAATTTAATAGCAAAACGAAGTTATAGGATAAAACTACTTAGGAGTGCTCTGTGAAAGGATTGATTTTATACACAAACCACTTGGTACCCCATTGGACTTTAAATCATATAAATTCAGTTCAAAAAAATGCCATATAATAAAGATAAGCGAAACACAAGATTACTCCCACTATTCATGACCAAATGGTGGAAATCAAGTTTTAAAAAATTGGCCTTGTATTGGCATTTAATATATTTACGTAAACTCGGTTTTTAAAAATCCAGTATAATACAATAAAAACAAAAAATCCTTCGCATCTATTTCTAGAGCTGCATGTAAAATATAATACCGAATATAATCGTTTTGAAGATCCATGTATTTTGTAATATTGGTTTTATTTGATTAAAATGAAATTTAATAAGAAAACGAATTTATAGGATGAAACTACTTAGGAGTGCTCTGTGAAAGGATTGATTTTTTACACAAACCACTTGGTACCCCATTGGACTTTAAATCATATAAATTCAGTTCAAAAAAATGCCATATAATAAAGATAAGCGAAACACAAGATTACTCCCACTATTCATGACCAAACGGTGGAAATCAAATTTTAAAAAAATTGGTCTTGTATTGGCATTTAATATATTTACGTAAACTCGGTTTTTAGAAATTCAGTATAATACAATAAAAACAAAAAATCCTTTGCATCTATTTCTAGACCCGCATGAAAAATATTATAACGAATATAATCGTTTTGAACATCCCTGTATTTTGTATTATTAGTTTTATTTGATTAAAATGTAATTAATTAACAAAACGAATTTATAGGATGAAACTACTTAGGAGTGCTCTGTGAAAGGATTGATTTTTTACACAAACCACTTGGTACCCCATTGGACTTTAAATCATATAAATTCAGTTCAAAAAAATGCCATATAATAAAGATAAGCGAAACACAAGATTACTCCCACTATTCATGACCAAATGGTGGAAATCAAGTTTTAAAAAATTGGCCTTGTATTGGCATTTAATATATTTACGTAAACTCGGTTTTTAAAAATTCAGTATATTACAATAAAAACAAAAAATACTTCGCATCTATTTCTAGAGCTACATAAAAAATATAAGAACGAAAATATACATTTTGTACGTCCCTGTCCTTTTTAATATTAGTTTTCTATGAATAAAATGAAATTTAATAGCAAAACGAAGTTATAGGATAAAACTACTTAGGAGTGCTCTGTGAAAGGATTGATTTTATACACAAACCACTTGGTACCCCATTGGACTTTAAATCATATAAATTCAGTTCAAAAAAATGCCATATAATAAAGAAAAGCGAAACATAAGATTGCTCCAACTATTCATAACCAAATGGTGGAAATCAAATTTTAAAAAATTGGCCTTGTATTGGCATTTAATATATTTACGTAAATTCGGTTTTCAAAAATTCAGTATAATACAATAAAAACAAAAAATCCTTCGCATCTCTTCTAGAGCCGCATGAAAAATATGATAACGAATATAATCGTTTTGAAGATCCCTGTATTTTGTATTATTAGTTTTATTTGATTAAAATGTAATTAATTAACAAAACGAATTTATAGGATGAAACTACTTAGGAGTGCTCTGTGAAAGGATTGATTTTTTACACAAACCACTTGGTACCCCATTGGACTTTAAATCATATAAATTCAGTTCAAAAAAATGCCATATAATAAAGATAAGCGAAACACAAGATTACTCCCACTATTCATGACCAAACGGTGGAAATCAAATTTTAAAAAAATTGGTCTTGTATTGGCATTTAATATATTTACGTAAACTCGGTTTTTAGAAATTCAGTATAATACAATAAAAACAAAAAATCCTTTGCATCTATTTCTAGACCCGCATGAAAAATATTATAACGAATATAATCGTTTTGAACATCCCTGTATTTTGTAATATTAGTTTTATTTGATTAAAATGAAATTTAATAGCAAAACGAAGTTATAGGATAAAACTACTTAGGAGTGCTCTGTGAAAGGATTGATTTTATACACAAACCACTTGGTACCCCATTGGACTTTAAATCATATAAATTCAGTTCAAAAAAATGCCATATAATAAAGATAAGCGAAACACAAGATTACTCCCACTATTCATGACCAAATGGTGGAAATCAAGTTTTAAAAAATTGGCCTTGTATTGGCATTTAATATATTTACGTAAACTCGGTTTTTAAAAATCCAGTATAATACAATAAAAACAAAAAATCCTTCGCATCTATTTCTAGAGCTGCATGTAAAATATAATACCGAATATAATCGTTTTGAAGATCCATGTATTTTGTAATATTGGTTTTATTTGATTAAAATGAAATTTAATAAGAAAACGAATTTATAGGCTGAAATTATTTAGGAGTGCTTTGTGAAAGGATTGATTTTATACACAAACCACTTGGTACCCCATTGGACTTTAAAGCTAATAAATTCAGTTCATAACATTGCCATATAATAAAGAAAAGCGAAACACAATATTACTCCCACTATTCATGACCAAATGGTGGACATCAAATTTGAAAAAATTGGTCTTGTATTGTAATTTACAACATTTACGTAAACTCGGTTTTTAAAAATTCAGTATAATACAATAAAAACAAAAAATCCTTTGCATCTATTTATAGAGCCGCATGAAAAATTTAATAACGAATATATTCGTTTTGAAGATCCCTGTATTTTGTATTATTAGTTTTCTATTAATAAAATGAAATTTAATAACAAAACGAATTTATAGGCTGAAATTATTTAGGAGTGCTTTGTGAAAGGATTGATTTTATACACAAACCGCTTGGTACCCCATTGGACTTTAAAACATATAAATTCAGTTCATAACAATGCCATATAATAAAGAAAAGCGAAACACAAGATTACTCCCACTATTCATGACCACATGGTGGAAATCAAATTTTAAAAAATTGGTCTTGTATTGGCATTTAATATATTTACGTAAACTCGGTTTTTAAAAATTCAGTATAATACAATAAAAACAAAAAATCCTTTGCATCTATTTCTACAGCCGCATGAAAAATATTATAACGAATATAATCGTTTTGAACATCCCTGTATTTTGTAATATTAGTTTTATTTGATTAAAATGAAATTTAATAAGAAAACGAATTTATAGGCTGAAATTATTTAGGAGTGCTTTGTGAAAGGATTGATTTTATACACAAACCACTTGGTACCCCATTGGACTTTAAAGCTAATAAATTCAGTTCATAACAATGCCATATAATAAAGAAAAGCGAAACACAAGATTACTCCAACTATTCATGACCAAATGGTGGACATCAAATTTTAAAAAATTGGTCTTGTATTGGAATTTACAACATTTACGTAAACTCGGTTTTTAAAAATTCAGTATAATACAATAAAAACAAAAAATCCTTTGCATCTATTTATAGAGCCGCATGAAAAATTTAATAACGAATATATTCGTTTTGAAGATCCCTGTATTTTGTATTATTAGTTTTCTATTAATAAAATGAAATTTAATAACAAAACGAATTTATAGGCTGAAATTATTTAGGAGTGCTTTGTGAAAGGATTGATTTTATACACAAACCGCTTGGTACCCCATTGGACTTTAAAACATATAAATTCAGTTCATAACAATGCCATATAATAAAGAAAAGCGAAACACAAGATTACTCCCACTATTCATGACCACATGGTGGAAATCAAATTTTAAAAAATTGGTCTTGTATTGGCATTTAATATATTTACGTAAACTCGGTTTTTAAAAATTCAGTATAATACAATAAAAACAAAAAATCCTTTGCATCTATTTCTACAGCCGCATGAAAAATATTATAACGAATATAATCGTTTTGAACATCCCTGTATTTTGTAATATTAGTTTTATTTGATTAAAATGAAATTTAATAACAAAACGAATTTATAGGCTGAAATTATTTAGGTGTGCTTTGTGAAAGGAGTGATTTTATACACAAACCGCTTGGTATCCCATTGGACTTTAAAACATATAAATTCAGTTCATAACAATGCCATATAATAAAGAAAAGCGAAACACAAGATTACTCCCACTATTCATGACCACATGGTGGAAATCAAATTTTAAAAAATTGGTCTTGTATTGGCATTTAATATATTTACGTAAACTCGGTTTTTAAAAATTCAGTATATTACAATAAAAACAAAAAATACTTCGCATCTATTTCTAGAGCTACATAAAAAATATAAAAACGAAAATATACATTTTGTACATCCCTGTCCTGTTTAATATTAGTTTTCTATGAATAAAATGAAATTTAATAACAAAACGAAGTTGTAGTATGAAACTACTTAGGAGTGCTCTGTGAAAGGATTGATTTTATACACAAACCACTTGGTACCCCATTGGACTTTAAAGCTAATAAATTCAGTTCATAACAATGCCATATAATAAAGAAAAGCGAAACACAAGATTACTCCCACTATTCATGACCAAACGGTGGAAATCAAATTTTAAAAAAATTGGTCTTGTATTGGCATTTAATATATTTACGTAAACTCGGTTTTTAAAAATTCAGTATATTACAATAAAAACAAAAAATACTTCGCATCTATTTCTAGAGCTACATAAAAAATATAAGAACGAAAATATACATTTTGTACATCCCTGTCCTTTTTAATATTAGTTTTCTATGAATAAAATGAAATTTAATAGCAAAACGAAGTTGTAGTATGAAACTACTTAGGAGTGCTCTGTGAAAGGATTGATTTTATACACAAACCACTTGGTACCCCATTGGACTTTAAAGCTAATAAATTCAGTTCATAACAATGCCATATAATAAAGAAAAGCGAAACACAAGATTACTCCCACTATACATGACCACATGGTGGAAATCAATTTTAAAAAATTGGCCTTGTATTGGCATTTAATATATTTACGTAAACTCGGTTTATAAAAATTCAGTATATTACAATAAAAACAGAAAATACTTCGCATCTATTTCTAGAGCTACATAAAAAATATAAGAACGAAAATATACATTTTGTACATCCCTGTCCTTTTTAATATTAGTTTTCTATGAATAAAATGAAATTTAATAGCAAAACGAAGTTGTAGTATGAAACTACTTAGGAGTGCTCTGTGATAGGATTGATTTTATACACAAACCGCTTGGTACCCCATTGGACTTTAAAGCTAATAAATTCAGTTCATAACAATGCCATATAATAAAGAAAAGCGAAACACAAGATTACTCCCACTATTCATGACCAAACGGTGGAAATCAAATTTTAAAAAAATTGGCCTTGTATTGGCATTTAATATATTTACGTAAACTCGGTTTTTAAAAATCCAGTATAATACAATAAAAACAAAAAATCCTTCGCATCTATTTCTAGAGCTGCATGTAAAATATAATACCGAATATAATCGTTTTGAAGATCCATGTATTTTGTAATATTGGTTTTATGTGATTAAAATGAAATTTAATAAGAAAACGAATTTATAGGCTGAAATTATTTAGGAGTGCTTTGTGAAAGGATTGATTTTATACACAAACCTTTTGGTACCACATTGGACTTTAAAGCTAATAAATTCAGTTCATAACAATGCCATATAATAAAGAAAAGCGAAACACAAGATTACTCCCACTATTCATGACCAAATGGTGGAAATCAAATTTTAAAAAATTGGTCTTGTATTGGCATTTAATATATTTACGTAAACTCGGTTTTTAAAAATTCAGTATAATACAATAAAAACAAAAAATCCTTTGCATCTATTTCTAGAGCCGCATGAAAAATATAATAACGAATATAATCGTTTTGAACATCCCTGTATTTTGTAATATTAGTTTTCTATGAATAAAATGAAATTTAATAACAAAACGAAGTTGTAGTATGGAACTACTTAGGAGTGCTCTGTAAAAGGATTGATTTTATACACAAACCACTTGGTACCCCATTGGACTTTAAAGCTAATAAATTCAGTTCATAACAATGCCATATAATAAAGAAAAGCGAAACACAAGATTACTCCCACTATTCATGACCAAACGGTGGAAATCAAATTTTAAAAAAATTGGTCTTGTATTGGCATTTAATATATTTACGTAAACTCGGTTTTTAGAAATTCAGTATAATACAATAAAAACAAAAAATCCTTTGCATCTATTTATAGAGCCGCATGAAAAATATAATAACGAATATAATCGTTTTGAAGATCCCTGTATTTTGTATTATTAGTTTTATTTGATTAAAATGAAATTTAATAGCAAAACGAAGTTGTAGGATGAAACTACTTAGGAGTGCTCTGTGAAAGCATTGATTTTATACACAAACCACTTGGTACCCCATTGGACTTTAAATCATATAAATTCAGTTCATAACACTGCCATATAATAAAGAAAAGCGAAACATAAGATTGCTCCAACTATTCATAACCAAATGGTGGAAATCAAATTTTAAAAAATTGGCCTTGTATTGGCATTTAATATATTTACGTAAATTCGGTTTTCAAAAATTCAGTATAATACAATAAAAACAAAAAATCCTTCGCATCTCTTCTAGAGCCGCATGAAAAATATGATAACGAATATAATCGTTTTGAAGATCCCTGTATTTTGTATTATTAGTTTTATTTGATTAAAATGTAATTAATTAACAAAACGAATTTATAGGATGAAACTACTTAGGAGTGCTCTGTGAAAGGATTGATTTTTTACACAAACCACTTGGTACCCCATTGGACTTTAAATCATATAAATTCAGTTCAAAAAAATGCCATATAATAAAGAAAAGCGAAACACAAGATTACTCCCACTATTCATGACCACATGGTGGAAATCAAATTTTAAAAAATTGGTCTTGTATTGGCATTTAATATATTTACGTAAACTCGGTTTTTAAAAATTCAGTATATTACAATAAAAACAAAAAATACTTCGCATCTATTTCTAGAGCTACATAAAAAATATAAGAACGAAAATATACATTTTGTACGTCCCTGTCCTTTTTAATATTAGTTTTCTATGAATAAAATGAAATTTAATAGCAAAACGAAGTTGTAGTATGAAACTACATAGGAGTGCTCTGTGAAAGGATTGATTTTATACACAAACCACTTGGTACCCCATTGGACTTTAAAGCTAATAAATTCAGTTCAAAAAAATGCCATATAATAAAGAAAAGCGAAACACAAGATTACTCCCACTATTCATGACCACATGGTGGAAATCAAATTTTAAAAAAATTGGTCTTGTATTGGCATTTAATATATTTACGTAAACTCGGTTTTTAGAAATTCAGTATAATACAATAAAAACAAAAAATCCTTTGCATCTATTTCTAGACCCGCATGAAAAATATTATAACGAATATAATCGTTTTGAAGATCCCTGTATTTTGTAATATTAGTTTTATTTGATTAAAATGAAATTTAATAGCAAAACGAAGTTATAGGATAAAACTACTTAGGAGTGCTCTGTGAAAGGATTGATTTTATACACAAACCACTTGGTACCCCATTGGACTTTAAATCATATAAATTCAGTTCAAAAAAATGCCATATAATAAAGATAAGCGAAACACAAGATTACTCCCACTATTCATGACCAAATGGTGGAAATCAAATTTTAAAAAATTGGTCTTGTATTGGCATTTAATATATTTACGTAAACTCGGTTTTTAAAAATTCAGTATAATACAATAAAAACAAAAAATCCTTTGCATCTATTTCTAGACCCGCATGAAAAATATTATAACGAATATAATCGTTTTGAACATCCCTGTATTTTGTAATATTAGTTTTATTTGATTAAAATGAAATTTAATAGCAAAACGAAGTTATAGGATAAAACTACTTAGGAGTGCTCTGTGAAAGGATTGGTTTTATACACAAACCACTTGGTACCCCATTGGACTTTAAATCATATAAATTCAGTTCAAAAAAGTGCCATATAATAAAGAAAAGCGAAACACAAGATTACTCCCACTATTCATGACCACATGGTGGAAATCAAATTTTAAAAAATTGGTCTTGTATTGGCATTTAATATATTTACGTAAACTCGGTTTTTAAAAATTCAGTATATTACAATAAAAACAAAAAATACTTCGCATCTATTTCTAGAGCTACATAAAAAATATATGAACGAAAATATACATTTTGTACATCCCTGTCCTTTTTAATATTAGTTTTCTATGAATAAAATGAAATTTAATAGCAAAACGAAGTTGTAGTATGAAACTACATAGGAGTGCTCTGAGAAAGGATTGATTTTATACACAAACCACTTGGTACCCCATTGGACTTTAAATCATATAAATTCAGTTCAAAAAAATGCCATATAATAAAGAAAAGCGAAACACAAGATTACTCCCACTATTCATGACCACATGGTGGAAATCAAATTTTAAAAAAATTGGTCTTGTATTGGCATTTAATATATTTACGTAAACTCGGTTTTTAGAAATTCAGTATAATACAATAAAAACAAAAAATCCTTTGCATCTATTTCTAGACCCGCATGAAAAATATTATAACGAATATAATCGTTTTGAAGATCCCTGTATTTTGTAATATTAGTTTTATTTGATTAAAATGAAATTTAATAGCAAAACGAAGTTATAGGATAAAACTACTTAGGAGTGCTCTGTGAAAGGATTGATTTTATACACAAACCACTTGGTACCCCATTGGACTTTAAATCATATAAATTCAGTTCAAAAAAATGCCATATAATAAAGAAAAGCGAAACACAAGATTACTCCCACTATTCATGACCACATGGTGGAAATCAAATTTTAAAAAAATTGGTCTTGTATTGGCATTTAATATATTTACGTAAACTCGGTTTTTAGAAATTCAGTATAATACAATAAAAACAAAAAATCCTTTGCATCTATTTCTAGACCCGCATGAAAAATATTATAACGAATATAATCGTTTTGAACATCCCTGTATTTTGTAATATTAGTTTTATTTGATTAAAATGAAATTTAATAGCAAAACGAAGTTATAGGATAAAACTACTTAGGAGTGCTCTGTGAAAGGATTGATTTTTTACACAAACCACTTGGTACCCCATTGGACTTTAAATCATATAAATTCAGTTCAAAAAAATGCCATATAATAAAGATAAGCGAAACACAAGATTACTCCCACTATTCATGACCAAATGGTGGAAATCAAGTTTTAAAAAATTGGTCTTGTATTGGCATTTAATATATTTACGTAAACTCGGTTTTTAAAAATTCAGTATAATACAATAAAAACAAAAAATCCTTTGCATCTATTTCTAGACCCGCATGAAAAATATTATAACGAATATAATCGTTTTGAACATCCCTGTATTTTGTAATATTAGTTTTATTTGATTAAAATGAAATTTAATAGCAAAACGAAGTTATAGGATAAAACTACTTAGGAGTGCTCTGTGAAAGGATTGGTTTTATACACAAACCACTTGGTACCCCATTGGACTTTAAAGCTAATAAATTCAGTTCATAACAATGCCATATAATAAAGAAAAGCGAAACACAAGATTACTCCCACTATTCATGACCAAACGGTGGAAATCAAATTTTAAAAAAATTGGTCTTGTATTGGCATTTAATATATTTACGTAAACTCGGTTTTTAAAAATCCAGTATAATACAATAAAAACAAAAAATCCTTCGCATCTATTTCTAGAGCTGCATGTAAAATATAATACCGAATATAATCGTTTTGAAGATCCATGTATTTTGTAATATTGGTTTTATTTGATTAAAATGAAATTTAATAAGAAAACGAATTTATAGGCTGAAATTATTTAGGAGTGCTTTGTGAAAGGATTGATTTTATACACAAACCACTTGGTACCACATTGGACTTTAAAGCTAATAAATTCAGTTCATAACAATGCCATATAATAAAGAAAAGCGAAACACAAGATTACTCTAACTATTCATGACCAAATGGTGGAAATCAAATTTTAAAAAATTGGTCTTGTATTGGCATTTAATATATTTACGTAAACTCGGTTTTTAAAAATTCAGTATAATACAATAAAAACAAAAAATCCTTTGCATCTATTTCTAGAGCCGCATGAAAAATATAATATCGAATATAATCGTTTTGAACATCCCTGTATTTTGTAATATTAGTTTTCTATGAATAAAATGAAATTTAATAACAAAACGAAGTTGTAGTATGGAACTACTTAGGAGTGCTCTGTAAAAGGATTGATTTTATACACAAACCACTTGGTACCCCATTGGACTTTAAAGCTAATAAATTCAGTTCATAACAATGCCATATAATAAAGAAAAGGGAAACACAAGATTACTCCCACCATTCATGACCAAACGGTGGAAATCAAATTTTAAAAAAATTGGTCTTGTATTGGCATTTAATATATTTACGTAAACTCGGTTTTTAGAAATTCAGTATAATACAATAAAAACAAAAAATCCTTTGCATCTATTTATAGAGCCGCATGAAAAATATAATAACGAATATAATCGTTTTGAAGATCCCTGTATTTTGTATTATTAGTTTTATTTGATTAAAATGAAATTTAATAGCAAAATGAAGTTGTAGGATGAAACTACTTAGAAGTGCTTTGTGAAAGGATTGATTTTATACACAAACCACTTGGTACCCCATTGGACTTTAAATCATATAAATTCAGTTCATAACACTGCCATATAATAAAGAAAAGCGAAACATAAGATTGCTCCAACTATTCATAACCAAATGGTGGAAATCAAATTTTACAAAATTGGCCTTGTATTGGCATTTAATATATTTACGTAAATTCGGTTTTCAAAAATTCAGTATAATACAATAAAAACAAAAAATCCTTCGCATCTCTTCTAGAGCCGCATGAAAAATATAATAACGAATATAATCGTTTTGAAGATCCCTGTATTTTGTATTATTAGTTTTATTTGATTAAAATGTAATTAATTAACAAAACGAATATATAGGATGAAACTACTTAGGAGTGCTCTGTGAAAGGATTGATTTTTTACACAAACCATTGGACTTTAAATCATATAAATTCAGTTCATAACACTGCCATATAATAAAGAAAAGCGAAACACAAGATTACTCCCACCATTCATGACCAAATGGTGGAAATCAATTTTAAAAAATTGGCCTTGTTTTGGCATTTAATATATTTACGTAAACTCGGTTTTTAAAAATTCAGTATAATACAATAAAAACAAAAAATCCTTCGCATCTATTTCTAGAGCTGCATGTAAAATATAATATCGAATATAATCGTTTTGAAGATCCCTGTATTTTGTAATTTTAGTTTTATTTGATTAAAATGAAATTTAATAGCAAAACGAAGTTATAGGATGAAACTACTTAGGAGTGCTCTGTGAAAGGATTAACTTTATACACAAACCGCTTGGTACCCCATTATACTTTAAAGCTAATAAATTCAGTTCATAACAATGCCATATAATAAAGAAAAGCGAAACACAAGATTACTCCCACTATTAATGACAAAATGGTGGACATCAAATTCTAAAAAATTGGTGGTGTATTGGAATTTACAATATTTACGTAAACTCGGTTTTTAAAAATTCAGTATAATACAATAAAAACAAAAAATCCTTCGCATCTATTTCTAGAGCTGCATGTAAAATATAATACCGAATATAATCTTTTTGAAGATCCCTGTATTTTTTAATATTAGTTTTATTTGATTAAAATGAAATTTAATAGCAAAACGAAGTTGTAGGATAAAACTACTTAGGAGTGCTCTGTGAAAGGATTGGTTTTATACACAAACCACTTGTTACCCCATTGGACTTTGAATCATATAAATTCAGTTTTAAAAAATGCCATATAAAAAAGATAAGCGAAACACAAGATTACTCCCACTATTCATGACCAAACGGTGGAAATCAAATTTTAAAAAAATTGGTCTTGTATTGGCATTTAATATATTTACGTAAACTCGGTTTTTAGAAATTCAGTATAATACAATAAAAACAAAAAATCCTTTGCATCTATTTATAGAGCCGCATGAAAAATATAATAACGAATATAATCGTTTTGAAGATCCCTGTATTTTTTAATATTAGTTTTATTTGATTAAAATGAAATTTAATAGCAAAACGAAGTTGTAGGATAAAACTACTTAGGAGTGCTCTGTGAAGGATTGGTTTTATACACAAACCACTTGTTACCCCATTGGACTTTGAATCATATAAATTCAGTTTAAAAAAATGCCATATAAAAAAGATAAGCGAAACACAAGATTACTCCCACCATTCATGACCAAACGGTGGAAATCAAATTTTAAAAAAATTGGTCTTGTATTGGCATTTAATATATTTACGTAAACTCGGTTTTTAGAAATTCAGTATAATACAATAAAAACAAAAAATCCTTTGCATCTATTTATAGAGCCGCATGAAAAATATAATAACGAATATAATCGTTTTGAACATCCCCGTATTTTTTAATATTAGTTTTATTTGATTAAAATGAAATTTAATAGCAAAACGAAGTTATAGGATGAAACTACTTAGGAGTGCTCTGTGAAAGGATTGATTATATACACAAACCGCTTGGTACCCCATTGGACTTTAAAGCTCATAAATTCAGTTCATAACACTGCCATATAATAAAGAAATGCGAAACACAAGATTACTCCTACTATTCATGACCAAACGGTGGAAATCAAATTTTAAAAAAATTGGTCTTGTATTGGCATTTAATATATTTACGTAAACTCGGTTTTTAAAAATGCAGTATAATACAATAAAAACAAAAAATACTTTGCATCTATTTCTAGAGCCGCATGAAAAATATTATAACGAATATAATCGTTTTGAATATCCCTGTCCTTTTTAATATTAGTTTTCTATGAATAAAATGAAATTTAATAGCAAAACGAAGTTGTAGTATGAAACTACATAGAAGTGCTCTGTGATAGGATTGATTTTATACACAAACCGCTTGGTACCCCATTGGACTTTAAAGCTAATAAATTCAGTTCATAACAATGCCATATAATAAAGAAAAGCGAAACACAAGATTACTCCCACTATTCATGACCAAACGGTGGAAATCAAATTTTAAAAAAATTGGTCTTGTATTGGCATTTAACATATTTACGTAAACTCGGTTTTTAAAAATCCAGTATAATACAATAAAAACAAAAAATCCTTCGCATCTATTTCTAGAGCTGCATGTAAAATATAATACCGAATATAATCTTTTTGAAGATCCCTGTATTTTTTAATATTAGTTTTATTTGATTAAAATGAAATTTAATAGCAAAACGAAGTTGTAGGATAAAACTACTTAGGAGTGCTCTGTGAAAGGATTGGTTTTATACACAAACCACTTGTTACCCCATTGGACTTTGAATCATATAAATTCAGTTTTAAAAAATGCCATATAAAAAAGATAAGCGAAACACAAGATTACTCCCACTATTCATGACCAAACGGTGGAAATCAAATTTTAAAAAAATTGGTCTTGTATTGGCATTTAATATATTTACGTAAACTCGGTTTTTAGAAATTCAGTATAATACAATAAAAACAAAAAATCCTTTGCATCTATTTATAGAGCCGCATGAAAAATATAATAACGAATATAATCGTTTTGAAGATCCCTGTATTTTGTATTATTAGTTTTATTTGATTAAAATGAAATTTAATAGCAAAACGAAGTTGTAGGATGAAACTACTTAGGAGTGCTCTGTGAAAGGATTGATTTTATACACAAACCACTTGGTACCCCATTGGACTTTAAATCATATAAATTCAGTTCATAACACTGCCATATAATAAAAAAAAGCGAAACATAAGATTGCTCCAACTATTCATAACCAAATGGTGGAAATCAAATTTTAAAAAATTGGCCTTGTATTGGCATTTAATATATTTACGTAAATTCGGTTTTCAAAAATTCAGTATAATACAATAAAAACAAAAAATCCTTCGCCTCTCTTCTAGAGCCGCATGAAAAATATAATAACGAATATAATCGTTTTGAAGATCCCTGTATTTTGTATTATTAGTTTTATTTGATTAAAATGTAATTAATTAACAAAACGAATATATAGGATGAAACTACTTAGGAGTGCTCTGTGAAAGGATTGATTTTTTACACAAACCACTTGGTACCCCATTGGACTTTAAATCATATAAATTCAGGTCATAACACTGCCATATAATAAAGAAAAGCGAAACACAAGATTACTCCCACCATTCATGACCAAATGGTGGAAATCAATTTTAAAAAATTGGTCTTGTATTGGCATTTAATATATTTACGTAAACTCGGTTTTTAAAAATTCAGTATAATACAATAAAAACAAAAAATCCTTCGCATCTATTTCTAGAGCTGCATGTAAAATATAATATCGAATATAATCGTTTTGAAGATCCCTGTATTTTGTAATTTTAGTTTTATTTGATTAAAATGAAATTTAATAGCAAAACGAAGTTATAGGATGAAACTACTTAGGAGTGCTCTGTGAAAGGATTAACTTTATACACAAACCGCTTGGTACCCCATTAGACTTTAAAGCTAATAAATTCAGTTCATAACAATGCCATATAATAAAGAAAAGCGAAACACAAGATTACTCCCACTATTAATGACAAAATGGTGGACATCATATTCTAAAAAATTGGTGGTGTATTGGAATTTACAATATTTACGTAAACTCGGTTTTTAAAAATTCAGTATAATACAATAAAAACAAAAAATCCTTCGCATCTATTTCTAGAGCTGCATGTAAAATATAATACCGAATATAATCTTTTTGAAGATCCCTGTATTTTTTAATATTAGTTTTATTTGATTAAAATGAAATTTAATAGCAAAACGAAGTTGTAGGATAAAACTACTTAGGAGTGCTCTGTGAAAGGATTGGTTTTATACACAAACCACTTGTTACCCCATTGGACTTTGAATCATATAAATTCAGTTTTAAAAAATGCCATATAAAAAAGATAAGCGAAACACAAGATTACTCCCACTATTCATGACCAAACGGTGGAAATCAAATTTTAAAAAAATTGGTCTTGTATTGGCATTTAATATATTTACGTAAACTCGGTTTTTAGAAATTCAGTATAATACAATAAAAACAAAAAATCCTTTGCATCTATTTATAGAGCCGCATGAAAAATATAATAACGAATATAATCGTTTTGAAGATCCCTGTATTTTTTAATATTAGTTTTATTTGATTAAAATGAAATTTAATAGCAAAACGAAGTTGTAGGATAAAACTACTTAGGAGTGCTCTGTGAAGGATTGGTTTTATACACAAACCACTTGTTACCCCATTGGACTTTGAATCATATAAATTCAGTTTAAAAAAATGCCATATAAAAAAGATAAGCGAAACACAAGATTACTCCCACCATTCATGACCAAATGGTGGAAATCAAATTTTAAAAAATTGGCCTTGTATTGGCATTTAATATATTTACGTAAACTCGGTTTTTAAAAATTCAGTATAATACAATAAAAACAAAAAATCCTTCGCATCTATTTCTAGAGCTGCATGTGAAATACAATACCGAATATAATCTTTTTGAAGATCCCTGTATTTTTTAATATTAGTTTTATTTGATTAAAATGAAATTTAATAACAAAACGAAGTTATAGGATGAAACTACTTAGGAGTGCTCTGTGAAAGGATTGATTATATACACAAACCGCTTGGTACCCCATTGGACTTTAAAGCTCATAAATTCAGTTCATAACACTGCCATATAATAAAGAAATGCGAAACACAAGATTACTCCTACTATTCATGACCAAATGGTGGAAATCAAATTTTAAAAAATTGGTCTTGTATTGGCATTTAATATATTTACGTAAACTCGGTTTTTAAAAATGCAGTATAATACAATAAAAACAAAAAATCCTTTGCATCTATTTCTAGAGCCGCATGAAAAATATTATAACGAATATAATCGTTTTGAATATCCCTGTATTTTGTATAATTAGTTTTATTTGATTAAAATGAAATTTAATAGCAAAACGAAGTTGTAGGATAAAACTACTTAGGAGTGCTCTGTGAAAGCATTGGTTTTATACACAAACCACTTGTTACCCCATTGGACATTGAATCATATAAATTCAGTTCATAACAATGCCATATAAAAAAGATAAGCGAAACACAAGATTACTCCCACTATTCATGACCAAACGGTGGAAATCAAATTTTAAAAAAATTGGTCTTGTATTGGCATTTAATATATTTACGTAAACTCGGTTTTTAGAAATTCAGTATAATACAATAAAAACAAAAAATCCTTTGCATCTATTTATAGAGCCGCATGAAAAATATAATAACGAATATAATCGTTTTGAAGATCCCTGTATTTTTTAATATTAGTTTTATTTGATTAAAATGAAATTTAATAGCAAAACGAAGTTGTAGGATAAAACTACTTAGGAGTGCTTTGTGAAGGATTGGTTTTATACACAAACCACTTGTTACCCCATTGGACGTTGAATCATATAAATTCAGTTTAAAAAAATGCCATATAATAAAGAAAAGCGAAACACAAGATTACTCCCACCATTCATGACCAAATGGTGGAAATCAATTTTAAAAAATTGGCCTTGTATTGGCATTTAATATATTTACGTAAACTCGGTTTTTAAAAATTCAGTATAATACAATAAAAACAAAAAATCCTTCGCATCTATTTCTAGAGCTGCATGTAAAATATAATATCGAATATAATCGTTTTGAATATCCCTGTATTTTGTATAATTAGTTTTATTTGATTAAAATGAAATTTAATAGCAAAACGAAGTTGTAGGATAAAACTACTTAGGAGTGCTCTGTGAAAGCATTGGTTTTATACACAAACCACTTGTTACCCCATTGGACATTGAATCATATAAATTCAGTTCATAACAATGCCATATAAAAAAGATAAGCGAAACACAAGATTACTCCCACTATTCATGACCAAACGGTGGAAATCAAATTTTAAAAAAATTGGTCTTGTATTGGCATTTAATATATTTACGTAAACTCGGTTTTTAGAAATTCAGTATAATACAATAAAAACAAAAAATCCTTTGCATCTATTTATAGAGCCGCATGAAAAATATAATAACGAATATAATCGTTTTGAAGATCCCTGTATTTTTTAATATTAGTTTTATTTGATTAAAATGAAATTTAATAGCAAAACGAAGTTGTAGGATAAAACTACTTAGGAGTGCTTTGTGAAGGATTGGTTTTATACACAAACCACTTGTTACCCCATTGGACGTTGAATCATATAAATTCAGTTTAAAAAAATGCCATATAATAAAGAAAAGCGAAACACAAGATTACTCCCACCATTCATGACCAAATGGTGGAAATCAATTTTAAAAAATTGGCCTTGTATTGGCATTTAATATATTTACGTAAACTCGGTTTTTAAAAATTCAGTATAATACAATAAAAACAAAAAATCCTTCGCATCTATTTCTAGAGCTGCATGTAAAATATTATAACGAATATAATCGTTTTGAATATCCCTGTATTTTGTATAATTAGTTTTATTTGATTAAAATGAAATTTAATAGCAAAACGAAGTTGTAGGATAAAACTACTTAGGAGTGCTCTGTGAAAGCATTGGTTTTATACACAAACCACTTGTTACCCCATTGGACATTGAATCATATAAATTCAGTTCATAACAATGCCATATAAAAAAGATAAGCGAAACACAAGATTACTCCCACTATTCATGACCAAACGGTGGAAATCAAATTTTAAAAAAATTGGTCTTGTATTGGCATTTAATATATTTACGTAAACTCGGTTTTTAGAAATTCAGTATAATACAATAAAAACAAAAAATCCTTTGCATCTATTTATAGAGCCGCATGAAAAATATAATAACGAATATAATCGTTTTGAAGATCCCTGTATTTTTTAATATTAGTTTTATTTGATTAAAATGAAATTTAATAGCAAAACGAAGTTGTAGGATAAAACTACTTAGGAGTGCTTTGTGAAGGATTGGTTTTATACACAAACCACTTGTTACCCCATTGGACGTTGAATCATATAAATTCAGTTTAAAAAAATGCCATATAATAAAGAAAAGCGAAACACAAGATTACTCCCACCATTCATGACCAAATGGTGGAAATCAATTTTAAAAAATTGGCCTTGTATTGGCATTTAATATATTTACGTAAACTCGGTTTTTAAAAATTCAGTATAATACAATAAAAACAAAAAATCCTTCGCATCTATTTCTAGAGCTGCATGTGAAATACAATACCGAATATAATCTTTTTGAAGATCCCTGTATTTTTTAATATTAGTTTTATTTGATTAAAATGAAATTTAATAACAAAACGAAGTTATAGGATGAAACTACTTAGGAGTGCTCTGTGAAAGGATTGATTATATACACAAACCGCTTGGTACCCCATTGGACTTTAAAGCTCATAAATTCAGTTCATAACACTGCCATATAATAAAGAAATGCGAAACACAAGATTACTCCTACTATTCATGACCAAATGGTGGAAATCAAATTTTAAAAAATTGGTCTTGTATTGGCATTTAATATATTTACGTAAACTCGGTTTTTAAAAATGCAGTATAATACAATAAAAACAAAAAATCCTTTGCATCTATTTCTAGAGCCGCATGAAAAATATTATAACGAATATAATCGTTTTGAATATCCCTGTATTTTGTATAATTAGTTTTCTATGAATAAAATGAAATTTAATAGCAAAACGAAGTTGTAGTATGAAACTACATAGAAGTGCTCTGTGATAGGATTGATTTTATACACAAACCGCTTGGTACCCCATTGGACTTTAAAGCTAATAAATTCAGTTCATAACAATGCCATATAATAAAGAAAAGCGAAACACAAGATTACTCCCACTATTCATGACCAAACGGTGGAAATCAAATTTTAAAAAAATTGGTCTTGTATTGGCATTTAACATATTTACGTAAACTCGGTTTTTAAAAATCCAGTATAATACAATAAAAACAAAAAATCCTTCGCATCTATTTCTAGAGCTGCATGTAAAATATAATACCGAATATAATCTTTTTGAAGATCCCTGTATTTTTTAATATTAGTTTTATTTGATTAAAATGAAATTTAATAGCAAAACGAAGTTGTAGGATAAAACTACTTAGGAGTGCTCTGTGAAAGGATTGGTTTTATACACAAACCACTTGTTACCCCATTGGACTTTGAATCATATAAATTCAGTTTTAAAAAATGCCATATAAAAAAGATAAGCGAAACACAAGATTACTCCCACTATTCATGACCAAACGGTGGAAATCAAATTTTAAAAAAATTGGTCTTGTATTGGCATTTAATATATTTACGTAAACTCGGTTTTTAGAAATTCAGTATAATACAATAAAAACAAAAAATCCTTTGCATCTATTTATAGAGCCGCATGAAAAATATAATAACGAATATAATCGTTTTGAAGATCCCTGTATTTTGTATTATTAGTTTTATTTGATTAAAATGAAATTTAATAGCAAAACGAAGTTGTAGGATGAAACTACTTAGGAGTGCTCTGTGAAAGGATTGATTTTATACACAAACCACTTGGTACCCCATTGGACTTTAAATCATATACATTCAGTTCATAACACTGCCATATAATAAAAAAAAGCGAAACATAAGATTGCTCCAACTATTCATAACCAAATGGTGGAAATCAAATTTTAAAAAATTGGCCTTGTATTGGCATTTAATATATTTACGTAAATTCGGTTTTCAAAAATTCAGTATAATACAATAAAAACAAAAAATCCTTCGCCTCTCTTCTAGAGCCGCATGAAAAATATAATAACGAATATAATCGTTTTGAAGATCCCTGTATTTTGTATTATTAGTTTTATTTGATTAAAATGTAATTAATTAACAAAACGAATATATAGGATGAAACTACTTAGGAGTGCTCTGTGAAAGGATTGATTTTTTACACAAACCACTTGGTACCCCATTGGACTTTAAATCATATAAATTCAGGTCATAACACTGCCATATAATAAAGAAAAGCGAAACACAAGATTACTCCCACCATTCATGACCAAATGGTGGAAATCAATTTTAAAAAATTGGTCTTGTATTGGCATTTAATATATTTACGTAAACTCGGTTTTTAAAAATTCAGTATAATACAATAAAAACAAAAAATCCTTCGCATCTATTTCTAGAGCTGCATGTAAAATATAATATCGAATATAATCGTTTTGAAGATCCCTGTATTTTGTAATTTTAGTTTTATTTGATTAAAATGAAATTTAATAGCAAAACGAAGTTATAGGATGAAACTACTTAGGAGTGCTCTGTGAAAGGATTAACTTTATACACAAACCGCTTGGTACCCCATTAGACTTTAAAGCTAATAAATTCAGTTCATAACAATGCCATATAATAAAGAAAAGCGAAACACAAGATTACTCCCACTATTAATGACAAAATGGTGGACATCATATTCTAAAAAATTGGTGGTGTATTGGAATTTACAATATTTACGTAAACTCGGTTTTTAAAAATTCAGTATAATACAATAAAAACAAAAAATCCTTCGCATCTATTTCTAGAGCTGCATGTAAAATATAATACCGAATATAATCTTTTTGAAGATCCCTGTATTTTTTAATATTAGTTTTATTTGATTAAAATGAAATTTAATAGCAAAACGAAGTTGTAGGATAAAACTACTTAGGAGTGCTCTGTGAAAGGATTGGTTTTATACACAAACCACTTGTTACCCCATTGGACTTTGAATCATATAAATTCAGTTTTAAAAAATGCCATATAAAAAAGATAAGCGAAACACAAGATTACTCCCACTATTCATGACCAAACGGTGGAAATCAAATTTTAAAAAAATTGGTCTTGTATTGGCATTTAATATATTTACGTAAACTCGGTTTTTAGAAATTCAGTATAATACAATAAAAACAAAAAATCCTTTGCATCTATTTATAGAGCCGCATGAAAAATATAATAACGAATATAATCGTTTTGAAGATCCCTGTATTTTTTAATATTAGTTTTATTTGATTAAAATGAAATTTAATAGCAAAACGAAGTTGTAGGATAAAACTACTTAGGAGTGCTCTGTGAAGGATTGGTTTTATACACAAACCACTTGTTACCCCATTGGACTTTGAATCATATAAATTCAGTTTAAAAAAATGCCATATAAAAAAGATAAGCGAAACACAAGATTACTCCCACCATTCATGACCAAATGGTGGAAATCAAATTTTAAAAAATTGGCCTTGTATTGGCATTTAATATATTTACGTAAACTCGGTTTTTAAAAATTCAGTATAATACAATAAAAACAAAAAATCCTTCGCATCTATTTCTAGAGCTGCATGTGAAATACAATACCGAATATAATCTTTTTGAAGATCCCTGTATTTTTTAATATTAGTTTTATTTGATTAAAATGAAATTTAATAACAAAACGAAGTTATAGGATGAAACTACTTAGGAGTGCTCTGTGAAAGGATTGATTATATACACAAACCGCTTGGTACCCCATTGGACTTTAAAGCTCATAAATTCAGTTCATAACACTGCCATATAATAAAGAAATGCGAAACACAAGATTACTCCTACTATTCATGACCAAATGGTGGAAATCAAATTTTAAAAAATTGGTCTTGTATTGGCATTTAATATATTTACGTAAACTCGGTTTTTAAAAATGCAGTATAATACAATAAAAACAAAAAATCCTTTGCATCTATTTCTAGAGCCGCATGAAAAATATTATAACGAATATAATCGTTTTGAATATCCCTGTATTTTGTATAATTAGTTTTATTTGATTAAAATGAAATTTAATAGCAAAACGAAGTTGTAGGATAAAACTACTTAGGAGTGCTCTGTGAAAGCATTGGTTTTATACACAAACCACTTGTTACCCCATTGGACATTGAATCATATAAATTCAGTTCATAACAATGCCATATAAAAAAGATAAGCGAAACACAAGATTACTCCCACTATTCATGACCAAACGGTGGAAATCAAATTTTAAAAAAATTGGTCTTGTATTGGCATTTAATATATTTACGTAAACTCGGTTTTTAGAAATTCAGTATAATACAATAAAAACAAAAAATCCTTTGCATCTATTTATAGAGCCGCATGAAAAATATAATAACGAATATAATCGTTTTGAAGATCCCTGTATTTTTTAATATTAGTTTTATTTGATTAAAATGAAATTTAATAGCAAAACGAAGTTGTAGGATAAAACTACTTAGGAGTGCTTTGTGAAGGATTGGTTTTATACACAAACCACTTGTTACCCCATTGGACGTTGAATCATATAAATTCAGTTTAAAAAAATGCCATATAATAAAGAAAAGCGAAACACAAGATTACTCCCACCATTCATGACCAAATGGTGGAAATCAATTTTAAAAAATTGGCCTTGTATTGGCATTTAATATATTTACGTAAACTCGGTTTTTAAAAATTCAGTATAATACAATAAAAACAAAAAATCCTTCGCATCTATTTCTAGAGCTGCATGTAAAATATAATATCGAATATAATCGTTTTGAAGATCCCTGTATTTTTTAATATTAGTTTTATTTGATTAAAATGAAATTTAATAGCAAAACGAAGTTGTAGGATAAAACTACTTAGGAGTGCTCTGTGAAGGATTGGTTTTATACACAAACCACTTGTTACCCCATTAGACTTTAAAGCTAATAAATTCAGTTCATAACAATGCCATATAATAAAGAAAAGCGAAACATAAGATTGCTCCAACTATTCATAACCAAATGGTGGAAATCAAATTTTAAAAAATTGGCCTTGTATTGGCATTTAATATATTTACGTAAATTCGGTTTTCAAAAATTCAGTATAATACAATAAAAACAAAAAATCCTTCGCATCTCTTCTAGAGCCGCATGAAAAATATAATAACGAATATAATCGTTTTGAAGATCCCTGTATTTTGTATTATTAGTTTTATTTGATTAAAATGTAATTAATTAACAAAACGAATATATAGGATGAAACTACTTAGGAGTGCTCTGTGAAAGGATTGATTTTTTACACAAACCACTTGGTACCCCATTGGACTTTAAATCATATAAATTCAGTTCATAACACTGCCATATAATAAAGAAAAGCGAAACACAAGATTACTCCCACCATTCATGACCAAATGGTTTAAATCAATTTTAAAAAATTGGCCTTGTATTGGCATTTAATATATTTACGTAAACTCGGTTTTTAAAAATTCAGTATAATACAATAAAAACAAAAAATCCTTCGCATCTATTTCTAGAGCTGCATGTAAAATATAATATCGAATATAATCGTTTTGAAGATCCCTGTATTTTGTAATTTTAGTTTTATTTGATTAAAATGAAATTTAATAGCAAAACGAAGTTATAGGATGAAACTACTTAGGAGTGCTCTGTGAAAGGATTAACTTTATACACAAACCGCTTGGTACCCCATTAGACTTTAAAGCTAATAAATTCAGTTCATAACAATGCCATATAATAAAGAAAAGCGAAACACAAGATTACTCCCACTATTAATGACAAAATGGTGGACATCAAATTCTAAAAAATTGGTGGTGTATTGGAATTTACAATATTTACGTAAACTCGGTTTTTAAAAATTCAGTATAATACAATAAAAACAAAAAATCCTTCGCATCTATTTCTAGAGCTGCATGTAAAATATAATACCGAATATAATCTTTTTGAAGATCCCTGTATTTTTTAATATTAGTTTTATTTGATTAAAATGAAATTTAATAGCAAAACGAAGTTGTAGGATAAAACTACTTAGGAGTGCTCTGTGAAAGGATTGGTTTTATACACAAACCACTTGTTACCCCATTGGACTTTGAATCATATAAATTCAGTTTTAAAAAATGCCATATAAAAAAGATAAGCGAAACACAAGATTACTCCCACTATTCATGACCAAACGGTGGAAATCAAATTTTAAAAAAATTGGTCTTGTATTGGCATTTAATATATTTACGTAAACTCGGTTTTTAGAAATTCAGTATAATACAATAAAAACAAAAAATCCTTTGCATCTATTTATAGAGCCGCATGAAAAATATTATAACGAATATAATCGTTTTGAAGATCCCTGTATTTTTTAATATTAGTTTTATTTGATTAAAATGAAATTTAATAGCAAAACGAAGTTGTAGGATAAAACTACTTAGGAGTGCTCTGTGAAGGATTGGTTTTATACACAAACCACTTGTTACCCCATTGGACTTTGAATCATATAAATTCAGTTTAAAAAAATGCCATATAAAAAAGATAAGCGAAACACAAGATTACTCCCACCATTCATGACCAAACGGTGGAAATCAAATTTTAAAAAAATTGGTCTTGTATTGGCATTTAATATATTTACGTAAACTCGGTTTTTAGAAATTCAGTATAATACAATAAAAACAAAAAATCCTTTGCATCTATTTATAGAGCCGCATGAAAAATATAATAACGAATATAATCGTTTTGAAGATCCCTGTATTTTGTATTATTAGTTTTATTTGATTAAAATGAAATTTAATAGCAAAACGAAGTTGTAGGATGAAACTACTTAGGAGTGCTCTGTGAAAGGATTGATTTTATACACAAACCACTTGGTACCCCATTGGACTTTAAAGCTAATAAATTCAGTTCATAACACTGCCATATAATAAAGAAAAGCGAAACATAAGATTGCTCCAACTATTCATAACCAAATGGTGGAAATCAAATTTTAAAAAATTGGCCTTGTATTGGCATTTAATATATTTACGTAAATTCGGTTTTCAAAAATTCAGTATAATACAATAAAAACAAAAAATCCTTCGCATCTCTTCTAGAGCCGCATGAAAAATATAATAACGAATATAATCGTTTTGAAGATCCCTGTATTTTGTATTATTAGTTTTATTTGATTAAAATGTAATTAATTAACAAAACGAATATATAGGATGAAACTACTTAGGAGTGCTCTGTGAAAGGATTGATTTTTTACACAAACCACTTGGTACCCCATTGGACTTTAAATCATATAAATTCAGGTCATAACACTGCCATATAATAAAGAAAAGCGAAACACAAGATTACTCCCACCATTCATGACCAAATGGTGGAAATCAATTTTAAAAAATTGGCCTTGTATTGGCATTTAATATATTTACGTAAACTCGGTTTTTAAAAATTCAGTATAATACAATAAAAACAAAAAATCCTTCGCATCTATTTCTAGAGCTGCATGTAAAATATAATATCGAATATAATCGTTTTGAAGATCTCTGTATTTTGTAATTTTAGTTTTATTTGATTAAAATGAAATTTAATAGCAAAACGAAGTTATAGGATGAAACTACTTAGGAGTGCTCTGTGAAAGGATTAACTTTATACACAAACCGCTTGGTACCCCATTAGACTTTAAAGCTAATAAATTCAGTTCATAACAATGCCATATAATAAAGAAAAGCGAAACACAAGATTACTCCCACTATTAATGACAAAATGGTGGACATCAAATTCTAAAAAATTGGTGGTGTATTGGAATTTACAATATTTACGTAAACTCGGTTTTTAAAAATTCAGTATAATACAATAAAAACAAAAAATCCTTCGCATCTATTTCTAGAGCTGCATGTAAAATATAATACCGAATATAATCTTTTTGAAGATCCCTGTATTTTTTAATATTAGTTTTATTTGATTAAAATGAAATTTAATAGCAAAACGAAGTTGTAGGATAAAACTACTTAGGAGTGCTCTGTGAAAGGATTGGTTTTATACACAAACCACTTGTTACCCCATTGGACTTTGAATCATATAAATTCAGTTTTAAAAAATGCCATATAAAAAAGATAAGCGAAACACAAGATTACTCCCACTATTCATGACCAAACGGTGGAAATCAAATTTTAAAAAAATTGGTCTTGTATTGGCATTTAATATATTTACGTAAACTCGGTTTTTAGAAATTCAGTATAATACAATAAAAACAAAAAATCCTTTGCATCTATTTATAGAGCCGCATGAAAAATATAATAACGAATATAATCGTTTTGAAGATCCCTGTATTTTTTAATATTAGTTTTATTTGATTAAAATGAAATTTAATAGCAAAACGAAGTTGTAGGATAAAACTACTTAGGAGTGCTCTGTGAAGGATTGGTTTTATACACAAACCACTTGTTACCCCATTGGACTTTGAATCATATAAATTCAGTTTAAAAAAATGCCATATAAAAAAGATAAGCGAAACACAAGATTACTCCCACCATTCATGACCAAATGGTGGAAATCAAATTTTAAAAAATTGGCCTTGTATTGGCATTTAATATATTTACGTAAACTCGGTTTTTAAAAATTCAGTATAATACAATAAAAACAAAAAATCCTTCGCATCTATTTCTAGAGCTGCATGTGAAATACAATACCGAATATAATCTTTTTGAAGATCCCTGTATTTTTTAATATTAGTTTTATTTGATTAAAATGAAATTTAATAACAAAACGAAGTTATAGGATGAAACTACTTAGGAGTGCTTTGTGAAAGGATTGATTATATACACAAACCGCTTGGTACCCCATTGGACTTTAAAGCTCATAAATTCAGTTCATAACACTGCCATATAATAAAGAAATGCGAAACACAAGATTACTCCTACTATTCATGACCAAATGGTGGAAATCAAATTTTAAAAAATTGGTCTTGTATTGGCATTTAATATATTTACGTAAACTCGGTTTTTAAAACTGCAGTATAATACAATAAAAACAAAAAATCCTTTGCATCTATTTCTAGAGCCGCATGAAAAATATTATAACGAATATAATCGTTTTGAATATCCCTGTATTTTGTAATATTAGTTTTATTTGATTAAAATGAAATTTAATAGCAAAACGAAGTTGTAGGATAAAACTACTTAGGAGTGCTCTGTGAAAGGATTGGTTTTATACACAAACCACTTGTTACCCCATTGGACATTGAATCATATAAATTCAGTTCATAACAATGCCATATAAAAAAGATAAGCGAAACACAAGATTACTCCCACTATTCATGACCAAACGGTGGAAATCAAATTTTAAAAAAATTGGTCTTGTATTGGCATTTAATATATTTACGTAAACTCGGTTTTTAGAAATTCAGTATAATACAATAAAAACAAAAAATCCTTTGCATCTATTTATAGAGCCGCATGAAAAATATAATAACGAATATAATCGTTTTGAAGATCCCTGTATTTTTTAATATTAGTTTTATTTGATTAAAATGAAATTTAATAGCAAAACGAAGTTGTAGGATAAAACTACTTAGGAGTGCTCTGTGAAGGATTGGTTTTATACACAAACCACTTGTTACCCCATTGGACTTTGAATCATATAAATTCAGTTTAAAAAAATGCCATATAAAAAAGATAAGCGAAACACAAGATTACTCCCACCATTCATGACCAAATGGTGGAAATCAAATTTTAAAAAATTGGCCTTGTATTGGCATTTAATATATTTACGTAAACTCGGTTTTTAAAAATTCAGTATAATACAATAAAAACAAAAAATCCTTCGCATCTATTTCTAGAGCTGCATGTGAAATACAATACCGAATATAATCTTTTTGAAGATCCCTGTATTTTTTAATATTAGTTTTATTTGATTAAAATGAAATTTAATAACAAAACGAAGTTATAGGATGAAACTACTTAGGAGTGCTTTGTGAAAGGATTGATTATATACACAAACCGCTTGGTACCCCATTGGACTTTAAAGCTCATAAATTCAGTTCATAACACTGCCATATAATAAAGAAATGCGAAACACAAGATTACTCCTACTATTCATGACCAAATGGTGGAAATCAAATTTTAAAAAATTGGTCTTGTATTGGCATTTAATATATTTACGTAAACTCGGTTTTTAAAAATGCAGTATAATACAATAAAAACAAAAAATCCTTTGCATCTATTTCTAGAGCCGCATGAAAAATATTATAACGAATATAATCGTTTTGAATATCCCTGTATTTTGTAATATTAGTTTTATTTGATTAAAATGAAACTTAATAGCAAAACGAAGTTGTAGGATAAAACTACTTAGGAGTGCTCTGTGAAAGGATTGGTTTTATACACAAACCACTTGTTACCCCATTGGACATTGAATCATATAAATTCAGTTCATAACAATGCCATATAAAAAAGATAAGCGAAACACAAGATTACTCCCACTATTCATGACCAAACGGTGGAAATCAAATTTTAAAAAAATTGGTCTTGTATTGGCATTTAATATATTTACGTAAACTCGGTTTTTAGAAATTCAGTATAATACAATAAAAACAAAAAATCCTTTGCATCTATTTATAGAGCCGCATGAAAAATATAATAACGAATATAATCGTTTTGAAGATCCCTGTATTTTTTAATATTAGTTTTATTTGTTAAAAATGAAATTTAATAGCAAAACGAAGTTATAGGATGAAACTACTTAGGAGTGCTCTGTGAAAGGATTGATTATATACACAAACCGCTTGGTACCCCATTGGACTTTAAAGCTCATAAATTCAGTTCATAACACTGCCATATAATAAAGAAATGCGAAACACAAGATTACTCCTACTATTCATGACCAAACGGTGGAAATCAAATTTTAAAAAAATTGGTCTTGTATTGGCATTTAATATATTTACGTAAACTCGGTTTTTAGAAATTCAGTATAATACAATAAAAACAAAAAATCCTTTGCATCTATTTCTAGAGCCGCATGAAAAATATTATAACGAATATAATCGTTTTGAATATCCCTGTCCTTTTTAATATTAGTTTTCTATGAATAAAATGAAATTTAATAGCAAAACGAAGTTGTAGTATGAAACTACATAGGAGTGCTCTGTGATATAATTGATTTTATACACAAACCGCTTGGTACCCCATTGGACTTTAAAGCTAATAAATTCAGTTCATAACAATGCCATATAATAAAGAAAAGCGAAACACAAGATTACTCCCACTATTCATGACCAAACGGTGGAAATCAAATTTTAAAAAAATTGGTCTTGTATTGGCATTTGATATATTTACGTAAACTCGGTTTTTAAAAATCCAGTATAATACAATAAAAACAAAAAATCCTTCGCATCTATTTCTAGAGCTGCATGTAAAATATAATACCGAATATAATCTTTTTGAAGATCCCTGTATTTTGTAATATTAGTTTTATTTGATTAAAATGAAATTTAATAGCAAAACGAAGTTGTAGGATAAAACTACTTAGGAGTGCTCTGTGAAAGGATTGGTTTTATACACAAACCACTTGTTACCCCATTGGACTTTGAATCATATAAATTCAGTTTTAAAAAATGCCATATAAAAAAGATAAGCGAAACACAAGATTACTCCCACTATTCATGACCACATGGTGGAAATCAAATTTTAAAAAAATTGGTCTTGTATTGGCATTTAATATATTTACGTAAACTCGGTTTTTAGAAATTCAGTATAATACAATAAAAACAAAAAATCCTTTGCATCTATTTATAGAGCCGCATGAAAAATATAATAACGAATATAATCGTTTTGAAGATCCCTGTATTTTTTAATATTAGTTTTATTTGATTAAAATGAAATTTAATAGCAAAACGAAGTTGTAGGATAAAACTACTTAGGAGTGCTCTGTGAAAGGATTGGTTTTATACACAAACCACTTGTTACCCCATTGGACATTGAATCATATAAATTCAGTTCATAACAATGCCATATAAAAAAGATAAGCGAAACACAAGATTACTCCCACTATTCATGACCACATGGTGGAAATCAAATTTTAAAAAAATTGGTCTTGTATTGGCATTTAATATATTTACGTAAACTCGGTTTTTAAAAATGCAGTATAATACAATAAAAACAAAAAATCCTTTGCATCTATTTCTAGAGCCGCATGAAATATATTATAACGAATATAATCGTTTTGAATATCCCTGTATTTTGTAATATTAGTTTTATTTGATTAAAATGAAATTTAATAGCAAAACGAAGTTGTAGGATAAAACTACTTAGGAGTGCTCTGTGAAAGGATTGGTTTTATACACAAACCACTTGTTACCCCATTGGACATTGAATCATATAAATTCAGTTCATAACAATGCCATATAAAAAAGATAAGCGAAACACAAGATTACTCCCACTATTCATGACCAAACGGTGGAAATCAAATTTTAAAAAAATTGGTCTTGTATTGGCATTTATTATATTTACGTAAACTCGGTTTTTAGAAATTCAGTATAATACAATAAAAACAAAAAATCCTTTGCATCTATTTATAGAGCCGCATGAAAAATATAATAACGAATATAATCGTTTTGAAGATCCCTGTATTTTTTAATATTAGTTTTATTTGATTAAAATGAAATTTAATAGCAAAACGAAGTTATAGGATGAAACTACTTAGGAGTGCTCTGTGAAAGGATTGATTATATACACAAACCGCTTGGTACCCCATTGGACTTTAAAGCTCATAAATTCAGTTCATAACACTGCCATATAATAAAGAAATGCGAAACACAAGATTACTCCTACTATTCATGACCAAACGGTGGAAATCAAATTTTAAAAAAATTGGTCTTGTATTGGCATATAATATATTTACGTAAACTCGGTTTTTAAAAATTCAGTATAATACAATAAAAACAAAAAATCCTTTGCATCTATTTCTAGAGCCGCATGAAAAATATTATAACGAATATAATCGTTTTGAAGATCCCTGTATTTTTTAATATTAGTTTTATTTGATTAAAATGAAATTTAATAGCAAAACGAAGTTATAGGATGAAACTACTTAGGAGTGCTCTGTGAAAGGATTGATTATATACACAAACCGCTTGGTACCCCATTGGACTTTAAAGCTCATAAATTCAGTTCATAACACTGCCATATAATAAAGAAATGCGAAACACAAGATTACTCCTACTATTCATGACCAAACGGTGGAAATCAAATTTTAAAAAAATTGGTCTTGTATTGGCATTTAATATATTTACGTAAACTCGGTTTTTAGAAATTCAGTATAATACAATAAAAACAAAAAATCCTTTGCATCTATTTCTAGAGCCGCATGAAAAATATTATAACGAATATAATCGTTTTGAATATCCCTGTCCTTTTTAATATTAGTTTTCTATGAATAAAATGAAATTTAATAGCAAAACGAAGTTGTAGTATGAAACTACATAGGAGTGCTCTGTGATATAATTGATTTTATACACAAACCGCTTGGTACCCCATTGGACTTTAAAGCTAATAAATTCAGTTCATAACAATGCCATATAATAAAGAAAAGCGAAACACAAGATTACTCCCACTATTCATGACCAAACGGTGGAAATCAAATTTTAAAAAAATTGGTCTTGTATTGGCATTTAATATATTTACGTAAACTCGGTTTTTAAAAATCCAGTATAATACAATAAAAACAAAAAATCCTTCGCATCTATTTCTAGAGCTGCATGTAAAATATAATACCGAATATAATCTTTTTGAAGATCCCTGTATTTTGTAATATTAGTTTTATTTGATTAAAATGAAATTTAATAGCAAAACGAAGTTGTAGGATAAAACTACTTAGGAGTGCTCTGTGAAAGGATTGGTTTTATACACAAACCACTTGTTACCCCATTGGACTTTGAATCATATAAATTCAGTTTTAAAAAATGCCATATAAAAAAGATAAGCGAAACACAAGATTACTCCCACTATTCATGACCACATGGTGGAAATCAAATTTTAAAAAAATTGGTCTTGTATTGGCATTTAATATATTGTTGCAAAATTGCTAACAGATGGCGCCACCCCGTCTGTAACGTTTTTCAAGATCATCGAACGAATCCATCGTGTGCGATCGATTAAACAAATTTTCGAATATCGATTCGCACACCATGATCTTGAATGATCTTGAAAAGCGTGGGTGGTCGGCCATCATTTTTTCCTTCTTCGCAAGGTAGACGTTGACCAAGTCAGACGTGTTTTTTTGAATAGTTTGTGCGGTGCGGTGTTTTTTTTCCAAAAAAAATAAAAATTTAAAAATTTTTAAACTTAAAATTCAATTCGGGACGAAAAAGAAAAATAAACAAATTAAATTTTAAAATTTAATTTTTGAAATTTCGCGCGGTGTAATTTGAGTTATTTCGTAAAAAAAAAAAAAATAAAAACAATAAAAGACAATAGTGAAGTGTGTTAAAGGGCGCCCATAAAAAAAAAAAAAAATAAATAAAATAAAATAAATAAAGATAAAATAAAAAGGACAAACAAAAAGGACGAACTAAACTAAAAAGGACCGTAAAACAAAAGGTAAGTTTAGAAACATAAAAAAAATTGAACAGTGAATGTTAAAAAAATAAACGTGTTAAGTGCATTTTTTTTTCTTGAACACCCCTTGTACAGGTGTTCAAACAACATAAAATCATAAAATAAAAAAAAAAACCTCTCGGGAACCACTAGTCGCGTTTTTTTGCCCTTGCTCATTAATTCGTAACGAAAAAATTCGCGACTTCTTTTGTTACATTTAAATTTACAAGTGCCGGTAATTTTATCCACGTACATTTCGGGAACGTACCCCTATACGAAAAACAAACAATCTTGTAAATTTTATAACATTGGTGTCAGGTGTGTTGGGTACGTTCAGTTCTCGTAATAGAACTTAGATCACGCGCAGTGAAAACTTTCACGTTTAAAGTGATTTTTGCTCTTGCCCCTTTCTGTTTATTGATTTGCAATTTTCAAACAAAAGTGAGTCGCTCTCGTTATTTTTTTTTTCATAATGTCCAACCACGAAGAAAATAATTTGAGTGGCCATGCCTCCCCTGTTCGTCCTCTGTCACCAACCTCTTCTCATGGTGATTTAAAGGAAGTGTTGACGAACATCACAACACAAATGGGTGTGCAGGCAGGGATGATTACGGAGTTAACGTCCACCATGAAAACTTTCATGGAGTTGCTAATAACAACTAGGGAGCAACCCCGTTCCTCGGCGGAGCATTTTGTGCCACCGTCTCTTAATTGTCCTGTCGCCTCTTCTTACGAACAAGACCGCCGTAATTTTTCAAGTTTAATTAATCAATTTAACTTTTCGGCGCCTTCTGTTCCGGTTGATCGGCCTCAAGTTGAATGCCAAACTCCGGACTCTTTGGTGAGTGTGGCCAATTCCACCCGGCAAGACCCTTTGGGAGTAACCCTATCTGCAGGAGCGCTTCACAGGCGCCAGGATGCCTTCGGTGCTGCCCCGTCTGCCCCTTACGAGCCATTCGCACCGGTAAGTGACCCCGACGCGAGTCCGATTACTCCGGGCCACAACGCGACGACCCTTTTACCTGCCTCACCGCGCCTTTCTAATATTCCACCGCCATCTACATGTGCCCCGCGTGTGAACACGGTAACGTTTACCGGTCTGCCTTCGTCAACGCACCGCAGCATCGCTACGAATAATGCGATCCCGCTTTCAATACCGCGTATTAAAGTCGCCCCGCGAGAGTTCGATGGCAAAGAACCGTGGTCCGCGTATAAACGCCATTTCTTAACCGTCGCCAGAGCCAACGGATGGCCGCATGAATTTCAGGCCGTGTTTTTAGCACCCTACTTAAGAGGTACGGCCCTGACCTTTTTCGAGACGCTACCCGGTTCGACACAAGATGACTTTGATTTGTTGGATCGCGCCTTCGAACGCCGTTTCAGCCTACAGTACCACCAGTCTGTGGCGCATTCACAGCTTCGTGGCCGGGTACAGCGCGACAAAGAAACCCTAGCGGATTTCGCGACTGACGTGCAGCGCTTAGTCAATTTAGCATTTCCGGACTGCCCCGAATCAGCGCGTGACCGTATAGCGTTAGGTCAATTTATCGACGGCCTCTTAGACTTTGACGTTCAACAACGCGTCCGCGATGCCGCCCCTTCGAGCGTTGAAATCGCCCTGGCCTTGGCGATCCGGTTGGAAGCCAGTCGCGACGCCACGCGAAGCGGACGTAGAGGTGCACGCGTCTATCAAGCCACCGTACGTGAACGCGAAAGAGATTCGCACGATAAAAAACAACAGCCGTCGGGAAAAGCCAACCGCCTTGCTTGAAGGAGCACAAGCATGGCGACGCTTTAACACAAGCTCCAACCCGTAGACCCGCGAAATTTTCGCCGAAGCCTCCTGCCGACGAACAAAAGGATCGGAAAATCGGGACGATTAAATTCTTTCACCGTAAAAAGGGCTACGGTTTTATAAAGCGTCGGGACAATGGACAGGAAGTGTTCGTCCTTCGCGGGGATTTCCGTTCGTCCGGGAATGAACGACGTGTTTTACGCGATGGCGACGTCGTTTCGTTTCAAATCGTAGACACGGACCGTTCGCCCCGAGCCGTGAACGTACGACGTGAACCATCGACACCGCGAAAAAGTCCGCCGCGCACTTCGCCTTCCGCCAATGCAATAAATCAAACCGCCGCGTCAGCCCGTAATAGCCCTACACGCGCAGCACCTTCCGGGACTCCCTTCGTACGCGGCAAGTCTATCAAAGGCTGTGCACCGAAGGCCTCTATCGCTGCGACGGCTCCAATGAAGCCCCCTGCCACTGCCTCGAGTCCACCAACGTCGGCTGCCTGTGGAACTAGTCCACCAAGCGCCTCTGTTAAAGAGAATGCAACACCGTCAAACTGACGTCCACTGACCCCATTGGGCAGGAGTCAGTGGAGGAATTAGGCCCACTCATCATCCCTATTACCGTCATGACCACCGGCCCTAACCTGCATATCTCCGGTTCGGTCAATGACACCCCTTGCAGGATGATAGTAGATACGGGAGCCACGCGAACAATTGTTCACCCCCGAATATTGCGTGATAACTCTTGTATGGCGAGAATTCAACCTTCTTCCGCCTGTATCCAAAGTGTCACTGGCGAAACTCTGCCCGTTAAAGGAAAGGTTTTGATCCGAATTTCGGCTGGGAATTTTCTTATTGAACACCCTGCCTTTGTAGCCGAAATATTCGACGACTGTATCCTTGGGATGGATTTCTTAAAAAACAACCGCTGCGTTTTAGATTTAGAAAGGAATTTGTTATACATAGGTGAAGAACTGGTTCCTCTGTCGAGCCCTGAACTGTTCCCTTTGTATACTCTGTCTACACTTGAGTTGCCTCCTTTTCAAGACGTGGTCACACCTCTTCACATTTCTCTCGCCTCTGGTACAGATGTTTGCCTCTCAGCCTCTTGCTCACTTCCTAAGCAGCTGAGCGTGCTTCCGACCCTGACCAGAGTGTCTGATGAGAGGGTGTTAGCCACAATTTGCAACCTGACCCCAGAGACAGTGATCGTTCCGAGGGACGTTCCCATTGCCCAGGCTGAGACAGGCCCATTGATCCTTCCTTGTCATCAAACGCAAACAATGGTGAATGAGCTCCCCAAGGAACTAGAGGACCTTTTCGAATCTAGCAGTGAAGGTTTGTCGATATCTCAAAAAGCTTCACTGAAAAGTTTGCTGATTGAGTATCAGTTCGTTTTCTCCCTGTCTAAGGACGATTTGGGAAGAACATCCATCCTAAAACACCAAATCGATACCGGTTTCGCCAAACCTATAAAACAACCCCCTAGACGCATCCCTTTTTCTAGGCGCAATGAAGCGCAACAAATGGTGTCTGAAATGAAAGATCAAGGTCTTATTCAGCCTTCCACTAGCCCTTGGAGCTCCCCTGTTGTTCTTGTTAAAAAGAAAGATGGCTCCTTGCGGTTTTGTGTTGATTATCGGCGGCTGAATGAAGTCACTAAAAAGGATTCCTACCCTTTACCTAGGATCGATATGACTTTAGAAGCCTTAGGTAAATCTAAGTGGTTTGCCTCCCTTGATCTCTTGTCTGGTTATTTCCAAGTGGAAATGCATCCTTCGGACAAAGAAAAGACCGCCTTTAGTATTGGTTCGGGACTGTACGAATTCAATGTCATGCCTTTTGGATTGACCAATGCTCCTGCCACTTTTCAGCGGCTCATGGAGCTTGTTCTTCATGACATCCCTTACACAGTCACCCTGGGTTATCTGGATGATCTACTCGTTCATTCCGAGTCCTTCGAAGGTCTCCTGGTCAACCTAAGCGTCGTGTTCCAACGGCTAAAACAAGCTGGTTTGAAGTTGTCGCCTAAGAAGTGTCACCTTTGTCGCCGAGAAGTCAAATTCTTGGGACATGTCATTTCAGAACAGGGTTTAGCTACTGATCCAGAAAAGATCGAAGCTGTCAGGAACTGGCCTCTTCCCGCCAGTAAAAGGGACGTTCAATCTTTTCTGGGCCTGTGCGCGTACTATAGGCGCTTTGTTTTCAACTTTTCTTCCATAGCAAAACCTTTAACCAGTTTGACAGAGAAAGGTGCCACATTTAAGTGGTCAGAGGCCTGTCAAGCTGCTTTTCAAGCGTTAAAGGACAAGTTGACCTCCGCGCCTATACTCGCTCAACCTTCTGAAGATGGCATGTTTATTTTGGACACTGACGCAAGCCAATACGCTTGGGGAGCGATCCTGTCACAGCTCCAGGATGGCCAAGAAAGAGTGATCGAATACTACAGTAAGACCCTGAGTCGACCAGAAAGAAATTACTGCGTCACTCGTAAGGAACTTCTGGCAGTTGTTAAAGCTATCGCCCATTTCCAGCCCTACCTTCTGGGACGCCATTTTCTTCTTCGCACCGACCATGCGTCTCTGCGCTGGTTGATGAATTTTCGCGAGCCAGAAGGTCAAATTGCACGTTGGATTGAAAGACTGCAGGAGTTTGATTTCGAAATCCAACATCGTGCCGGCAAACTCCATGGAAATGCCGATGGTCTGTCCAGAAGGCCGTGCGAGGCCACGTCGTGTTCTTACTGTAGTAGGCTCGATGAAAGGAACACTCTGGTAGTCCGCCTTTCCACCATACATGGTGTAGATATCCAAGAGCTTCAGGGAAACGACCCTTTATTAAGTGTGGTACGACGATGGTTGGAACAAGGTGAACGACCTCCTTTAGATTCGATTAGTGCGGATCATCCTGACCTAAAGGCGTACTGGTCCATGTTCTCTTCCCTCTCCTTGGAAGATGGAATTGCCTGTCGCCGACGCGTTGGTACCCCCTCTTGCCTTCAGGTTCTGGCCCCCAAATGTCTGCAGTCCGAATTGTTGCGACAAATGCACGACTGCCCTGCCGGTGGACATTTGGGTGTTGATAAGACGTTGGCAAAAATTTCCCAGCGCTATTACTGGGTGGGACTTTCAGCCGACGTCCGTAACTATTGTCTTCGTTGCCAAATTTGTCAACAAAGAAAAGGTCCTGTCCCCCGGAAAAGGGCACCATTGCAAATTCGAAATTCTGGTGCACCTTTCGAGCGAATAGCTGTCGACATTTTGGGACCACTGCCTGAATCGCACCACGGCCACAAATACATTTTGGTGATGGTCGATTATTTTACCAAGTGGCCAGAGGCGATTCCTCTTAAAGACCAGACCGCTGAATCGGTGGCGGATGCATTGATAGCCAATGTGTTCTCTCGATTCGGACTGTGCCGACAGTTACACTCCGACCAAGGGCGCAATTTTGAGTCCGAGGTGTTCACGGAAGTGTTGAAACGGTTCCGAATCGAGAAAACACGCACAACTCCGTTACACCCACAGAGTGACGGACTTGTGGAGAGATTCAACAGGACGATTCTTGACTATCTGGCGAAGTTCGTGTCGGAACACCAAGGGGACTGGGACAGTTATCTTCCCTTCCTTTTGTTGTCCTACCGTTCTTCTGTCCAGAAGTCCACTAAAAACACCCCTGCCCTGTTGAATCTCGGCCGCGAACTTCGTTTGCCTGTGGAGTTGTTGACTGGCGAACCTCCGTACCGTCACCCCACTACAGTCCCCGAGTACATCCAGACCCTGCAAGACCGGCTGGCCTCCGTCCACGACTTCAATCGTAGGCAGCTTTCTGAAGCGAGCCGCGCGATGAAAGATCGTTACGATCTCTCTGCCAAGGCCAACCCTTTCAAACCTGGCGACTTGGTCTGGTTGTATAATCCCAAGCGAAGGAAAGGTCGTTGTCCTAAGCTGCAAAGAGACTGGGATGGCCCTTACAGGATCATAGAGTGTATTTCTGATGTCGTATATCGTATCAGACACCAGGATTCTCGCCGTACGACCGTTGTTCACCGCGATCGACTGGCTCCTGCCTATCTATGATCCGCCAGCATACCGCCTCATCTGCAACCTCACACCCTATAGTCCCGCTGATGCATTAAGCTCGGTTGGAACTTCGAGCTTTTAACGGGGGGGCAATGTTGCAAAATTGCTAACAGATGGCGCCACCCCGTCTGTAACGTTTTTCAAGATCATCGAACGAATCCATCGTGTGCGATCGATTAAACAAATTTTCGAATATCGATTCGCACACCATGATCTTGAATGATCTTGAAAAGCGTGGGTGGTCGGCCATCATTTTTTCCTTCTTCGCAAGGTAGACGTTGACCAAGTCAGACGTGTTTTTTTGAATAGTTTGTGCGGTGCGGTGTTTTTTTTCCAAAAAAAATAAAAATTTAAAAATTTTTAAACTTAAAATTCAATTCGGGACGAAAAAGAAAAATAAACAAATTAAATTTTAAAATTTAATTTTTGAAATTTCGCGCGGTGTAATTTGAGTTATTTCGTAAAAAAAAAAAAAAATAAAAACAATAAAAGACAATAGTGAAGTGTGTTAAAGGGCGCCCATAAAAAAAAAAAAAATAAATAAAATAAAATAAATAAAGATAAAATAAAAAGGACAAACAAAAAGGACGAACTAAACTAAAAAGGACCGTAAAACAAAAGGTAAGTTTAGAAACATAAAAAAAATTGAACAGTGAATGTTAAAAAAATAAACGTGTTAAGTGCATTTTTTTTTCTTGAACACCCCTTGTACAGGTGTTCAAACAACATAAAATCATAAAATAAAAAAAAAAACCTCTCGGGAACCACTAGTCGCGTTTTTTTGCCCTTGCTCATTAATTCGTAACGAAAAAATTCGCGACTTCTTTTGTTACATTTAAAATTACAAGTGCCGGTAATTTTATCCACGTACATTTCGGGAACGTACCCCTATACGAAAAACAAACAATCTTGTAAATTTTATAACAATATTTACGTAAACTCGGTTTTTAGAAATTCAGTATAATACAATAAAAACAAAAAATCCTTTGCATCTATTTATAGAGCCGCATGAAAAATATAATAACGAATATAATCGTTTTGAAGATCCCTGTATTTTTTAATATTAGTTTTATTTGATTAAAATGAAATTTAATAGCAAAACGAAGTTGTAGGATAAAACTACTTAGGAGTGCTCTGTGAAAGGATTGGTTTTATACACAAACCACTTGTTACCCCATTGGACTTTGAATCATATAAATTCAGTTTTAAAAAATGCCATATAAAAAAGATAAGCGAAACACAAGATTACTCCCACTATTCATGACCAAACGGTGGAAATCAAATTTTAAAAAAATTGGTCTTGTATTGGCATTTAATATATTTACGTAAACTCGGTTTTTAAAAATTCAGTATATTACAATAAAAACAGAAAATACTTCGCATCTATTTCTAGAGCTACATAAAAAATATAAGAACGAAAATATACATTTTGTACATCCCTGTCCTTTTTAATATTAGTTTTCTATGAATAAAATGAAATTTAATAGCAAAACGAAGTTGTAGTATGAAACTACATAGGAGTGCTCTGTGATAGGATTGATTTTATACACAAACCGCTTGGTACCCCATTGGACTTTAAAGCTAATAAATTCAGTTCATAACAATGCCATATAATAAAGAAAAGCGAAACACAAGATTACTCCCACTATTCATGACCAAACGGTGGAAATCAAATTTTAAAAAAATTGGTCTTGTATTGGCATTTAATATATTTACGTAAACTCGGTTTTTAAAAATCCAGTATAATACAATAAAAACAAAAAATCCTTCGCATCTATTTCTAGAGCTGCATGTAAAATATAATACCGAATATAATCGTTTTGAAGATCCATGTATTTTGTAATATTGGTTTTATGTGATTAAAATGAAATTTAATAAGAAAACGAAATTATAGGCTGAAATTATTTAGGAGTGCTTTGTGAAAGGATTGATTTTATACACAAACCTTTTGGTACCACATTGGACTTTAAAGCTAATAAATTCAGTTCATAACAATGCCATATAATAAAGAAAAGCGAAACACAAGATTACTCCCACTATTCATGACCAAATGGTGGAAATCAAATTTTAAAAAATTGGTCTTGTATTGGCATTTAATATATTTACGTAAACTCGGTTTTTAAAAATTCAGTATAATACAATAAAAACAAAAAATCCTTCGCATCTATTTCTAGAGCTGCATGTAAAATATAATACCGAATATAATCTTTTTGAAGATCCCTGTATTTTTTAATATTAGTTTTATTTGATTAAAATGAAATTTAATAGCAAAACGAAGTTGTAGGATAAAACTACTTAGGAGTGCTCTGTGAAAGGATTGGTTTTATACACAAACCACTTGTTACCCCATTGGACTTTGAATCATATAAATTCAGTTTTAAAAAATGCCATATAAAAAAGATAAGCGAAACACAAGATTACTCCCACTATTCATGACCAAACGGTGGAAATCAAATTTTAAAAAAATTGGTCTTGTATTGGCATTTAATATATTTACGTAAACTCGGTTTTTAGAAATTCAGTATAATACAATAAAAACAAAAAATCCTTTGCATCTATTTATAGAGCCGCATGAAAAATATAATAACGAATATAATCGTTTTGAAGATCCCTGTATTTTTTAATATTAGTTTTATTTGATTAAAATGAAATTTAATAGCAAAACGAAGTTGTAGGATAAAACTACTTAGGAGTGCTCTGTGAAAGGATTGGTTTTATACACAAACCACTTGTTACCCCATTGGACTTTGAATCATATAAATTCAGTTTTAAAAAATGCCATATAAAAAAGATAAGCGAAACACAAGATTACTCCCACTATTCATGACCAAACGGTGGAAATCAAATTTTAAAAAAATTGGTCTTGTATTGGCATTTAATATATTTACGTAAACTCGGTTTTTAAAAATTCAGTATATTACAATAAAAACAGAAAATACTTCGCATCTATTTCTAGAGCTACATAAAAAATATAAGAACGATAATATACATTTTGTACATCCCTGTCCTTTTTAATATTAGTTTTCTATGAATAACATGAAATTTAATAGCAAAACGAAGTTGTAGTATGAAACTACATAGGAGTGCTCTGTGATAGGATTGATTTTATACACAAACCGCTTGGTACCCCATTGGACTTTAAAGCTAATAAATTCAGTTCATAACAATGCCATATAATAAAGAAAAGCGAAACACAAGATTACTCCCACTATTCATGACCAAACGGTGGAAATCAAATTTTAAAAAAATTGGTCTTGTATTGGCATTTAATATATTTACGTAAACTCGGTTTTTAAAAATCCAGTATAATACAATAAAAACAAAAAATCCTTCGCATCTATTTCTAGAGCTGCATGTAAAATATAATACCGAATATAATCGTTTTGAAGATCCATGTATTTTGTAATATTGGTTTTATGTGATTAAAATGAAATTTAATAAGAAAACGAATTTATAGGCTGAAATTATTTAGGAGTGCTTTGTGAAAGGATTGATTTTATACACAAACCTTTTGGTACCACATTGGACTTTAAAGCTAATAAATTCAGTTCATAACAATGCCATATAATAAAGAAAAGCGAAACACAAGATTACTCCCACTATTCATGACCAAATGGTGGAAATCAAATTTTAAAAAATTGGTCTTGTATTGGCATTTAATATATTTACGTAAACTCGGTTTTTAAAAATTCAGTATAATACAATAAAAACAAAAAATCCTTTGCATCTATTTCTAGAGCCGCATGAAAAATATAATAACGAATATAATCGTTTTGAACATCCCTGTATTTTGTAATATTAGTTTTCTATGAATAAAATGAAATTTAATAACAAAACGAAGTTGTAGTATGGAACTACTTAGGAGTGCTCTGTAAAAGGATTGATTTTATACACAAACCACTTGGTACCCCATTGGACTTTAAAGCTAATAAATTCAGTTCATAACAATGCCATATAATAAAGAAAAGCGAAACACAAGATTACTCCCACTATTCATGACCAAACGGTGGAAATCAAATTTTAAAAAAATTGGTCTTGTATTGGCATTTAATATATTTACGTAAACTCGGTTTTTAGAAATTCAGTATAATACAATAAAAACAAAAAATCCTTTGCATCTATTTATAGAGCCGCATGAAAAATATAATAACGAATATAATCGTTTTGAAGATCCCTGTATTTTGTATTATTAAATAGTTTTATTTGATTAAAATGAAATTTAATAGCAAAACGAAGTTGTAGGATGAAACTACTTAGGAGTGCTCTGTGAAAGGATTGATTTTATACACAAACCACTTGGTACCCCATTGGACTTTAAATCATATAAATTCAGTTCATAACACTGCCATATAATAAAGAAAAGCGAAACATAAGATTGCTCCAACTATTCATAACCAAATGGTGGAAATCAAATTTTAAAAAATTGGCCTTGTATTGGCATTTAATATATTTACGTAAATTCGGTTTTCAAAAATTCAGTATAATACAATAAAAACAAAAAATCCTTCGCATCTCTTCTAGAGCCGCATGAAAAATATAATAACGAATATAATCGTTTTGAAGATCCCTGTATTTTGTATTATTAGTTTTATTTGATTAAAATGTAATTAATTAACAAAACGAATTTATAGGATGAAACTACTTAGGAGTGCTCTGTGAAAGGATTGATTTTTTACACAAACCACTTGGTACCCCATTGGACTTTAAATCATATAAATTCAGTTCAAAAAAATGCCATATAATAAAGAAAAGCGAAACATAAGATTGCTCCAACTATTCATAACCACATGGTGGAAATCAAATTTTAAAAAATTGGTCTTGTATTGGCATTTAATATATTTACGTAAACTCGGTTTTTAAAAATTCAGTATATTACAATAAAAACAAAAAATACTTCGCATCTATTTCTAGAGCTACATAAAAAATATAAGAACGAAAATATACATTTTGTACGTCCCTGTCCTTTTTAATATTAGTTTTCTATGAATAAAATGAAATTTAATAGCAAAACGAAGTTGTAGTATGAAACTACATAGGAGTGCTCTGTGAAAGGATTGATTTTATACACAAACCACTTGGTACCCCATTGGACTTTAAAGCTAATAAATTCAGTTCATAACAATGCCATATAATAAAGAAAAGCGAAACACAAGATTACTCCCACTATTCATGACCAAACGGTGGAAATCAAATTTTAAAAAAATTGGTCTTGTATTGGCATTTAATATATTTACGTAAACTCGGTTTTTAGAAATTCAGTATAATACAATAAAAACAAAAAATCCTTTGCATCTATTTCAAGACCCGCATGAAAAATATTATAACGAATATAATCCTTTTGAACATCCCTGTATTTTGTAATATTAGTTTTATTTGATTAAAATGAAATTTAATAGCAAAACGAAGTTATAGGATAAAACTACTTAGGAGTGCTCTGTGAAAGGATTGATTTTATACACAAACCACTTGGTACCCCATTGGACTTTAAATCATATAAATTCAGTTCAAAAAAATGCCATATAATAAAGATAAGCGAAACACAAGATTACTCCCACTATTCATGACCAAATGGTGGAAATCAAGTTTTAAAAAATTGGTCTTGTATTGGCATTTAATATATTTACGTAAACTCGGTTTTTAAAAATTCAGTATAATACAATAAAAACAAAAAATCCTTTGCATCTATTTCTAGAGCCGCATGAAAAATATGATAACGAATATAATCGTTTTGAACATCCCTGTATTTTGTAATATTAGTTTTATTTGATTAAAATGAAATTTAATAGCAAAACGAAGTTATAGGATAAAACTACTTAGGAGTGCTCTGTGAAAGGATTGGTTTTATACACAAACCACTTGTTACCCCATTGGACTTTGAATCATATAAATTCAGTTTAAAAAAATGCCATATAAAAAAGATAAGCGAAACACAAGATTACTCCCACTATTCATGACCAAATGGTGGAAATCAAGTTTTAAAAAATTGGTCTTGTATTGGCATTTAATATATTTACGTAAACTCGGTTTTTAAAAATTCAGTATATTACAATAAAAACAAAAAATACTTCGCATCTATTTCTAGAGCTACATAAAAAATATAAGAACGAAAATATACATTTTGTACGTCCCTGTCCTTTTTAATATTAGTTTTCTATGAATAAAATGAAATTTAATAGCAAAACGAAGTTGTAGTATGAAACTACATAGGAGTGCTCTGTGAAAGGATTGATTTTATACACAAACCACTTGGTACCCCATTGGACTTTAAAGATAATAAATTCAGTTCATAACAATGCCATATAATAAAGAAAAGCGAAACACAAGATTACTCCCACTATTCATGACCAAACGGTGGAAATCAAATTTTAAAAAAATTGGTCTTGTATTGGCATTTAATATATTTACGTAAACTCGGTTTTTAGAAATTCAGTATAATACAATAAAAACAAAAAATCCTTTGCATCTATTTCTAGACCCGCATGAAAAATATTATAACGAATATAATCCTTTTGAACATCCCTGTATTTTGTAATATTAGTTTTATTTGATTAAAATGAAATTTAATAGCAAAACGAAGTTATAGGATAAAACTACTTAGGAGTGCTCTGTGAAAGGATTGATTTTATACACAAACCACTTGGTACCCCATTGGACTTTAAATCATATAAATTCAGTTCAAAAAAATGCCATATAATAAAGATAAGCGAAACACAAGATTACTCCCACTATTCATGACCAAATGGTGGAAATCAAGTTTTAAAAAATTGGTCTTGTATTGGCATTTAATATATTTACGTAAACTCGGTTTTTAAAAATTCAGTATAATACAATAAAAACAAAAAATCCTTTGCATCTATTTCTAGACCCGCATGAAAAATATTATAACGAATATAATCGTTTTGAACATCCCTGTATTTTGTAATATTAGTTTTATTTGATTAAAATGAAATTTAATAGCAAAACGAAGTTATAGGATAAAACTACTTAGGAGTGCTCTGTGAAAGGATTGGTTTAATACACAAACCACTTGTTACCCCATTGGACTTTGAATCATATAAATTCAGTTTAAAAAAATGCCATATAAAAAAGATAAGCGAAACACAAGATTACTCCTACTATTCATGACCAAATGGTGGAAATCAAATTTTAAAAAATTGGTCTTGTATTGGCATTTAATATATTTACGTAAACTCGGTTTTTAAAAATTCAGTATATTACAATAAAAACAAAAAATACTTCGCATCTATTTCTAGAGCTACATAAAAAATATAAGAACGAAAATATACATTTTGTACATCCCTGTCCTTTTTAATATTAGTTTTCTATGAATAAAATGAAATTTAATAGCAAAACGAAGTTGTAGTATGAAACTACATAGGAGTGCTCTGTGAAAGGATTGATTTTATACACAAACCACTTGGTACCCCATTGGACTTTAAAGCTAATAAATTCAGTTCATAACAATGCCATATAATAAAGAAAAGCGAAACACAAGATTACTCCCACTATTCATGACCAAACGGTGGAAATCAAATTTTAAAAAAATTGGTCTTGTATTGGCATTTAATATATTTACGTAAACTCGGTTTTTAAAAATCCAGTATAATACAATAAAAACAAAAAATCCTTCGCATCTATTTCTAGAGCTGCATGTAAAATATAATACCGAATATAATCGTTTTGAAGATCCATGTATTTTGTAATATTGGTTTTATTTGATTAAAATGAAATTTAATAAGAAAACGAATTTATAGGCTGAAATTATTTAGGAGTGCTTTGTGAAAGGATTGATTTTATACACAAACCACTTGGTACCACATTGGACTTTAAAGCTAATAAATTCAGTTCATAACAATGCCATATAATAAAGAAAAGGGAAACACAAGATTACTCCCACTATTCATGACCAAATGGTGGAAATCAAATTTTAAAAAATTGGTCTTGTATTGGCATTTAATATATTTACGTAAACTCGGTTTTTAAAAATTCAGTATAATACAATAAAAACAAAAAATCCTTTGCATCTATTTCTAGAGCCGCATGAAAAATATAATAACGAATATAATCGTTTTGAACATCCCTGTATTTTGTAATATTAGTTTTCTATGAATAAAATGAAATTTAATAACAAAACGAAGTTGTAGTATGGAACTACTTAGGAGTGCTCTGTAAAAGGATTGATTTTATACACAAACCACTTGGTACCACATTGGACTTTAAAGCTAATAAATTCAGTTCATAACAATGCCATATAATAAAGAAAAGGGAAACACAAGATTACTCCCACCATTCATGACCAAATGGTGGAAATCAATTTTAAAAAATTGGCCTTGTATTGGCATTTAATATATTTACGTAAACTCGGTTTTTAAAAATTCAGTATAATACAATAAAAACAAAAAATCCTTCGCATCTATTTCTAGAGCTGCATGTAAAATATAATATCGAATATAATCGTTTTGAAGATCCCTGTATTTTGTAATTTTAGTTTTATTTGATTAAAATGAAATTTAATAGCAAAACGAAGTTATAGGATGAAACTACTTAGGAGTGCTCTGTGAAAGGATTAACTTTATACACAAACCGCTTGGTACCCCATTAGACTTTAAAGCTAATAAATTCAGTTCATAACAATGCCATATAATAAAGAAAAGCGAAACACAAGATTACTCCCACTATTCATGACAAAATGGTGGACATCAAATTCTAAAAAATTGGTGGTGTATTGGAATTTACAATATTTACGTAAACTCGGTTTTTAAAAATTCAGTATAATACAATAAAAACAAAAAATCCTTCGCATCTATTTCTAGAGCTGCATGTAAAATATAATACCGAATATAATCTTTTTGAAGATCCCTGTATTTTTTAATATTAGTTTTATTTGATTAAAATGAAATTTAATAGCAAAACGAAGTTGTAGGATAAAACTACTTAGGAGTGCTCTGTGAAAGGATTGGTTTTATACACAAACCACTTGTTACCCCATTGGACTTTGAATCATATAAATTCAGTTTTAAAAAATGCCATATAAAAAAGATAAGCGAAACACAAGATTACTCCCACTATTCATGACCAAACGGTGGAAATCAAATTTTAAAAAAATTGGTCTTGTATTGGCATTTAATATATTTACGTAAACTCGGTTTTTAGAAATTCAGTATAATACAATAAAAACAAAAAATCCTTTGCATCTATTTATAGAGCCGCATGAAAAATATAATAACGAATATAATCGTTTTGAAGATCCCTGTATTTTTTAATATTAGTTTTATTTGATTAAAATGAAATTTAATAGCAAAACGAAGTTGTAGGATAAAACTACTTAGGAGTGCTCTGTGAAGGATTGGTTTTATACACAAACCACTTGTTACCCCATTGGACTTTGAATCATATAAATTCAGTTTAAAAAAATGCCATATAAAAAAGATAAGCGAAACACAAGATTACTCCCACCATTCATGACCAAATGGTGGAAATCAAATTTTAAAAAATTGGCCTTGTATTGGCATTTAATATATTTACGTAAATTCGGTTTTCAAAAATTCAGTATAATACAATAAAAACAAAAAATCCTTCGCATCTCTTCTAGAGCCGCATGAAAAATATAATAACGAATATAATCTTTTTGAAGATCCCTGTATTTTTTAATATTAGTTTTATTTGATTAAAATGAAATTTAATAACAAAACGAAGTTATAGGATGAAACTACTTAGGAGTGCTCTGTGAAAGGATTGATTATATACACAAACCGCTTGGTACCAAATTGGACTTTAAAGCTCATAAATTCAGTTCATAACACTGCCATATAATAAAGAAATGCGAAACACAAGATTACTCCTACTATTCATGACCAAATGGTGGAAATCAAATTTTAAAAAATTGGTCTTGTATTGGCATTTAATATATTTACGTAAACTCGGTTTTTAAAAATGCAGTATAATACAATAAAAACAAAAAATCCTTTGCATCTATTTCTAGAGCCGCATGAAAAATATTATAACGAATATAATCGTTTTGAATATCCCTGTATTTTGTAATATTAGTTTTATTTGATTAAAATGAAATTTAATAGCAAAACGAAGTTGTAGGATAAAACTACTTAGGAGTGCTCTGTGAAAGGATTGGTTTTATACACAAACCACTTGTTACCCCATTGGACTTTGAATCATATAAATTCAGTTCATAACAATGCCATATAAAAAAGATAAGCGAAACACAAGATTACTCCCACTATTCATGACCAAATGGTGGAAATCAAATTTTAAAAAATTGGCCTTGTATTGGCATTTAATATATTTACGTAAACTCGGTTTTTAAAAATTCAGTATAATACAATAAAAACAAAAAATCCTTCGCATCTATTTCTAGAGCTGCATGAAAAATATAATAACGAATATAATCGTTTTGAAGATCCATGTATTTTGTAATATTAGTTTTATTTGATTAAAATGAAATTTAATAACAAAACGAATTTATAGGCTGAAATTATTTAGGAGTGCTTTGTGAAAGGATTGATTTTATACACAAACCACTTGGTACCCCATTGAACTTTAAAGCTCATAAATTCAGTTCATAACACTGCCATATAATAAAGAAATGCGAAACACAAGATTACTCCCACTATTCATGACCAAATGGTGGAAATCAAATTTTAAAAAAATTGGTCTTGTATTGGCATTTAATATATTTACGTAAACTCGGTTTTTAAAAATTCAGTATAATACAATAAAAACAAAAAATCCTTTGCATCTATTTCTAGAGCCGCATGAAAAATATTATAACGAATATAATCGTTTTGAACGTCCCTGTATTTTGTAATATTAGTTTTATTTGATTAAAATGAAATTTAATAAGAAAACGAATTTATAGGCTGAAATTATTTAGGAGTGCTTTGTGAAAGGATTGATTTTATACACAAACCACTTGGTACCACATTGGACTTTAAAGCTAATAAATTCAGTTCATAACAATGCCATATAATAAAGAAAAGGGAAACACAAGATTACTCCCACTATTCATGACCAAATGGTGGAAATCAAATTTTAAAAAAATTGGTCTTGTATTGGCATTTAATATATTTACGTAAACTCGGTTTTTAAAAATTCAGTATAATACAATAAAAACAAAAAATCCTTCGCATCTATTTCTAGAGCTGCATGTAAAATATAATACCGAATATAATCGTTTTGAAGATCCATGTATTTTGTAATATTGGTTTTATTTGATTAAAATGAAATTTAATAAGAAAACGAATTTATAGGCTGAAATTATTTAGGAGTGCTTTGTGAAAGGATTGATTTTATACACAAACCACTTGGTACCACATTGGACTTTAAAGCTAATAAATTCAGTTCATAACAATGCCATATAATAAAGAAAAGGGAAACACAAGATTACTCCCACTATTCATGACCAAATGGTGGAAATCAAATTTTAAAAAATTGGCCTTGTATTGGCATTTAATATATTTACGTAAACTCGGTTTTTAAAAATTCAGTATAATACAATAAAAACAAAAAATCCTTCGCATCTATTTCTAGAGCTGCATGAAAAATATAATAACGAATATAATCGTTTTGAAGATCCATGTATTTTGTAATATTAGTTTTATTTGATTAAAATGAAATTTAATAACAAAACGAATTTATAGGCTGAAATTATTTAGGAGTGCTTTGTGAAAGGATTGATTTTATACACAAACCACTTGGTACCCCATTGAACTTTAAAGCTCATAAATTCAGTTCATAACACTGCCATATAATAAAGAAATGCGAAACACAAGATTACTCCCACTATTCATGACCAAATGGTGGAAATCAAATTTTAAAAAAATTGGTCTTGTATTGGCATTTAATATATTTACGTAAACTCGGTTTTTAAAAATTCAGTATAATACAATAAAAACAAAAAATCCTTTGCATCTATTTCTAGAGCCGCATGAAAAATATTATAACGAATATAATCGTTTTGAACGTCCCTGTATTTTGTAATATTAGTTTTATTTGATTAAAATGAAATTTAATAAGAAAACGAATTTATAGGCTGAAATTATTTAGGAGTGCTTTGTGAAAGGATTGATTTTATACACAAACCACTTGGTACCACATTGGACTTTAAAGCTAATAAATTCAGTTCATAACAATGCCATATAATAAAGAAAAGGGAAACACAAGATTACTCCCACTATTCATGACCAAATGGTGGAAATCAAATTTTAAAAAAATTGGTCTTGTATTGGCATTTAATATATTTACGTAAACTCGGTTTTTAAAAATTCAGTATAATACAATAAAAACAAAAAATCCTTCGCATCTATTTCTAGAGCTGCATGTAAAATATAATACCGAATATAATCGTTTTGAAGATCCATGTATTTTGTAATATTGGTTTTATTTGATTAAAATGAAATTTAATAAGAAAACGAATTTATAGGCTGAAATTATTTAGGAGTGCTTTGTGAAAGGATTGATTTTATACACAAACCACTTGGTACCACATTGGACTTTAAAGCTAATAAATTCAGTTCATAACAATGCCATATAATAAAGAAAAGGGAAACACAAGATTACTCCCACTATTCATGACCAAATGGTGGAAATCAAATTTTAAAAAATTGGTCTTGTATTGGCATTTAATATATTTACGTAAACTCGGTTTTTAAAAATTCAGTATAATACAATAAAAACAAAAAATCCTTTGCATCTATTTCTAGAGCCGCATGAAAAATATAATAACGAATATAATCGTTTTGAACATCCCTGTATTTTGTAATATTAGTTTTCTATGAATAAAATGAAATTTAATAACAAAACGAAGTTGTAGTATGGAACTACTTAGGAGTGCTCTGTAAAAGGATTGATTTTATACACAAACCACTTGGTACCACATTGGACTTTAAAGCTAATAAATTCAGTTCATAACAATGCCATATAATAAAGAAAAGGGAAACACAAGATTACTCCCACCATTCATGACCAAATGGTGGAAATCAATTTTAAAAAATTGGCCTTGTATTGGCATTTAATATATTTACGTAAACTCGGTTTTTAAAAATTCAGTATAATACAATAAAAACAAAAAATCCTTCGCATCTATTTCTAGAGCTGCATGTAAAATATAATATCGAATATAATCGTTTTGAAGATCCCTGTATTTTGTAATTTTAGTTTTATTTGATTAAAATGAAATTTAATAGCAAAACGAAGTTATAGGATGAAACTACTTAGGAGTGCTCTGTGAAAGGATTAACTTTATACACAAACCGCTTGGTACCCCATTAGACTTCAAAGCTAATAAATTCAGTTCATAACAATGCCATATAATAAAGAAAAGCGAAACACAAGATTACTCCCACTATTCATGACAAAATGGTGGACATCAAATTCTAAAAAATTGGTGGTGTATTGGAATTTACAATATTTACGTAAACTCGGTTTTTAAAAATTCAGTATAATACAATAAAAACAAAAAATCCTTCGCATCTATTTCTAGAGCTGCATGTAAAATATAATACCGAATATAATCTTTTTGAAGATCCCTGTATTTTTTAATATTAGTTTTATTTGATTAAAATGAAATTTAATAGCAAAACGAAGTTGTAGGATAAAACTACTTAGGAGTGCTCTGTGAAAGGATTGGTTTTATACACAAACCACTTGTTACCCCATTGGACTTTGAATCATATAAATTCAGTTTTAAAAAATGCCATATAAAAAAGATAAGCGAAACACAAGATTACTCCCACTATTCATGACCAAACGGTGGAAATCAAATTTTAAAAAAATTGGTCTTGTATTGGCATTTAATATATTTACGTAAACTCGGTTTTTAGAAATTCAGTATAATACAATAAAAACAAAAAATCCTTTGCATCTATTTATAGAGCCGCATGAAAAATATAATAACGAATATAATCGTTTTGAAGATCCCTGTATTTTTTAATATTAGTTTTATTTGATTAAAATGAAATTTAATAGCAAAACGAAGTTGTAGGATAAAACTACTTAGGAGTGCTCTGTGAAGGATTGGTTTTATACACAAACCACTTGTTACCCCATTGGACTTTGAATCATATAAATTCAGTTTAAAAAAATGCCATATAAAAAAGATAAGCGAAACACAAGATTACTCCCACCATTCATGACCAAATGGTGGAAATCAAATTTTAAAAAATTGGCCTTGTATTGGCATTTAATATATTTACGTAAATTCGGTTTTCAAAAATTCAGTATAATACAATAAAAACAAAAAATCCTTCGCATCTCTTCTAGAGCCGCATGAAAAATATAATAACGAATATAATCTTTTTGAAGATCCCTGTATTTTTTAATATTAGTTTTATTTGATTAAAATGAAATTTAATAACAAAACGAAGTTATAGGATGAAACTACTTAGGAGTGCTCTGTGAAAGGATTGATTATATACACAAACCGCTTGGTACCAAATTGGACTTTAAAGCTCATAAATTCAGTTCATAACACTGCCATATAATAAAGAAATGCGAAACACAAGATTACTCCTACTATTCATGACCAAATGGTGGAAATCAAATTTTAAAAAATTGGTCTTGTATTGGCATTTAATATATTTACGTAAACTCGGTTTTTAAAAATGCAGTATAATACAATAAAAACAAAAAATCCTTTGCATCTATTTCTAGAGCCGCATGAAAAATATTATAACGAATATAATCGTTTTGAATATCCCTGTATTTTGTAATATTAGTTTTATTTGATTAAAATGAAATTTAATAGCAAAACGAAGTTGTAGGATAAAACTACTTAGGAGTGCTCTGTGAAAGGATTGGTTTTATACACAAACCACTTGTTACCCCATTGGACTTTGAATCATATAAATTCAGTTCATAACAATGCCATATAAAAAAGATAAGCGAAACACAAGATTACTCCCACTATTCATGACCAAATGGTGGAAATCAAATTTTAAAAAATTGGCCTTGTATTGGCATTTAATATATTTACGTAAACTCGGTTTTTAAAAATTCAGTATAATACAATAAAAACAAAAAATCCTTCGCATCTATTTCTAGAGCTGCATGAAAAATATAATAACGAATATAATCGTTTTGAAGATCCATGTATTTTGTAATATTAGTTTTATTTGATTAAAATGAAATTTAATAACAAAACGAATTTATAGGCTGAAATTATTTAGGAGTGCTTTGTGAAAGGATTGATTTTATACACAAACCACTTGGTACCCCATTGAACTTTAAAGCTCATAAATTCAGTTCATAACACTGCCATATAATAAAGAAATGCGAAACACAAGATTACTCCCACTATTCATGACCAAATGGTGGAAATCAAATTTTAAAAAAATTGGTCTTGTATTGGCATTTAATATATTTACGTAAACTCGGTTTTTAAAAATTCAGTATAATACAATAAAAACAAAAAATCCTTTGCATCTATTTCTAGAGCCGCATGAAAAATATTATAACGAATATAATCGTTTTGAACGTCCCTGTATTTTGTAATATTAGTTTTATTTGATTAAAATGAAATTTAATAACAAAACGAATTTATAGGCTGAAATTATTTAGGAGTGCTTCGTGAAAGGATTGATTTTATACACAAACCGCTTGGTACCCCATTGGACTTTAAAACATATAAATTCAGTTCATAACAATGCCATATAATAAAGAAAAGCGAAACACAAGATTACTCCCACTATTCATGACCACATGGTGGAAATCAAATTCTAAAAAATTGGTCTTGTATTGGCATTTAATATATTTACGTAAACTCGGTTTTTAGAAATTTAGTATATTACAATAAAAACAAAAAATACTTCGCATCTATTTCTAGAGCTACATAAAAAATATAAGAACGAAAATATACATTTTGTACATCCCTGTCTTTTTTAATATTAGTTTTCTATGAATAAAATGAAATTTAATAGCAAAACGAAGTTGTAGGATGAAACTACTTAGGAGTGCTCTGTGAAAGGATTGATTTTATACACAAACCGCTTGGTACCCCATTGGACTTTAAAGCTCATAAATTCAGTTCATAACAATACCATATAATAAAGAAAAGCGAAACACAAGATTACTCCCAGTATTCATGACCAAATGGTGGAAATCAAATTTTAAAAAAATTGGTCTTGTATTGGCATTTAATATATTTACGTAAACTCGGTTATTAGAAATACAGTATAATACAATAAAAACAAAAAAATCCTTTGCATCTATTTATAGAGCCGCATGAAAAATATAATAACGAATATATTCGTTTTGAAGATCCCTGTATTTTGTATTATTAGTTTTCTATTAATAAAATGAAATTTAATAGCAAAACGAAGTTATAGGATGAAACTACTTAGGAGTGCTCTGTGAAAGGACTGACTTTATACACAAACCGCTTGGTACCCCATTAGACTTTTAAGCTAATAAATTCAGTTCATAACAATGCCATATAATAAAGAAAAGCGAAACACAAGATTACTCCCACTATTAATGACCAAATGGTGGACATCAAATTCTAAAAAATTGGTGGTGTATTGGAATTTACAATATTTACGTAAACTCGGTTTTTAATAATTCAGTATAATACAATAAAAACAAAAAATCCTTCGCATCTATTTCTAGAGCTGCATGTAAAATATAATACCGAATATAATCTTTTTGAAGATCCCTGTATTTTTTAATATTAGTTTTATTTGATTAAAATGAAATTTAATAACAAAACGAAGTTATAGGATGAAACTACTTAGGAGTGCTCTGTGAAAGGATTGATTTTATACACAAACCGCTTGGTACCCCATTGGACTTTAAAGCTCATAAATTCAGTTCATAACAATGCCATATAATAAAGAAAAGAGAAACACAAGATTACTCCCACTATTCATGACCAAACGGTAGAAATCAAATATTAAAAAAATTGGTCTTGTATTGGCATTTAATATATTTACGTAAACTCGGTTTTTAGAAATTCAGTATAATACAATAAAAACAAAAAATCCTTTGCATCTATTTATAGAGCCGCATGAAAAATATAATAACGAATATAATCGTTTTGAAGATCCCTGTATTTTGTAATATTAGTTTTATTTGATTAAAATGAAATTTAATAGCAAAACGAAGTTGTAGGATAAAACTACTTAGGAGTGCTCTGTGAAAGGATTGGTTTTATACACAAACCACTTGTTACCCCATTGGACTTTGAATCATATAAATTCAGTTCATAACAATGCCATATAATAAAGATAAGCGAAACACAAGATTACTCCCACTATTCATGACCAAATGGTGGAAATCAAATTTTAAAAAATTGGCCTTGTATTGGCATTTAATATATTTACGTAAACTCGGTTTTTAAAAATTCAGTATAATACAATAAAAACAAAAAATCCTTCGCATCTATTTCTAGAGCTGCATGTAAAATATAATACCGAATATAATCGTTTTGAAGATCCCTGTATTTTTTAATATTAGTTTTATTTGATTAAAATGAAATTTAATAACAAAACGAAGTTATAGGATAAAACTACTTAGGAGTGCTCTGTGAAAGGATTGGTTTTATACACAAACCACTTGTTACCCCATTGGACTTTGAATCATATAAATTCAGTTTAAAAAAATGCCATATAAAAAAGATAAGCGAAACACAAGATTACTCCCACTATTCATGACCAAATGGTGGAAATCAAATTTTAAAAAATTGGCCTTGTATTGGCATTTAATATATTTACGTAAACTCGGTTTTTAAAAATTCAGTATAATACAATAAAAACGAAAAATCCTTCGCATCTATTTCTAGAGCTGCATGTAAAATATAATACCGAATATAATCGTTTTGAAGATCCCTGTATTTTTTAATATTAGTTTTGTTTGATTAAAATGAAATTTAATAGCAAAACGAAGTTGTAGGATAAAACTACTTAGGAGTGCTCTGTGAAAGGATTGGTTTTATACACAATCCACTTGTTACCCCATTGGACTTTAAAGCTCATAAATTCAGTTCATAACACTGCCATATAATAAAGAAATGCGAAACACAAGATTACTCGCACTATTCATGACCAAATGGTGGAAATCAAATTTTAAAAAATTGGTCTTGTATTGGCATTTAATATATTTACGTAAACTCGGTTTTTAAAAATTCAGTATAATACAATAAAAACAAAAAATCCTTTTCATCTATTTCTAGAGCCGCATGAAAAATATTATAACGAATATAATCGTTTTGAACATCCCTGTATTTTGTAATATTAGTTTTGTTTGATTAAAATGAAATTTAATAACAAAACGAAGTTATAGGATGAAACTACTTAGGAGTGCTCTGTGAAAGGATTGATTTTATACACAAACCACTTGGTACCCCATTGGACTTTAAAGCTCATAAATTCAGTTCATAACACTGCCATATAATAAAGAAAAGCGAAACACAAGATTACTTCCACTATTCATGACCACATGGTGGAAATCAAATTTTAAAAAATTGGTCTTGTATTGGCATTTAATATATTTACGTAAACTCGGTTTTTAAAAATTCAGTATAATACAATAAAAACAAAAAATCCTTCGCATCTATTTCTAGAGCTGCATGTAAAATATAATACCGAATATAATCGTTTTGAAGATCCCTGTATTTTTTAATATTAGTTTTATTTGATTAAAATGAAATTTAATAACAAAACGAAGTTATAGGATGAAACTACTTAGGAGTGCTCTGTGAAAGGATTGATTTTATACACAAACCACTTGGTACCCCATTGGACTTTAAAGCTCATAAATTCAGTTCATAACACTGCCATATAATAAAGAAAAGCGAAACACAAGATTACTTCCACTATTCATGACCACATGGTGGAAATCAAATTTTAAAAAATTGGTCTTGTATTGGCATTTAATATATTTACGTAAACTCGGTTTTTAAAAATTCAGTATAATACAATAAAAACAAAAAATCCTTTTCATCTATTTCTAGAGCCGCATGAAAAATATTATAACGAATATAATCGTTTTGAACATCCCTGTATTTTGTAATATTAGTTTTGTTTGATTAAAATGAAATTTAATAGCAAAACGAAGTTGTAGGATAAAACTACTTAGGAGTGCTCTGTGAAAGGATTGGTTTTATACACAATCCACTTGTTACCCCATTGGACTTTGAATCATATAAATTCAGGTTAAAAAAATGCCATATAAATAAGATAAGCGAAACACAAGATTACTCCCACTATTCATGACCAAATGGTGGAAATCAAATTTTAAAAAATTGGTCTTGTATTGGCATTTAATATATTTACGTAAACTCGGTTTTTAAAAATTCAATATAATACAATAAAAACAAAAAATCCTTCGCATCTATTTCTAGAGCTGCATGTAAAATATAATACCGAATATAATCGTTTTGAAGATCCCTGTATTTTTTAATATTAGTTTTATTTGATTAAAATGAAATTTAATAACAAAACGAAGTTATAGGATGAAACTACTTAGGAGTGCTCTGTGAAAGGATTGATTTTATACACAAACCACTTGGTACCCCATTGGACTTTAAAGCTCATAAATTCAGTTCATAACACTGCCATATAATAAAGAAAAGCGAAACACAAGATTACTTCCACTATTCATGACCACATGGTGGAAATCAAATTTTAAAAAATTGGTCTTGTATTGGCATTTAATATATTTACGTAAACTCGGTTTTTAAAAATTCAGTATAATACAATAAAAACAAAAAATCCTTTTCATCTATTTCTAGAGCCGCATGAAAAATATTATAACGAATATAATCGTTTTGAACATCCCTGTATTTTGTAATATTAGTTTTGTTTGATTAAAATGAAATTTAATAGCAAAACGAAGTTGTAGGATAAAACTACTTAGGAGTGCTCTGTGAAAGGATTGGTTTTATACACAATCCACTTGTTACCCCATTGGACTTTGAATCATATAAATTCAGGTTAAAAAAATGCCATATAAATAAGATAAGCGAAACACAAGATTACTCCCACTATTCATGACCAAATGGTGGAAATCAAATTTTAAAAAATTGGTCTTGTATTGGCATTTAATATATTTACGTAAACTCGGTTTTTAAAAATTCAATATAATACAATAAAAACAAAAAATCCTTCGCATCTATTTCTAGAGCTGCATGTAAAATATTATAACGAATATAATCGTTTTGAACATCCATGTATTTTGTAATATTAGTTTTATTTGATTAAAATAAAATTTAAAAACAAAACGATTTTATAGGCTGAAATTATTTAGGAGTGCTTTGTGAAAGGATTGATTTTATACACAAACCACTTGGTACCCCATTGGACTTTAAAACATGCAAATTCAGTTCATAACAATGCCATATAATAAAGAAAAGCGAAACACAAGATTACTCCCACTATTCATGACCAAATGGTGGACATCAAATTTTAAAAAATTGGTCTTGTATTGGAATTTACAACATTTACGTAAACTCGGTTTTTAAAAATTCAGTATAATACAATAAAAACAAAAAATCCTTTGCATCTATTTCTAGAGCCGCATGAAAAATATAATAACGAATATAATCGTTTTGAACATCCCTGTATTTTGTAATATTAGATTTATTTGATTAAAATGAAATTTAATAGCAAAACGAATTTATAGGCTGAAATTATTTAGGAGTGCTTTGTGAAAGGATTGATTTTATACACAAACCGCTTGGTACCCCATTGGACTTTAAAACATATAAATTCAGTTCATAACAATGCCATATAATAAAGAAAAGCGAAACACAAGATTACTTCCACTATTCATGACCACATGGTGGAAATCAAATTTGAAAAAATTGGTCTTGTATTGGCATTTAATATATTTACGTAAACTCGGTTATTAGAAATTCAGTATAATACAATAAAAACAAAAAAATCCTTTGCATCTATTTATAGAGCCGCATGAAAAATATAATAACGAATATATTCGTTTTGAAGATCCCTGTATTTTGTATTATTAGTTTTCTATTAATAAAATGAAATTTAATAGCAAAACGAAGTTATAGGATGAAACTACTTAGGAGTGCTCTGTGAAAGGACTGACTTTATACACAAACCGCTTGGTACCCCATTAGACTTTAAAGCTAATAAATTCAGTTCATAACAATGCCATATAATGAAGAAAAGCGAAACACAAGATTACTCCCACTATTAATGACCAAATGGTGGACATCAAATTCTAAAACATTTGTGGTGTATTGGAATTTACAATATTTACGTAAACTCGGTTTTTAATAATTCAGTATAATACAATAAAAACAAAAAATCCTTCGCATCTATTTCTAGAGCTGCATGTAAAATATAATACCGAATATAATCTTTTTGAAGATCCCTGTATTTTTTAATATTAGTTTTATTTGATTAAAATGAAATTTAATAACAAAACGAAGTTATAGGATGAAACTACTTAGGAGTGCTCTGTGAAAGGATTGATTTTATACACAAACCGCTTGGTACCCCATTGGACTTTAAAGCTAATAAATTCAGTTCATAACAATGCCATATAATAAAGAAAAGCGAAACACAAGATTACTCCCACTATTCATGACCAAATGGTGGAAATCAAATTTTAAAAAATTGGTCTTGTATTGGCATTTAATATATTTACGTAAATTCGGTTTTTAAAAATTCAGTATAATACAATGAAAACAAAAAATCCTTTGCATCTCTTCTAGAGCCGCATGAAAAATATAATAACGAATATAATCGTTTTGAACATCCCTGTATTTTTTAATATTAGTTTTATTTGATTAAAATGAAATTTAATAACAAAACGAAGTTATAGGATAAAACTACTTAGGAGTGCTCTGTGAAAGGATTGGTTTTATACACAAACCACTTGGTACCCCATTGGTCTTTGAATCATATAAATTCAGTTTAAAAAAATGCCATATAAAAAAGATAAGCAAAACACAAGATTACTCCCACTATTCATGACCAAATGGTGGAAATCAAATTTTAAAAAATTGGCCTTGTATTGGCATTTAATATATTTACGTAAACTCGGTTTTTAAAAATTTAGTATAATACAATAAAAACAAAAAATCCTTCGCATCTATTTCTAGAGCTGCATGTAAAATATAATACCGAATATAATCTTTTTGAAGATCCCTGTATTTTGTAATATTAGTTTTATTTGATTAAAATGAAATTTAATAACAAAACGAAGTTATAGGATAAAACTACTTAGGAGTGCTCTGTGAAAGGATTGATTTTATACACAAACCGCTTGGTACCCCATTGGACTTTAAAGCTCATAAATTCAGTTCATAACACTGCCATATAATAAAGGAATGCGAAACACAAGATTACTCCCACTATTCATGACCAAATGGTGGAAATCAAATTTTAAAAAATTGGTCTTGTATTGGCATTTAATATATTTACGTAAACTCGGTTTTTAAAAATTCAGTATAATACAATAAAAACAAAAAATCCTTTTCATCTATTTCTAGAGCCGCATGAAAAATATTATAACGAATATAATCGTTTTGAACATCCCTGTATTTTGTAATATTAGTTTTGTTTGATTAAAATGAAATTTAATAGCAAAACGAAGTTGTAGGATAAAACTACTTAGGAGTGCTCTGTGAAAGGATTGGTTTTATACACAAACCACTTGTTACCCCATTGGACTTTGAATCATATAAATTCAGTTTAAAAAAATGCCATATAAAAAAGATAAGCGAAACACAAGATTACTCCCACTATTCATGACCAAATGGTGGAAATCAAATTTTAAAAAATTGGCCTTGTATTGGCATTTAATATAATTACGTAAACTCGGTTTTTAAAAATTCAGTAAAATACAATAAAAACAAAAAATCCTTCGCATCTATTTCTAGAGCTGCATGTAAAATATAATACCGAATATAATCTTTGTGAAGATCCCTGTATTTTTTTAATATTAGTTTTATTTGATTAAAATGAAATTTAATAACAAAACGAAGTTATAGGATAAAACTACTTAGGAGTGCTCTGTGAAAGGATTGATTTTATACACAAACCGCTTGGTACCCCATTGGACTTTAAAGCTAATAAATTCAGTTCATAACACTGCCATATAATAAAGAAATGCGAAACACAAGATTACTCCTACTATTCATGACCAAATGGTGGAAATCAAATTTTAAAAAATTGGTCTTGTATTGGCATTTAATATATTTACGTAAACTCGGTTATTAGAAATTCAGTATAATACAATAAAAACAAAAAATCCTTTGCATCTATTTATAGAGCCGCATGAAAAATATAATAACGAATATATTCGTTTTGAAGATCCCTGTATTTTGTATTATTAGTTTTCTATTAATAAAATGAAATTTAATAGCAAAACGAAGTTATAGGATGAAACCACTTAGGAGTGCTCTGTGAAAGGACTGACTTTATGCACAACCGCTTGGTACCCCATTAGACTTTAAAGCTAATAAATTCAGTTCATAACAATGCCATATAATAAAGAAAAGCGAAACACAAGATTACTCCCACTACTAATGACCAAATGGTGGACATCAAATTCTAAAAAATTGGTGGTGTATTGGAATTTACAATATTTACGTAAACTCGGTTTTTAAAAATTCAGTATAATACAATAAAAACAAAAAATCCTTCGCATCTATTTCTAGAGCTGCATGTAAAATATAATACCGAATATAATCTTTTTGAAGATCTCTGTATTTTTTAATATTAGTTTTATTTGATTAAAATGAAATTTAATAACAAAACGAAGTTATAGGATGAAACTACTTAGGAGTGCTCTGTGAAAGGATTGATTTTATACACAAACCGCTTGTTACCCCATTGGACTTTAAAGCTAATTATTTCAGTTAATAACAATGCCATATAATAAAGAAAAGCGAAACACAAGATTACTCCCACTATTCATGACCAAACGGTGGAAATCAAATTTTAAAAAAATTGGTCTTGTATTGGCATTTAATATATTTACGTAAACTCGGTTTTTAGAAATTCAGTATAATACAATAAAAACAAAAAATCCTTTGCATCTATTTATAGAGCCGCATGAAAAATATAATAACGAATATAATCGTTTTGAAGATCCCTGTATTTTGTAATATTGGTTTTATTTGATTAAAATGAAATTTAATAGCAAAACGAAGTTGTAGGATAAAACTACTTAGGAGTGCTCTGTGAAGGATTGGTTTTATACACAAACCACTTGTTACCCCATTGGACTTTGAATCATATAAATTCAGTTTAAAAAAATGCCATATAAAAAAGATAAGCGAAACACAAGATTACTCCCACCATTCATGACCAAATGGTGGAAATCAAATTTTAAAAAATTGGTCTTGTATTGGCATTTAATATATTTACGTAAACTCGGTTTTTAAAAATTTAGTATAATACAATAAAAACAAAAAATCCTTCGCATCTATTTCTAGAGCTGCATGTGAAATACATAACCGAATATAATCTTTTTGAAGATCCCTGTATTTTTTAATATTAGTTTTCTATGAATAAAATGAAATTTAATAACAAAACGAAGTTGTAGGATGAAACTACTTAGGAGTGCTCTGTGAAAGGATTGATTATATACACAAACCGCTTGGTACCCCATTGGACTTTAAAGCTCATAAATTCAGTTCATAACACTGCCATATAATAAAGAAATGCGAAACACAAGATTACTCCTACTATTCATGACCAAATGGTGGAAATCAAATTTTAAAAAATTGGCCTTGTATTGGCATTTAATATATTTACGTAAACTCGGTTTTTAAAAATTCAGTATAATACAATAAAAACAAAAAATCCTTTGCATCTATTTCTAGAGCCGCATAAAAAATATAATACCGAATATAATCGTTTTGAAGATCCATGTATTTTGTAATATTGGTTTTATTTGATTAAAATGAAATTTAATAAGAAAACGAAGTTGTAGGATAAAACTACTTAGGAGTGCTCTGTGAAAGGATTGGTTTTATACACAAACCACTTGTTACCCCATTGGACTTTGAATCATATAAATTCAGTTTAAAAAAATGCCATATAAAAAAGATAAGCGAAACTCAAGATTACTCCCACCATTCATGACCAAATGGTGGAAATCAAATTTTAAAAAATTGGCCTTGTATTGGCATTTAATATATTTACGTAAACTCGGTTTTTAAAAATTCAGTATAATACAATAAAAACAAAAAATCCTTCGCATCTATTTCTAGAGCTGCATGTGAAATACAATACCGAATATAATCTTTTTGAAGATCCCTGTATTTTTTAATATTGGTTTTATTTGATTAAAATGAAATTTAATAACAAAACGAAGTTATAGGATGAAACTACTTAGGAGTGCTCTGTGAAAGGATTGATTATATACACAAACCGCTTGGTACCCCATTGGACTTTAAAGCTCATAAATTCAGTTCATAACAACGCCATATAATAAAGAAATGCGAAACACAAGATTACTCCTACTTTTCATGACCAAATGGTGGAAATCAAATTTTAAAAAATTGGTCTTGTATTGGCATTTAATATATTTACGTAAACTCGGTTTTTAAAAATGCAGTATAATACAATAAAAACAAAAAATCCTTCGCATCTATTTCTAGAGCCGCATGAAAAATATAATAACGAATATAATCGTTTTGAAGATCCCTGTATTTTGTAATATTAGTTTTATTTGATTAAAATGAAATTTAATAGCAAAACGAAGTTGTAGGATAAAACTACTTAGGAGTGCTCTGTGAAGGATTGGTTTTATACGCAAACCACTTGTTACCCCATTGGACTTTGAATCATATAAATTCAGTTTAAAAAAATGCAATATAAAAAAGATAAGCGAAACACAAGATTACTCCCACCATTCATGACCAAATGGTGGAAATCAAATTTTAAAAAATTGGTCTTGTATTGGCATTTAATATATTTACGTAAACTCGGTTTTTAAAAATTCAGTATATTACAATAAAAACAAAAAATATTTCGCATCTATTTCTAGAGCTACATAAAAAATATAAGAACGAATATAATCGTTTTGTACATCCCTGTCCTTTTTAATATTAGTTTTCTATGAATAAAATGAAATTTAATAGCAAAACGAAGTTGTAGTATGAAACCACTTAGGAGTGCTCTGTGAAAGGACTGACTTTATACACAAACCGCTTGGTACCCCATTAGACTTTAAAGCTAATAAATTCAGTTCATAACAATGCCATATAATAAAGAAATGCGAAACACAAGATTACTCCTACTTTTCATGACCAAATGGTGGAAATCAAATTTTAAAAAATTGGTCTTGTATTGGCATTTAATATATTTACGTAAACTCGGTTTTTAAAAATACAGTATAATACAATAAAAACAAAAAATCCTTCGCATCTATTTCTAGAGCTGCATGTAGAATATAATACCGAATATATTCTTTTTGAAGATCCCTGTATTTTTTAATATTAGTTTTATTTGATTAAAATGAAATTTAATAAGAAAACGAATTTATAGGCTGAAATTATTTAGGAGTGCTTTGTGAAAGGATTGATTTTATACACAAACCACTTGGTACCCCATTGGACTTTAAAGCTAATAAATTCAGTTCATAACAATGCCATATAATAAAGAAAAGCGAAACACAAGATTACTCCAACTATTCATGACCAAATGGTGGACATCAAATTTTAAAAAATTGGTCTTGTATTGGCATTTAATATATTTACGTAAACTCGGTTTTTAGAAATTCAGTATAATACAATAAAAACAAAAAATCCTTTGCATCTATTTCTAGAGCCGCATGAAAAATATAATACCGAATATAATCGTTTTGAACATCCCTGTATTTTGTAATATTAGTTTTATTTGATTAAAATGAAATTTAATAACAAAACGAAGTTATAGGATGAAACCACTTAGGAGTGCTCTGTGAAAGGACTGACTTTATACACAAACCGCTTGGTACCCCATTAGACTTTAAAGCTAATTATTTCAGTTCATAACAATGCCATATAATAAAGAAAAGCGAAACACAAGATTACTCCCACTATTCATGACCAAACGGTGGAAATCAAATTTTAAAAAAATTGGTCTTGTATTGGCATTTAATATATTTACGTAAACTCGGTTTTTAGAAATTCAGTATAATACAATAAAAACAAAAAATCCTTTGCATCTATTTCTAGAGCCGCATGAAAAATATAATAACGAATATAATCGTTTTGAACATCCCTGTATTTTGTAATATTAGTTTTATTTGATTAAAATGAAATTTAATAACAAAACGAAGTTATAGGATGAAACTACTTAGGAGTGCTCTGTGAAAGGATTGATTTTATACACAAACCGCTTGTTACCCCATTGGACTTTAAAGCTAATTATTTCAGTTCATAACAATGCCATATAATAAAGAAAAGCGAAACACAAGATTACTCCCACCATTCATGACCAAATGGTGGAAATCAAATTTTAAAAAATTGGTCTTGTATTGGCATTTAATATATTTACGTAAACTCGGTTTTTAGAAATTCAGTATAATACAATAAAAACAGAAAATCCTTTGCATCTATTTCTAGAGCCGCATGAAAAATATAATAACGAATATAATCGTTTTGAACATCCCTGTATTTTGTAATATTAGTTTTATTTGATTAAAATGAAATTTAATAACAAAACGAAGTTATAGGATGAAACCACTTAGGAGTGCTCTGTGAAAGGACTGACTTTATACACAAACCGCTTGGTACCCCATTAGACTTTAAAGCTAATAAATTCAGTTCATAACAATGCCATATAATAAAGAAAAGCGAAACACAAGATTACTCCCACTATTAATGACCAAATGGTGGACATCAAATTTTAAAAAATTGGTCTTGTATTGGCATTTAATATATTTACGTAAACTCGGTTTTTAGAAATTCAGTATAATACAATAAAAACAAAAAATCCTTTGCATCTATTTCTAGAGCCGCATGAAAAATATAATAACGAATATAATCGTTTTGAACATCCCTGTATTTTGTAATATTAGTTTTATTTGATTGAAATGAAATTTAATAACAAGACCAAGTTATAGGATGAAACCACTTAGGAGTGCTCTGTGAAAGGACTGACTTTATACACAAACCGCTTGGAACCCCATTAGACTTTAAAGCTAATAAATTCAGTTCATAACAATGCCATATAATAAAGAAAAGCGAAACACAAGATTACTCCCACTATTAATGACCAAATTGTGGACATCAAATTCTAAAAAATTGGTGGTGTATTGGAATTTACAATATTTACGTAAACTCGGTTTTTAAAAATTCAGTATAATACAATAAAAACAAAAAATCCTTCGCATCTATTTCTAGAGCTGCATGTAAAATATAATACCGAATATAATCTTTTTGAAGATCCCTGTATTTTTTAATATTAGTTTTATTTGATTAAAATGAAATTTAATAACAAAACGAAGTTATAGGATGAAACTACTTAGGAGTGCTCTGTGAAAGGATTGATTTTATACACAAACCGCTTGTTACCCCATTGGACTTTAAAGCTAATTATTTCAGTTCATAACATTGCCATATAATAAAGAAAAGCGAAACACAAGATTACTCCCACTATTCATGACCAAACGGTGGAAATCAAATTTTAAAAAAATTGGTCTTGTCTTGGCATTTAATATATTTACGTAAACTCGGTTTTTAGAAATTCAGTATAATACAATAAAAACAAAAAATCCTTTCCATCTATTTATAGAGCCGCATGAAAAATATAATAACGAATATAATCGTTTTGAAGATCCCTGTATTTTGTAATATTAGTTTTATTTGATTAAAATGAAATTTAATAGCAAAACGAAGTTGTAGGATAAAACTACTTAGGAGTGCTCTGTGAAGGATTGGTTTTATACACAAACCACTTGTTACCCCATTGGACTTTGAATCATATAAATTCAGTTTAAAAAAATGCCATATAAAAAAGATAAGCGAAACACAAGATTACTCCCACCATTCATGACCAAATGGTGGAAATCAAATTTTAAAAAATTGGCCATGTATTGGCATTTAATATATTTACGTAAACTCGGTTTTTAAAAATTCAGTATAATACAATAAAAACAAAAAATCCTTCGCATCTATTTCTAGAGCTGCATGTGAAATACAATACCGAATATAATCTTTTTGAAGATCCCTGTATTTTGTAATATTAGTTTTATTTGATTAAAATGAAATTTAATAACAAAACGAAGTTATAGGATGAAACTACTTAGGAGTGCTCTGTGAAATGATTGATTATATACACAAACCGCTTGGTACCCCATTGGACTTTAAAGCTCATAAATTCAGTTCATAACACTGCCATATAATAAAGAAATGCGAAACACAAGATTACTCCTACTATTCATGACCAAATGGTGGAAATCAAATTTTAAAAAATTGGTCTTGTATTGGCATTTAATATATTTACGTAAACTCGGTTTTTAAAAATGCAGTATAATACAATAAAAACAAAAAATCCTTTGCATCTATTTCTAGAGCCGCATGAAAAATATTATAACGAATATAATCGTTTTGAATATCCCTGTATTTTGTAATATTAGTTTTATTTGATTAAAATGAAATTTAATAGCAAAACGAAGTTGTAGGATAAAACTACTTAGGAGTGCTCTGTGAAAGGATTGATTTTATACACAAACCACTTGTTACCCCATTGGACTTTAAATCATATAAATTCAGTTTAAAAAAATGCCATATAAAAAAGATAAGCGAAACTCAAGATTACTCCCACCATTCATGACCAAATGGTGGAAATCAAATTTCAAAAAATTGGCCTTGTATTGGCATTTAATATATTTACGTAAACTCGGTTTTTAAAAATTCAATATAATACAATAAAAACAAAAAATCCTTCGCATCTATTTCTAGAGCTGCATGTGAAATACAATACCGAATATAATCTTTTTGAAGATCCCTGTATTTTTTAATATTGGTTTTATTTGATTAAAATGAAATTTAATAACAAAACGAAGTTATAGGATGAAACTACTTAGGAGTGCTCTGTGAAATGATTGATTATATACACAAACCGCTTGGTACCCCATTGGAATTTAAAGCTCATAAATTCAGTTCATAACACTGCCATATAATAAAGAAATGCGAAACACAAGATTACTCCTACTTTTCATGACCAAATGGTGGAAATCAAATTTTAAAAAAATGGTCTTGTATTGGCATTTAATATATTTACATAAACTCGGTTTTTAAAAATGCAGTATAATACAATAAAAACAAAAAATCCTTCGCATCTATTTCTAGAGCTGCATGTAAAATATAATACCGAATATAATCTTTTTGAAGATCCCTGTATTTTTTAATATTAGTTTTATTTGATTAAAATGAAATTTAATAACAAAACGAAGTTATAGGATGAAACTACTTAGGAGTGCTCTGTGAAAGGATTGATTATATACACAAACCGCTTGGTACCCCATTGGACTTTAAAGCTCATAAATTCAGTTCATAACACTGCCATATAATAAAGAAATGCGAAACACAAGATTACTCCTACTTTTCATGACCAAATGGTGGAAATCAAATTTTAAAAAATTGGTCTTGTATTGGCATTTAATATATTTACGTAAACTCGGTTTTTAAAAATGCAGTATAATACAATAAAAACAAAAAGTCCTTCGCATCTATTTCTAGAGCTGCATGTAAAATATAATACCGAATATAATCTTTTTGAAGATCCCTGTATTTTGTAATATTAGTTTTATTTGATTAAAATGAAATTTAATAACAAAACGAAGTTATAGGATGAAACTACTTAGGAGTGCTCTGTGAAAGGATTGATTATATACACAAACCGCTTGGTACCCCATTGGACTTTAAAGCTAATTAATTCAGTTCATAACAATGCCATATAATAAAGAAAAGCGAAACACAAGATTACTCCCACTATTCATGACCAAACGGTGGAAATCAAATTTTAAAAAAATTGGTCTTGTATTGGCATTTAATATATTTACGTAAACTCGGTTTTTAGAAATTCAGTTTAATACAATAAAAACAAAAAATACTTCGCATCTATTTCTAGAGCTACATAAAAAATATAAGAACGAAAATATACATTTTGTACATCCCTGTCCTTTTTAATATTAGTTTTCTATGAATAAAATGAAATTTAATAGCAAAACGAAGTTGTAGTATGAAACCACTTAGGAGTGCTCTGTGAAAGGACTGACTTTATACACAAACCGCTTGGTACCCCATTAGACTTTAAAGCTAATAAATTCAGTTCATAACAATGCCATATAATAAAGAAATGCGAAACACAAGATTACTCCTACTATTCATGACCAAATGGTGGAAATCAAATTTTAAAAAATTGGTCTTGTATTGGCATTTAATATATTTACGTAAACTCGGTTTTTAAAAATGCAGTATAATACAATAAAAACAAAAAATCCTTCGCATCTATTTCTAGAGCTGCATGTAAAATATAATACCGAATATAATCGTTTTGAAGATCCATGTATTTTATAATATTAGTTTTATTTGATTAAAATGAAATTTAATAACAAAACGAAGATATAGGATGAAACTACTTAGGAGTGCTCTGTGAAAGGATTGATTTTATACACAAACCACTTGGTACCCCATTGGACTTTAAAGCTCATAAATTCAGTTCATAACACTGCCATATAATAAAGAAATGCGAAACACAAGATTACTCCTACTATTCATGACCAAATGGTGGAAATCAAATTTTAAAAAATTGGTCTTGTATTGGCATTTAATATATTTACGTAAACTCGGTTTTTAAAAATGCAGTATAATACAATAAAAACAAAAAATCCTTCGCATCTATTTCTAGAGCTGCATGTAAAATATAATACCGAATATAATCGTTTTGAAGATCCATGTATTTTATAATATTGGTTTTATTTGATTAAAATGAAATTTAATAAGAAAACGAATTTATAGGCTGAAATTATACTGCATTACATAGGAGTGCTTTGTGAAAGGATTGATTTTATACACAAACCACTTGGTACCCCATTGGACTTTAAAGCTAATAAATTCAGTTCATAACAATGCCATATAATAAAGAAAAGCGAAACACAAGATTACTCCCACTATTCATGACCAAATGGTGGACATCAAATTTTAAAAAATTGGTCTTGTATTGGAATTTACAACATTTACGTAAACTCGGTTTTTAAAAATTCAGTATAATACAATAAAAACAAAAAATCCTTTGCATCTATTTCTAGAGCCGCATGAAAAATATAATAACGAATATAATCGTTTTGAATATCCCTGTATTTTGTAATATTAGTTTTATTTGATTAAAATGAAATTTAATAGCAAAACGAAGTTGTAGGATAAAACTACTTAGGAGTGCTCTGTGAAAGGATTGATTTTATACACAAACCACTTGTTACCCCATTGGACTTTAAATCATATAAATTCAGTTTAAAAAAATGCCATATAAAAAAGATAAGCGAAACTCAAGATTACTCCCACCATTCATGACCAAATGGTGGAAATCAAATTTTAAAAAATTGGCCTTGTATTGGCATTTAATATATTTACGTAAACTCGGTTTTTAAAAATTCAGTATAATACAATAAAAACAAAAAATCCTTCGCATCTATTTCTAGAGCTGCATGTGAAATACAATACCGAATATAATCTTTTTGAAGATCCCTGTATTTTTTAATATTGGTTTTATTTGATTAAAATGAAATTTAATAACAAAACGAAGTTATAGGATGAAACTACTTAGGAGTGCTCTGTGAAATGATTGATTATATACACAAACCGCTTGGTACCCCATTGGAATTTAAAGCTCATAAATTCAGTTCATAACACTGCCATATAATAAAGAAATGCGAAACACAAGATTACTCCTACTTTTCATGACCAAATGGTGGAAATCAAATTTTAAAAAAATGGTCTTGTATTGGCATTTAATATATTTACATAAACTCGGTTTTTAAAAATGCAGTATAATACAATAAAAACAAAAAATCCTTCGCATCTATTTCTAGAGCTGCATGTAAAATATAATACCGAATATAATCTTTTTGAAGATCCCTGTATTTTTTAATATTAGTTTTATTTGATTAAAATGAAATTTAATAACAAAACGAAGTTATAGGATGAAACTACTTAGGAGTGCTCTGTGAAAGGATTGATTATATACACAAACCGCTTGGTACCCCATTGGACTTTAAAGCTAATTAATTCAGTTCATAACAATGCCATATAATAAAGAAAAGCGAAACACAAGATTACTCCCACTATTCATGACCAAACGGTGGAAATCAAATTTTAAAAAAATTGGTCTTGTATTGGCATTTAATATATTTACGTAAACTCGGTTTTTAGAAATTCAGTTTAATACAATAAAAACATAAAATCCTTTGCATCTATTTATAGAGCCGCATGAAAAATATAATAACGAATATAATCGTTTTGAAGATCCCTGTATTTTGTAATATTAGTTTTATTTGATTAAAATGAAATTTAATAGCAAAACGAAGTTGTAGGATAAAACTACTTAGGAGTGCTCTGTGAAGGATTGGTTTTATACGCAAACCACTTGTTACCCCATTGCACATTGAATCATATAAATTCAGTTTAAAAAAATGCCATATAAAAAAGATAAGCGAAACACAAGATTACTCCCACCATTCATGACCAAATGGTGGAAATCAAATTTTAAAAAATTGGTCTTGTATTGGCATTTAATATATTTACGTAAACTCGGTTTTTAAAAATTAGTATATTACAATAAAAACAAAAAATCCTTCGCATCTATTTCTAGAGCTACATAAAAAATATAAGAACGAAAATATACATTTTGTACATCCCTGTCCTTTTTAATATTAGTTTTCTATGAATAAAATGAAATTTAATAGCAAAACGAAGTTGTAGTATGAAACCACTTAGGAGTGCTCTGTGAAAGGACTGACTTTATACACAAACCGCTTGGTACCCCATTAGACTTTAAAGCTAATAAATTCAGTTCATAACAATGCCATATAATAAAGAAATGCGAAACACAAGATTACTCCTACTATTCATGACCAAATGGTGGAAATCAAATTTTAAAAAATTGGTCTTGTATTGGCATTTAATATATTTACGTAAACTCGGTTTTTAAAAATGCAGTATAATACAATAAAAACAAAAAATCCTTCGCATCTATTTCTAGAGCTGCATGTAAAATATAATACCGAATATAATCGTTTTGAAGATCCATGTATTTTATAATATTAGTTTTATTTGATTAAAATGAAATTTAATAACAAAACGAAGATATAGGATGAAACTACTTAGGAGTGCTCTGTGAAAGGATTGATTTTATACACAAACCACTTGGTACCCCATTGGACTTTAAAGCTCATAAATTCAGTTCATAACACTGCCATATAATAAAGAAATGCGAAACACAAGATTACTCCTACTATTCATGACCAAATGGTGGAAATCAAATTTTAAAAAATTGGTCTTGTATTGGCATTTAATATATTTACGTAAACTCGGTTTTTAAAAATGCAGTATAATACAATAAAAACAAAAAATCCTTCGCATCTATTTCTAGAGCTGCATGTAAAATATAATACCGAATATAATCGTTTTGAAGATCCATGTATTTTATAATATTGGTTTTATTTGATTAAAATGAAATTTAAAAAGAAAACGAATTTATAGGCTGAAATTATACTGCATTACATAGGAGTGCTTTGTGAAAGGATTGATTTTATACACAAACCACTTGGTACCCCATTGGACTTTAAAGCTAATAAATTCAGTTCATAACAATGCCATATAATAAAGAAAAGCGAAACACAAGATTACTCCCACTATTCATGACCAAATGGTGGACATCAAATTTTAAAAAATTGGTCTTGTATTGGAATTTACAACATTTACGTAAACTCGGTTTTTAAAAATTCAGTATAATACAATAAAAACAAAAAATCCTTTGCATCTATTTCTAGAGCCGCATGAAAAATATAATAACGAATATAATCGTTTTGAATATCCCTGTATTTTGTAATATTAGTTTTATTTGATTAAAATGAAATTTAATAGCAAAACGAAGTTGTAGGATAAAACTACTTAGGAGTGCTCTGTGAAAGGATTGATTTTATACACAAACCACTTGTTACCCCATTGGACTTTAAATCATATAAATTCAGTTTAAAAAAATGCCATATAAAAAAGATAAGCGAAACTCAAGATTACTCCCACCATTCATGACCAAATGGTGGAAATCAAATTTTAAAAAATTGGCCTTGTATTGGCATTTAATATATTTACGTAAACTCGGTTTTTAAAAATTCAGTATAATACAATAAAAACAAAAAATCCTTCGCATCTATTTCTAGAGCTGCATGTGAAATACAATACCGAATATAATCTTTTTGAAGATCCCTGTATTTTTTAATATTGGTTTTATTTGATTAAAATGAAATTTAATAACAAAACGAAGTTATAGGATGAAACTACTTAGGAGTGCTCTGTGAAATGATTGATTATATACACAAACCGCTTGGTACCCCATTGGAATTTAAAGCTCATAAATTCAGTTCATAACACTGCCATATAATAAAGAAATGCGAAACACAAGATTACTCCTACTTTTCATGACCAAATGGTGGAAATCAAATTTTAAAAAAATGGTCTTGTATTGGCATTTAATATATTTACATAAACTCGGTTTTTAAAAATGCAGTATAATACAATAAAAACAAAAAATCCTTCGCATCTATTTCTAGAGCTGCATGTAAAATATAATACCGAATATAATCTTTTTGAAGATCCCTGTATTTTTTAATATTAGTTTTATTTGATTAAAATGAAATTTAATAACAAAACGAAGTTATAGGATGAAACTACTTAGGAGTGCTCTGTGAAAGGATTGATTATATACACAAACCGCTTGGTACCCCATTGGACTTTAAAGCTCATAAATTCAGTTCATAACACTGCCATATAATAAAGAAATGCGAAACACAAGATTACTCCTACTTTTCATGACCAAATGGTGGAAATCAAATTTTAAAAAATTGGTCTTGTATTGGCATTTAATATATTTACGTAAACTCGGTTTTTAAAAATGCAGTATAATACAATAAAAACAAAAAGTCCTTCGCATCTATTTCTAGAGCTGCATGTAAAATATAATACCGAATATAATCTTTTTGAAGATCCCTGTATTTTGTAATATTAGTTTTATTTGATTAAAATGAAATTTAATAACAAAACGAAGTTATAGGATGAAACTACTTAGGAGTGCTCTGTGAAAGGATTGATTATATACACAAACCGCTTGGTACCCCATTGGACTTTAAAGCTAATTAATTCAGTTCATAACAATGCCATATAATAAAGAAAAGCGAAACACAAGATTACTCCCACTATTCATGACCAAACGGTGGAAATCAAATTTTAAAAAAATTGGTCTTGTATTGGCATTTAATATATTTACGTAAACTCGGTTTTTAGAAATTCAGTTTAATACAATAAAAACAAAAAATCCTTTGCATCTATTTATAGAGCCGCATGAAAAATATAATAACGAATATAATCGTTTTGAAGATCCCTGTATTTTGTAATATTAGTTTTATTTGATTAAAATGAAATTTAATAGCAAAACGAAGTTGTAGGATAAAACTACTTAGGAGTGCTCTGTGAAGGATTGGTTTTATACGCAAACCACTTGTTACCCCATTGCACATTGAATCATATAAATTCAGTTTAAAAAAATGCCATATAAAAAAGATAAGCGAAACACAAGATTACTCCCACCATTCATGACCAAATGGTGGAAATCAAATTTTAAAAAATTGGTCTTGTATTGGCATTTAATATATTTACGTAAACTCGGTTTTTAAAAATTCAGTATATTACAATAAAAACAAAAAATACTTCGCATCTATTTCTAGAGCTACATAAAAAATATAAGAACGAAAATATACATTTTGTACATCCCTGTCCTTTTTAATATTAGTTTTCTATGAATAAAATGAAATTTAATAGCAAAACGAAGTTGTAGTATGAAACCACTTAGGAGTGCTCTGTGAAAGGACTGACTTTATACACAAACCGCTTGGTACCCCATTAGACTTTAAAGCTAATAAATTCAGTTCATAACAATGCCATATAATAAAGAAATGCGAAACACAAGATTACTCCTACTATTCATGACCAAATGGTGGAAATCAAATTTTAAAAAATTGGTCTTGTATTGGCATTTAATATATTTACGTAAACTCGGTTTTTAAAAATGCAGTATAATACAATAAAAACAAAAAATCCTTCGCATCTATTTCTAGAGCTGCATGTAAAATATAATACCGAATATAATCGTTTTGAAGATCCATGTATTTTATAATATTAGTTTTATTTGATTAAAATGAAATTTAATAACAAAACGAAGATATAGGATGAAACTACTTAGGAGTGCTCTGTGAAAGGATTGATTTTATACACAAACCACTTGGTACCCCATTGGACTTTAAAGCTCATAAATTCAGTTCATAACACTGCCATATAATAAAGAAATGCGAAACACAAGATTACTCCTACTATTCATGACCAAATGGTGGAAATCAAATTTTAAAAAATTGGTCTTGTATTGGCATTTAATATATTTACGTAAACTCGGTTTTTAAAAATGCAGTATAATACAATAAAAACAAAAAATCCTTCGCATCTATTTCTAGAGCTGCATGTAAAATATAATACCGAATATAATCGTTTTGAAGATCCATGTATTTTGTAATATTAGTTTTATTTGATTAAAATGAAATTTAATAACAAAACGAAGTTATAGGATAAAACTACTTAGGAGTGCTCTGTGAAAGGATTGATTTTATACACAAACCGCTTGGTACCCCATTGGACTTTAAAGCTAATAAATTCAGTTCAAAAAAATGCCATATAATAAAGATAAGCGAAACACAAGATTACTCCCACTATTCATGACCAAATGGTGGAAATCAAATTTTAAAAAATTGGCCTTGTATTGGCATTTAATATATTTACGTAAACTCGGTTTTTAAAAATCCAGTATAATACAATAAAAACAAAAAATCCTTCGCATCTATTTCTAGAGCTGCATGTAAAATATAATACCGAATATAATCGTTTTGAAGATCCATGTATTTTGTAATATTGGTTTTATTTGATTAAAATGAAATTTAATAAGAAAACGAATTTATAGGCTGAAATTATTTAGGAGTGCTTTGTGAAAGGATTGATTTTATACACAAACCACTTGGTACCCCATTGGACTTTAAAGCTAATAAATTCAGTTCATTACAATGCCATATAATAAAGAAAAGCGAAACACAAGATTACTCCCACTATTCATGACCAAATGGTGGACATCAAATTTTAAAAAATTGGTCTTGTATTGGAATTTACAACATTTACGTAAACTCGGTTTTTAAAAATTCAGTATAATACAATAAAAACAAAAAATCCTTTGCATCTATTTCTAGAGCCGCATGAAAAATATAATAACGAATATAATCGTTTTGAACATCCCTGTATTTTGTAATATTAGTTTTATTTGATTAAAATGAAATTTAATAACAAAACGAAGTTATAGGATGAAACTACTTAGGAGTGCTCTGTGAAAGGATTGATTTTATACACAAACCGCTTGGTGCCCCATTGGACTTTAAAGCTTATAAATTCAGTTCATAACACTGCCATATAATAAAGAAATGCGAAACACAAGATTACTCCTACTATTCATGACCAAATGGTGGAAATCAAATTTTAAAAAATTGGTCTTTTATTGGCATTTAATATATCTACGTAAACTCGGTTTTTAAAAATGCAGTATAATACAATAAAAACAAAAAATCCTTCGCATCTATTTCTAGAGCTGCATGTAAAATATAATATCGAATATAATCGTTTTGAAGATCCCTGTATTTTGTAATTTTAGTTTTATTTGATTAAAATGAAATTTAATAGCAAAACGAAGTTATAGGATGAAACTACTTAGGAGTGCTCTGTGAAAGGATTAACTTTATACACAAACCGCTTGGTACCCCATTAGACTTTAAAGCTAATAAATTCAGTTCATAACAATGCCATATAATAAAGAAAAGCGAAACACAAGATTACTCCCACTATTCATGACCAAATGGTGGAAATCAAATTTTAAAAAATTGGCCTTGTATTGGCATTTAATATATTTACGTAAACTCGGTTTTTAAAAATGCAGTATAATACAATAAAAACAAAAAATCCTACAAATCTATTTCTAGAGCTGCATGTAAAATATAATACCGAATATAATCGTTTTGAAGATCCATGTATTTTGTAATATTGGTTTTATTTGATTAAAATGAAATTTAATAAGAAAACGAATTTATAGGCTGAAATTATTTAGGAGTGCTTTGTGAAAGGATTGATTTTATACACAAACCACTTGGTACCCCATTGGACTTTAAAGCTAATAAATTCAGTTCATAACAATGCCATATAATAAAGAAAAGCGAAACACAAGATTACTCCCACTATTCATGACCAAATGGTGGACATCAAATTTTAAAAAATTGGTCTTGTATTGGAATTTACAACATTTACGTAAACTCGGTTTATAAAAATTCAGTATAATTCAATAAAAACAAAAAATCCTTTGCATCTATTTCTAGAGCCACATGAAAAATATAATAACGAATATAATCGATTTGAACATCCCTGTATTTTGTATTATTAGTTTTATTTGATTAAAATGAAATTTAATAACAAAACGAAGTTATAGGATGAAACTACTTAGGAGTGCTCTGTGAAAGGATTGATTTTATACACAAACCGCTTGGTACCCCATTGGACTTTAAAGCTCATAAATTCAGTTCATAACAATGCCATATAATAAAGAAATGCGAAACACAAGATTACTCCTACTTTTCATGACCAAATGGTGGAAATCAAATTTTAAAAAATTGGTCTTGTATTGGCATTTAATATATTTACGTAAACTCGGTTTTTAAAAATGCAGTATAATACAATAAAAACAAAAAATCCTTCGCATCTATTTCTAGAGCTGCATGTAAAATATAATATCGAATATAATCGTTTTGAAGATCCCTGTATTTTGTAACTTTAGTTTTATTTGATTAAAATGAATTTTAATAACAAAACGAAGTTATACGATGTAACTACTTAGGAGTGCTCTGTGAAAGGTTCGATTTTATACACAAACCACTTGGTACCCCATTGGACTTTAAAGCTAATAAATTCAGTTCAAAAAAATGCCATATAATAAAGATAAGCGAAACACAAGATTACTCCCACTATTCATGACCAAATGGTGGAAATCAAATTTTAAAAAATTGGTCTTGTATTGGCATTTAATATATTTACGTAAACTCGGTTTTCAAAAATGCAGTATAATACAATAAAAACAAAAAATCCTTCGCATCTATTTCTAGAGCTGCATGTAAAATATAATACCGAATATAATCTTTTTGAAGATCCCTGTATTTTTTAATATTAGTTTTATTTGATAAAAATGAAATTTAATAACAAAACGAAGTTATAGGATGAAACTACTTAGGAGTGCTCTGTGAAAGGATTGATTATATACACAAACCGCTTGGTACCCCATTGGACTTTAAAGCTCATAAATTCAGTTCATAACACTGCCATATAATAAAGAAATGCGAAACACAAGATTACTCCTACTTTTCATGACCAAATGGTGGAAATCAAATTTTAAAAAATTGGTCTTGTATTGGCATTTAATATATTTACGTAAACTCGGTTTTTAAAAATGCAGTATAATACAATAAAAACAAAAAATCCTTCAAATCTATTTCTAGAGCTGCATGTAAAATATAATACCGAATATAATCTTTTTGAAGATCCCTGTATTTTTTAATATTAGTTTTATTTGATTAAAATGAAATTTAATAACAAAACGAAGTTATAGGATGAAACTACATAGGAGTGCTCTGTGAAAGGATTGATTTTATACACAAACCGCTAGGTACCCCATTGGACTTTAAAGCTAATTAATTCAGTTCATAACAATGCCATATAATAAAGAAAAGCGAAACACAAGATTACTCCCACTATTCATGACCAAATGGTGGAAACCAAATTTTAAAAAAATTGGTCTTGTATTGGCATTTAATATATTTACGTAAACTCGGTTTTTAGAAATTCAGTATAATACAATAAAAACAAAAAATCCTTTGCATCTATTTATAGAGCCGCATGAAAAATATAATAACGAATATAATCGTTTTGAAGATCCCTGTATTTTGTAATATTAGTTTTATTTGATTAAAATGAAATTTAATAGCAAAACGAAGTTGTAGGATAAAACTACTTAGGAGTGCTCTGTGAAGGATTGGTTTTATACGCAAACTACTTGTTACCCCATTGGACTTTGAATCATATAAATTCAGTTTAAAAAAAGCCCATATAAAAAAGATAAGCGAAACACAAGATTACTCTCACCATTCATGACCAAATGGTGGAAATCAAATTTGAAAAAATTGGCCTTGTATTGGCATTTAATATATTTACGTAAACTCGGTTTTTAAAAATTCAGTATATTACAATAAAAACAAAAAATACTTCGCATCTATTTCTAGAGCTACATAAAAAATATAAGAACGAAAATATACATTTTGTACATCCCTGTCCTTTTTAATATTAGTTTTCTATGATAAAAATGAAATTTAATAGCAAAACGAAGTTGTAGTATGAAACCACTTAGGAGTGCTCTGTGAAAGGACTGACTTTATACACAAACCGCTTGGTACCCCATTAGACTTTAAAGCTAATAAATTCAGTTCATAACAATGCCATATAATAAAGAAATGCGAAACACAAGATTACTCCTACTTTTCATGACCAAATGGTGGAAATCAAATTTTAAAAAATTGGTCTTGTATTGGCATTTAATATATTTACGTAAACTCGGTTTTTAAAAATGCAGTATAATACAATAAAAACAAAAAATCCTTCGCATCTATTTCTAGAGCTGCATGTAGAATATAATACCGAATATAATCTTTTTGAAGATCCCTGTATTTTTTAATATTAGTTTTATTTGATTAAAATGAAATTTAATAAGAAAACGAATTTATAGGCTGAAATTATTTAGGAGTGCTTTGTGAAAGGATTGATTTTATACACACACCACTTGGTACCCTATTGGACTTTAAAGCTAATAAATTCAGTTCATAACAATGCCATATAATAAAGAAAAGCGAAACACAAGATTACTCCCACTATTCATGACCAAATGGTGGACATCAAATTTTAAAAAATTGGTCTTGTATTGGAATTTACAACATTTACGTAAACTCGGTTTTTAATAATTCAGTATAATACAATAAAAACAAAAAATCCTTTGCATCTATTTCTAGAGCTGCATGTAGAATATAATACCGAATATAATCGTTTTGAAGATCCATGTATTTTATAATATTGGTTTTATTTGATTAAAATGAAATTTAATAAGAAAACGAATTTATAGGCTGAAATTATACTGCATTACATAGGAGTGCTTTGTGAAAGGATTGATTTTATACACAAACCACTTGGTACCCCATTGGACTTTAAAGCTAATAAATTCAGTTCATAACAATGCCATATAATAAAGAAAAGCGAAACACAAGATTACTCCCACTATTCATGACCAAATGGTGGACATCAAATTTTAAAAAATTGGTCTTGTATTGGAATTTACAACATTTACGTAAACTCGGTTTTTAAAAATTCAGTATAATACAATAAAAACAAAAAATCCTTTGCATCTATTTCTAGAGCTGCATGTAGAATATAATACCGAATATAATCGTTTTGAAGATCCATGTATTTTATAATATTGGTTTTATTTGATTAAAATGAAATTTAATAAGAAAACGAATTTATAGGCTGAAATTATACTGCATTACATAGGAGTGCTTTGTGAAAGGATTGATTTTATACACAAACCACTTGGTACCCCATTGGACTTTAAAGCTAATAAATTCAGTTCATAACAATGCCATATAATAAAGAAAAGCGAAACACAAGATTACTCCCACTATTCATGACCAAATGGTGGACATCAAATTTTAAAAAATTGGTCTTGTATTGGAATTTACAACATTTACGTAAACTCGGTTTTTAAAAATTCAGTATAATACAATAAAAACAAAAAATCCTTCGCATCTATTTCTAGAGCTGCATGTAAAATATAATACCGAATATAATCGTTTTGAAGATCCATGTATTTTATAATATTAGTTTTATTTGATTAAAATGAAATTTAATAACAAAACGAAGATATAGGATGAAACTACTTAGGAGTGCTCTGTGAAAGGATTGATTTTATACACAAACCACTTGGTACCCCATTGGACTTTAAAGCTCATAAATTCAGTTCATAACACTGCCATATAATAAAGAAATGCGAAACACAAGATTACTCCTACTATTCATGACCAAATGGTGGAAATCAAATTTTAAAAAATTGGTCTTGTATTGGCATTTAATATATTTACGTAAACTCGGTTTTTAAAAATGCAGTATAATACAATAAAAACAAAAAATCCTTCGCATCTATTTCTAGAGCTGCATGTAAAATATAATACCGAATATAATCGTTTTGAAGATCCATGTATTTTATAATATTGGTTTTATTTGATTAAAATGAAATTTAATAAGAAAACGAATTTATAGGCTGAAATTATACTGCATTACATAGGAGTGCTTTGTGAAAGGATTGATTTTATACACAAACCACTTGGTACCCCATTGGACTTTAAAGCTAATAAATTCAGTTCATAACAATGCCATATAATAAAGAAAAGCGAAACACAAGATTACTCCCACTATTCATGACCAAATGGTGGACATCAAATTTTAAAAAATTGGTCTTGTATTGGAATTTACAACATTTACGTAAACTCGGTTTTTAAAAATTCAGTATAATACAATAAAAACAAAAAATCCTTTGCATCTATTTCTAGAGCCGCATGAAAAATATAATAACGAATATAATCGTTTTGAATATCCCTGTATTTTGTAATATTAGTTTTATTTGATTAAAATGAAATTTAATAGCAAAACGAAGTTGTAGGATAAAACTACTTAGGAGTGCTCTGTGAAAGGATTGATTTTATACACAAACCACTTGTTACCCCATTGGACTTTAAATCATATAAATTCAGTTTAAAAAAATGCCATATAAAAAAGATAAGCGAAACTCAAGATTACTCCCACCATTCATGACCAAATGGTGGAAATCAAATTTTAAAAAATTGGCCTTGTATTGGCATTTAATATATTTACGTAAACTCGGTTTTTAAAAATTCAGTATAATACAATAAAAACAAAAAATCCTTCGCATCTATTTCTAGAGCTGCATGTGAAATACAATACCGAATATAATCTTTTTGAAGATCCCTGTATTTTTTAATATTGGTTTTATTTGATTAAAATGAAATTTAATAACAAAACGAAGTTATAGGATGAAACTACTTAGGAGTGCTCTGTGAAATGATTGATTATATACACAAACCGCTTGGTACCCCATTGGAATTTAAAGCTCATAAATTCAGTTCATAACACTGCCATATAATAAAGAAATGCGAAACACAAGATTACTCCTACTTTTCATGACCAAATGGTGGAAATCAAATTTTAAAAAAATGGTCTTGTATTGGCATTTAATATATTTACATAAACTCGGTTTTTAAAAATGCAGTATAATACAATAAAAACAAAAAATCCTTCGCATCTATTTCTAGACCTGCATGTAAAATATAATACCGAATATAATCTTTTTGAAGATCCCTGTATTTTTTAATATTAGTTTTATTTGATTAAAATGAAATTTAATAACAAAACGAAGTTATAGGATGAAACTACTTAGGAGTGCTCTGTGAAAGGATTGATTATATACACAAACCGCTTGGTACCCCATTGGACTTTAAAGCTAATTAATTCAGTTCATAACAATGCCATATAATAAAGAAAAGCGAAACACAAGATTACTCCCACTATTCATGACCAAACGGTGGAAATCAAATTTTAAAAAAATTGGTCTTGTATTGGCATTTAATATATTTACGTAAACTCGGTTTTTAGAAATTCAGTTTAATACAATAAAAACATAAAATCCTTTGCATCTATTTATAGAGCCGCATGAAAAATATAATAACGAATATAATCGTTTTGAAGATCCCTGTATTTTGTAATATTAGTTTTATTTGATTAAAATGAAATTTAATAGCAAAACGAAGTTGTAGGATAAAACTACTTAGGAGTGCTCTGTGAAGGATTGGTTTTATACGCAAACCACTTGTTACCCCATTGCACATTGAATCATATAAATTCAGTTTAAAAAAATGCCATATAAAAAAGATAAGCGAAACACAAGATTACTCCCACCATTCATGACCAAATGGTGGAAATCAAATTTTAAAAAATTGGTCTTGTATTGGCATTTAATATATTTACGTAAACTCGGTTTTTAAAAATTAGTATATTACAATAAAAACAAAAAATCCTTCGCATCTATTTCTAGAGCTACATAAAAAATATAAGAACGAAAATATACATTTTGTACATCCCTGTCCTTTTTAATATTAGTTTTCTATGAATAAAATGAAATTTAATAGCAAAACGAAGTTGTAGTATGAAACCACTTAGGAGTGCTCTGTGAAAGGACTGACTTTATACACAAACCGCTTGGTACCCCATTAGACTTTAAAGCTAATAAATTCAGTTCATAACAATGCCATATAATAAAGAAATGCGAAACACAAGATTACTCCTACTATTCATGACCAAATGGTGGAAATCAAATTTTAAAAAATTGGTCTTGTATTGGCATTTAATATATTTACGTAAACTCGGTTTTTAAAAATGCAGTATAATACAATAAAAACAAAAAATCCTTCGCATCTATTTCTAGAGCTGCATGTAAAATATAATACCGAATATAATCGTTTTGAAGATCCATGTATTTTATAATATTAGTTTTATTTGATTAAAATGAAATTTAATAACAAAACGAAGATATAGGATGAAACTACTTAGGAGTGCTCTGTGAAAGGATTGATTTTATACACAAACCACTTGGTACCCCATTGGACTTTAAAGCTCATAAATTCAGTTCATAACACTGCCATATAATAAAGAAATGCGAAACACAAGATTACTCCTACTATTCATGACCAAATGGTGGAAATCAAATTTTAAAAAATTGGTCTTGTATTGGAATTTACAACATTTACGTAAACTCGGTTTTTAAAAATTCAGTATAATACAATAAAAACAAAAAATCCTTTGCATCTATTTCTAGAGCCGCATGAAAAATATAATAACGAATATAATCGTTTTGAATATCCCTGTATTTTGTAATATTAGTTTTATTTGATTAAAATGAAATTTAATAGCAAAACGAAGTTGTAGGATAAAACTACTTAGGAGTGCTCTGTGAAAGGATTGATTTTATACACAAACCACTTGTTACCCCATTGGACTTTAAATCATATAAATTCAGTTTAAAAAAATGCCATATAAAAAAGATAAGCGAAACTCAAGATTACTCCCACCATTCATGACCAAATGGTGGAAATCAAATTTTAAAAAATTGGCCTTGTATTGGCATTTAATATATTTACGTAAACTCGGTTTTTAAAAATTCAGTATAATACAATAAAAACAAAAAATCCTTCGCATCTATTTCTAGAGCTGCATGTGAAATACAATACCGAATATAATCTTTTTGAAGATCCCTGTATTTTTTAATATTGGTTTTATTTGATTAAAATGAAATTTAATAACAAAACGAAGTTATAGGATGAAACTACTTAGGAGTGCTCTGTGAAATGATTGATTATATACACAAACCGCTTGGTACCCCATTGGAATTTAAAGCTCATAAATTCAGTTCATAACACTGCCATATAATAAAGAAATGCGAAACACAAGATTACTCCTACTTTTCATGACCAAATGGTGGAAATCAAATTTTAAAAAATTGGTCTTGTATTGGCATTTAATATATTTACGTAAACTCGGTTTTTAAAAATGCAGTATAATACAATAAAAACAAAAAGTCCTTCGCATCTATTTCTAGAGCTGCATGTAAAATATAATACCGAATATAATCTTTTTGAAGATCCCTGTATTTTGTAATATTAGTTTTATTTGATTAAAATGAAATTTAATAGCAAAACGAAGTTGTAGGATAAAACTACTTAGGAGTGCTCTGTGAAAGGATTGATTTTATACACAAACCACTTGTTACCCCATTGGACTTTAAATCATATAAATTCAGTTTAAAAAAATGCCATATAAAAAAGATAAGCGAAACTCAAGATTACTCCCACCATTCATGACCAAATGGTGGAAATCAAATTTTAAAAAATTGGCCTTGTATTGGCATTTAATATATTTACGTAAACTCGGTTTTTAAAAATGCAGTATAATACAATAAAAACAAAAAATCCTTCGCATCTATTTCTAGAGCTGCATGTAAAATATAATACCGAATATAATCGTTTTGAAGATCCATGTATTTTATAATATTGGTTTTATTTGATTAAAATGAAATTTAAAAAGAAAACGAATTTATAGGCTGAAATTATACTGCATTACATAGGAGTGCTTTGTGAAAGGATTGATTTTATACACAAACCACTTGGTACCCCATTGGACTTTAAAGCTAATAAATTCAGTTCATAACAATGCCATATAATAAAGAAAAGCGAAACACAAGATTACTCCCACTATTCATGACCAAATGGTGGACATCAAATTTTAAAAAATTGGTCTTGTATTGGAATTTACAACATTTACGTAAACTCGGTTTTTAAAAATTCAGTATAATACAATAAAAACAAAAAATCCTTTGCATCTATTTCTAGAGCCGCATGAAAAATATAATAACGAATATAATCGTTTTGAATATCCCTGTATTTTGTAATATTAGTTTTATTTGATTAAAATGAAATTTAATAGCAAAACGAAGTTGTAGGATAAAACTACTTAGGAGTGCTCTGTGAAAGGATTGATTTTATACACAAACCACTTGTTACCCCATTGGACTTTAAATCATATAAATTCAGTTTAAAAAAATGCCATATAAAAAAGATAAGCGAAACTCAAGATTACTCCCACCATTCATGACCAAATGGTGGAAATCAAATTTTAAAAAATTGGCCTTGTATTGGCATTTAATATATTTACGTAAACTCGGTTTTTAAAAATTCAGTATAATACAATAAAAACAAAAAATCCTTCGCATCTATTTCTAGAGCTGCATGTGAAATACAATACCGAATATAATCTTTTTGAAGATCCCTGTATTTTTTAATATTGGTTTTATTTGATTAAAATGAAATTTAATAACAAAACGAAGTTATAGGATGAAACTACTTAGGAGTGCTCTGTGAAATGATTGATTATATACACAAACCGCTTGGTACCCCATTGGAATTTAAAGCTCATAAATTCAGTTCATAACACTGCCATATAATAAAGAAATGCGAAACACAAGATTACTCCTACTTTTCATGACCAAATGGTGGAAATCAAATTTTAAAAAAATGGTCTTGTATTGGCATTTAATATATTTACATAAACTCGGTTTTTAAAAATGCAGTATAATACAATAAAAACAAAAAATCCTTCGCATCTATTTCTAGAGCTGCATGTAAAATATAATACCGAATATAATCTTTTTGAAGATCCCTGTATTTTTTAATATTAGTTTTATTTGATTAAAATGAAATTTAATAACAAAACGAAGTTATAGGATGAAACTACTTAGGAGTGCTCTGTGAAAGGATTGATTATATACACAAACCGCTTGGTACCCCATTGGACTTTAAAGCTCATAAATTCAGTTCATAACACTGCCATATAATAAAGAAATGCGAAACACAAGATTACTCCTACTTTTCATGACCAAATGGTGGAAATCAAATTTTAAAAAATTGGTCTTGTATTGGCATTTAATATATTTACGTAAACTCGGTTTTTAAAAATGCAGTATAATACAATAAAAACAAAAAGTCCTTCGCATCTATTTCTAGAGCTGCATGTAAAATATAATACCGAATATAATCTTTTTGAAGATCCCTGTATTTTGTAATATTAGTTTTATTTGATTAAAATGAAATTTAATAACAAAACGAAATTATAGGATGAAACTACTTAGGAGTGCTCTGTGAAAGGATTGATTATATACACAAACCGCTTGGTACCCCATTGGACTTTAAAGCTAATTAATTCAGTTCATAACAATGCCATATAATAAAGAAAAGCGAAACACAAGATTACTCCCACTATTCATGACCAAACGGTGGAAATCAAATTTTAAAAAAATTGGTCTTGTATTGGCATTTAATATATTTACGTAAACTCGGTTTTTAGAAATTCAGTTTAATACAATAAAAACAAAAAATCCTTTGCATCTATTTATAGAGCCGCATGAAAAATATAATAACGAATATAATCGTTTTGAAGATCCCTGTATTTTGTAATATTAGTTTTATTTGATTAAAATGAAATTTAATAGCAAAACGAAGTTGTAGGATAAAACTACTTAGGAGTGCTCTGTGAAGGATTGGTTTTATACGCAAACCACTTGTTACCCCATTGCACATTGAATCATATAAATTCAGTTTAAAAAAATGCCATATAAAAAAGATAAGCGAAACACAAGATTACTCCCACCATTCATGACCAAATGGTGGAAATCAAATTTTAAAAAATTGGTCTTGTATTGGCATTTAATATATTTACGTAAACTCGGTTTTTAAAAATTCAGTATATTACAATAAAAACAAAAAATACTTCGCATCTATTTCTAGAGCTACATAAAAAATATAAGAACGAAAATATACATTTTGTACATCCCTGTCCTTTTTAATATTAGTTTTCTATGAATAAAATGAAATTTAATAGCAAAACGAAGTTGTAGTATGAAACCACTTAGGAGTGCTCTGTGAAAGGACTGACTTTATACACAAACCGCTTGGTACCCCATTAGACTTTAAAGCTAATAAATTCAGTTCATAACAATGCCATATAATAAAGAAATGCGAAACACAAGATTACTCCTACTATTCATGACCAAATGGTGGAAATCAAATTTTAAAAAATTGGTCTTGTATTGGCATTTAATATATTTACGTAAACTCGGTTTTTAAAAATGCAGTATAATACAATAAAAACAAAAAATCCTTCGCATCTATTTCTAGAGCTGCATGTAAAATATAATACCGAATATAATCGTTTTGAAGATCCATGTATTTTATAATATTAGTTTTATTTGATTAAAATGAAATTTAATAACAAAACGAAGATATAGGATGAAACTACTTAGGAGTGCTCTGTGAAAGGATTGATTTTATACACAAACCACTTGGTACCCCATTGGACTTTAAAGCTCATAAATTCAGTTCATAACACTGCCATATAATAAAGAAATGCGAAACACAAGATTACTCCTACTATTCATGACCAAATGGTGGAAATCAAATTTTAAAAAATTGGTCTTGTATTGGCATTTAATATATTTACGTAAACTCGGTTTTTAAAAATGCAGTATAATACAATAAAAACAAAAAATCCTTCGCATCTATTTCTAGAGCTGCATGTAAAATATAATACCGAATATAATCGTTTTGAAGATCCATGTATTTTGTAATATTAGTTTTATTTGATTAAAATGAAATTTAATAACAAAACGAAGTTATAGGATAAAACTACTTAGGAGTGCTCTGTGAAAGGATTGATTTTATACACAAACCGCTTGGTACCCCATTGGACTTTAAAGCTAATAAATTCAGTTCAAAAAAATGCCATATAATAAAGATAAGCGAAACACAAGATTACTCCCACTATTCATGACCAAATGGTGGAAATCAAATTTTAAAAAATTGGCCTTGTATTGGCATTTAATATATTTACGTAAACTCGGTTTTTAAAAATCCAGTATAATACAATAAAAACAAAAAATCCTTCGCATCTATTTCTAGAGCTGCATGTAAAATATAATACCGAATATAATCGTTTTGAAGATCCATGTATTTTGTAATATTGGTTTTATTTGATTAAAATGAAATTTAATAAGAAAACGAATTTATAGGCTGAAATTATTTAGGAGTGCTTTGTGAAAGGATTGATTTTATACACAAACCACTTGGTACCCCATTGGACTTTAAAGCTAATAAATTCAGTTCATTACAATGCCATATAATAAAGAAAAGCGAAACACAAGATTACTCCCACTATTCATGACCAAATGGTGGACATCAAATTTTAAAAAATTGGTCTTGTATTGGAATTTACAACATTTACGTAAACTCGGTTTTTAAAAATTCAGTATAATACAATAAAAACAAAAAATCCTTTGCATCTATTTCTAGAGCCGCATGAAAAATATAATAACGAATATAATCGTTTTGAACATCCCTGTATTTTGTAATATTAGTTTTATTTGATTAAAATGAAATTTAATAACAAAACGAAGTTATAGGATGAAACTACTTAGGAGTGCTCTGTGAAAGGATTGATTTTATACACAAACCGTTTGGTACCCCATTGGACTTTAAAGCTTATAAATTCAGTTCATAACACTGCCATATAATAAAGAAATGCGAAACACAAGATTACTCCTACTATTCATGACCAAATGGTGGAAATCAAATTTTAAAAAATTGGTCTTTTATTGGCATTTAATATATCTACGTAAACTCGGTTTTTAAAAATGCAGTATAATACAATAAAAACAAATAATCCTTCGCATCTATTTCTAGAGCTGCATGTAAAATATAATATCGAATATAATCGTTTTGAAGATCCCTGTATTTTGTAATTTTAGTTTTATTTGATTAAAATGAAATTTAATAGCAAAACGAAGTTATAGGATGAAACTACTTAGGAGTGCTCTGTGAAAGGATTAACTTTATACACAAACCGCTTGGTACCCCATTAGACTTTAAAGCTAATAAATTCAGTTCATAACAATGCCATATAATAAAGAAAAGCGAAACACAAGATTACTCCCACTATTCATGACCAAATGGTGGAAATCAAATTTTAAAAAATTGGCCTTGTATTGGCATTTAATATATTTACGTAAACTCGGTTTTTAAAAATGCAGTATAATACAATAAAAACAAAAAATCCTACAAATCTATTTCTAGAGCTGCATGTAAAATATAATACCGAATATAATCGTTTTGAAGATCCATGTATTTTGTAATATTGGTTTTATTTGATTAAAATGAAATTTAATAAGAAAACGAATTTATAGGCTGAAATTATTTAGGAGTGCTTTGTGAAAGGATTGATTTTATACACAAACCACTTGGTACCCCATTGGACTTTAAAGCTAATAAATTCAGTTCATAACAATGCCATATAATAAAGAAAAGCGAAACACAAGATTACTCCCACTATTCATGACCAAATGGTGGACATCAAATTTTAAAAAATTGGTCTTGTATTGGAATTTACAACATTTACGTAAACTCGGTTTATAAAAATTCAGTATAATTCAATAAAAACAAAAAATCCTTTGCATCTATTTCTAGAGCCACATGAAAAATATAATAACGAATATAATCGATTTGAACATCCCTGTATTTTGTATTATTAGTTTTATTTGATTAAAATGAAATTTAATAACAAAACGAAGTTATAGGATGAAACTACTTAGGAGTGCTCTGTGAAAGGATTGATTTTATACACAAACCGCTTGGTACCCCATTGGACTTTAAAGCTCATAAATTCAGTTCATAACAATGCCATATAATAAAGAAATGCGAAACACAAGATTACTCCTACTTTTCATGACCAAATGGTGGAAATCAAATTTTAAAAAATTGGTCTTGTATTGGCATTTAATATATTTACGTAAACTCGGTTTTTAAAAATGCAGTATAATACAATAAAAACAAAAAATCCTTCGCATCTATTTCTAGAGCTGCATGTAAAATATAATATCGAATATAATCGTTTTGAAGATCCCTGTATTTTGTAACTTTAGTTTTATTTGATTAAAATGAATTTTAATAACAAAACGAAGTTATACGATGTAACTACTTAGGAGTGCTCTGTGAAAGGTTCGATTTTATACACAAACCACTTGGTACCCCATTGGACTTTAAAGCTAATAAATTCAGTTCAAAAAAATGCCATATAATAAAGATAAGCGAAACACAAGATTACTCCCACTATTCATGACCAAATGGTGGAAATCAAATTTTAAAAAATTGGTCTTGTATTGGCATTTAATATATTTACGTAAACTCGGTTTTCAAAAATGCAGTATAATAAAATAAAAACAAAAAATCCTTCGCATCTATTTCTAGAGCTGCATGTAAAATATAATACCGAATATAATCTTTTTGAAGATCCCTGTATTTTTTAATATTAGTTTTATTTGATAAAAATGAAATTTAATAACAAAACGAAGTTATAGGATGAAACTAATTAGGAGTGCTCTGTGAAAGGATTGATTATATACACAAACCGCTTGGTACCCCATTGGACTTTAAAGCTCATAAATTCAGTTCATAACACTGCCATATAATAAAGAAATGCGAAACACAAGATTACTCCTACTTTTCATGACCAAATGGTGGAAATCAAATTTTAAAAAATTGGTCTTGTATTGGCATTTAATATATTTACGTAAACTCGGTTTTTAAAAATGCAGTTTAATACAATAAAAACAAAAAATCCTTCAAATCTATTTCTAGAGCTGCATGTAAAATATAATACCGAATATAATCTTTTTGAAGATCCCTGTATTTTTTAATATTAGTTTTATTTGATTAAAATGAAATTTAATAACAAAACGAAGTTATAGGATGAAACTACATAGGAGTGCTCTGTGAAAGGATTGATTTTATACACAAACCGCTAGGTACCCCATTGGACTTTAAAGCTAATTAATTCAGTTCATAACAATGCCATATAATAAAGAAAAGCGAAACACAAGATTACTCCCACTATTCATGACCAAATGGTGGAAACCAAATTTTAAAAAAATTGGTCTTGTATTGGCATTTAATATATTTACGTAAACTCGGTTTTTAGAAATTCAGTATAATACAATAAAAACAAAAAATCCTTTGCATCTATTTATAGAGCCGCATGAAAAATATAATAACGAATATAATCGTTTTGAAGATCCCTGTATTTTGTAATATTAGTTTTATTTGATTAAAATGAAATTTAATAGCAAAACGAAGTTGTAGGATAAAACTACTTAGGAGTGCTCTGTGAAGGATTGGTTTTATACGCAAACCACTTGTTACCCCATTGGACTTTGAATCATATAAATTCAGTTTAAAAAAAGCCCATATAAAAAAGATAAGCGAAACACAAGATTACTCTCACCATTCATGACCAAATGGTGGAAATCAAATTTGAAAAAATTGGCCTTGTATTGGCATTTAATATATTTACGTAAACTCGGTTTTTAAAAATTCAGTATATTACAATAAAAACAAAAAATACTTCGCATCTATTTCTAGAGCTACATAAAAAATATAAGAACGAAAATATACATTTTGTACATCCCTGTCCTTTTTAATATTAGTTTTCTATGATAAAAATGAAATTTAATAGCAAAACGAAGTTGTAGTATGAAACCACTTAGGAGTGCTCTGTGAAAGGACTGACTTTATACACAAACCGCTTGGTACCCCATTAGACTTTAAAGCTAATAAATTCAGTTCATAACAATGCCATATAATAAAGAAATGCGAAACACAAGATTACTCCTACTTTTCATGACCAAATGGTGGAAATCAAATTTTAAAAAATTGGTCTTGTATTGGCATTTAATATATTTACGTAAACTCGGTTTTTAAAAATGCAGTATAATACAATAAAAACAAAAAATCCTTCGCATCTATTTCTAGAGCTGCATGTAGAATATAATACCGAATATAATCTTTTTGAAGATCCCTGTATTTTTTAATATTAGTTTTATTTGATTAAAATGAAATTTAATAAGAAAACGAATTTATAGGCTGAAATTATTTAGGAGTGCTTTGTGAAAGGATTGATTTTATACACACACCACTTGGTACCCTATTGGACTTTAAAGCTAATAAATTCGGTTCATAACAATGCCATATAATAAAGAAAAGCGAAACACAAGATTACTCCCACTATTCATGACCAAATGGTGGACATCAAATTTTAAAAAATTGGTCTTGTATTGGAATTTACAACATTTACGTAAACTCGGTTTTTAAAAATTCAGTATAATACAATAAAAACAAAAAATCCTTTGCATCTATTTCTAGAGCTGCATGTAGAATATAATACCGAATATAATCTTTTTGAACATCCCTGTATTTTGTAATATTAGTTTTATTTGATTAAAATGAAATTTAATAACAAAACGAAGTTATAGGATGAAACTACTTAGGAGTGCTCTGTGAAAGGACTGACTTTATACACAAACCGCTTGGTACCCCATTAGACTTTAAAGCTAATAAATTCAGTTCATAACAATGCCATATAATAAAGAAATGCGAAACACAAGATTACTCCTACTTTTCATGACCAAATGGTGGAAATCAAATTTTAAAAAATTGGTCTTGTATTGGCATTTAATATATTTACGTAAACTCGGTTTTTAAAAATGCAGTATAATACAATAAAAACAAAAAATCCTTTGCATCTATTTCTAGAGCTGCATGTAGAATATAATACCGAATATAATCTTTTTGAACATCCCTGTATTTTGTAATATTAGTTTTATTTGATTAAAATGAAATTTAATAACAAAACGAAGTTATAGGATGAAACTACTTAGGAGTGCTCTGTGAAAGGATTGATTTTATACACAAACCACTTGGTACCCCATTGGACTTTAAAGCTAATAAATTCAGTTCAAAAAAATGCCATATAATAAAGATAAGCGAAACACAAGATTACTCTCACCATTCATGACCAAATGGTGGAAATCAAATTTTAAAAAATTGGCCTTGTATTGGCATTTAATATATTTACGTAAACTCGGTTTTTAAAAATCCAGTATAATACAATAAAAACAAAATATGCTTGGCATCTATTTCTAGAGCTGCATGTAAAATATAATACCGAATATAATCGTTTTGAAGATCCATGTATTTTGTAATATTGGTTTTATTTGATTAAAATGAAATTTAATAAGAAAACGAATTTATAGGCTGAAATTATTTAGGAGTGCTTTGTGAAAGGATTGATTTTATACACAAACCACTTGGTACCCCATTGGACTTTAAAGCTAATAAATTCAGTTCATAACAATGCCATATAATAAAGAAAAGCGAAACACAAGATTACTCCCACTATTCATGACCAAATGGTGGACATCAAATTTTAAAAAATTGGTCTTGTATTGGAATTTACAACATTTACATAAACTCGGTTTTTAAAAATTCAGTATAATACAATAAAAACAAAAAATCCTTCGCATCTATTTCTAGAGCTGCATGTAAAATATAATACCGAATATAATCTTTTTGAAGATCCCTGTATTTTTTAATATTAGTTTTATTTGATTAAAATGAAATTTAATAACAAAACGAAGTTATAGGATGAAACTACTTAGGAGTGCTCTGTGAAAGGATTGATTTTATACACAAACCGCTTGTTACCCCATTGGACTTTAAAGCTAATTATTTCAGTTCATAACATTGCCATATAATAAAGAAAAGCGAAACACAAGATTACTCCCACTATTCATGACCAAACGGTGGAAATCAAATTTTAAAAAAATTGGTCTTGTCTTGGCATTTAATATATTTACGTAAACTCGGTTTTTAGAAATTCAGTATAATACAATAAAAACAAAAAATCCTTTCCATCTATTTATAGAGCCGCATGAAAAATATAATAACGAATATAATCGTTTTGAAGATCCCTGTATTTTGTAATATTAGTTTTATTTGATTAAAATGAAATTTAATAGCAAAACGAAGTTGTAGGATGAAACTACTTAGGAGTGCTCTGTGAAAGGATTAACTTTATACACAAACCCCTTGGTACCCCATTGGACTTTAAAGCTCATAAATTCAGTTCATAACACTGCAATATAATAAAGAAATGCGAAACACAAGATTACTCCTACTATTCATGACCAAATGGTGGAAATCAAATTTTAAAAAATTGGCCTTGTATTGGCATTTAATATATTTACGTAAACTCGGTTTTTAAAAATACAGTATAATACAATAAAAACAAAAAATCCTTCGCATCTATTTCTAGAGCTGCATGTAAAATATAATACCGAATATAATCGTTTTGAAGATCCATGTATTTTGTAATATAGGTTTTATTTGTTTAAAATGAAATTTAATAAGAAAACGAATTTATAGGCTGAAATTATTTAGGAGTGCTTTGTGAAAGGATTGATTTTAAACACAAACCACTTGGTACCCCATTGGACTTTAAAGCTAATAAATTCAGTTCATAACAATGCCATATAATAAAGAAAAGCGAAACACAAGATTACTCCCACTATTCATGACCAAATGGTGGACATCAAATTTTAAAAAATTGGTCTTGTATTGAAATTTACAACATTTACGTAAACTCGGTTTTTAAAAATTCAGTATAATACAATAAAAACAAAAAATCCTTTGCATCTATTTCTAGAGCCGCATGAAAAATATAATAACGAATATAATCGTTTTGAACATCCCTGTATTTTGTAATATTAGTTTTATTTGATTAAAATGAAATTTAATAACAAAACGAAGTTATAGGATGAAACTACTTAGGAGTGCTCTGTGAAAGGATTGATTTTATACACAAACCGCTTGGTACCCCATTGGACTTTAAAGCTTATAAATTCAGTTCATAACACTGCCATATAATAAAGAAATGCGAAACACAAGATTACTCCTACTATTCATGACCAAATGGTGGAAATCAAATTTTAAAAAATTGGTCTTGTATTGGCATTTAATATATTTACGTAAACTCGGTTTTTAAAAATGCAGTATAATACAATAAAAACAAAAAATCCTTCGCATCTATTTCTAGAGCTGCATGTAAAATATAATATCGAATATAATCGTTTTGAAGATCCCTGTATTTTGTAATTTTAGTTTTATTTGATTAAAATGAAATTTTAATAGCAAAACGAAGTTATACGATGAAACTACTTAGGCGTGCTCTGTGAAAGGATTGACTTTATACACAAACCGCTTGGTACCCCATTGGACTTTGAATCATATAAATTCAGTTCATAACAATGCCATATAATAAAGAAAAGCGAAACACAAGATTACTCCCACTATTCATGACCAAATGGTGGAAATCAAATTTTACAAAATTGGCCTTGTATTGGCATTTAATATATTTACGTAAACTCGGTTTTTAAAAATCCAGTATAATACAATAAAAACAAAAAATCCTTCGCATCTATTTCTAGAGCCGCATGAAAAATATAATAACGAATATAATCGTTTTGAAGATCCCTGTATTTTGTAATATTAGTTTTATTTGATTAAAATGAAATTTAATAACAAAACGAAGTATTAAGCTGAAATTATTTAGGTGTGCTTTGTGAAAGGATTGGTTTTATACACAAACCACTTGGTACCCCATTGGATTTTAAAACATATAAATTCAGTTAATAACAATGCCATATAATGAAGAAAAGCGAAACACAAGACTACCCCAACTATTCATGACCAAATGGTGGAAATCAAATTTTAAAAAATTGGCCTTGTATTGGCATTTAATATATTTACGTAAACTCGGTTTTTAAAAATTCAGTATAATACAATAAAAACAAAAATTCCTTTGCATCTATTTCTAGAGCCGCATGAAAAATATAATAACGAATATAATCGTTTTGAACATCCCTGTATTTTGTAATATTAGGTTTATTTGATTAAAATGAAATTTAATAACAAAACGAAGTTATAGGATGAAACTACTTAGGAGTGCTCTGTGAAAGGATTGATTTTATACACAAACCGCTTGGTACCCCATTGGACTTTAAAGCTCATAAATTCAGTTCATAACACTGCCATATAATAAAGAAATGCGAAACACAAGATTACTCCTACTATTCATGACCAAATGGTGGAAATCAAATTTTAAAAAATTGGTCTTGTATTGGCATTTAATATATTTATGTAAACTCGGTTTTTAAAAATTCAGTATAATACAATAAAAACAAAAAATCCTTCGCAACTATTTCTAGAGCTGCATGTAAAATATAATATCGAATATAATCGTTTTGAAGATCCCTGTATTTTGTAATTTTAGTTTTATTTGATTAAAATGAAATTTAATAGCAAAACGAAGTTATAGGATGAAACTACTTAGGAGTGCTCTGTGAAAGGATTGATTTAATACACAAACCACTTGGTACCCCATTGGACTTTAAAGCTAATAAATTCAGTTCATAACAATGCCATATAATAAAGAAATGCGAAACACAAGATTACTCCTACTTTTCATGACCAAATGGTGGAAATCAAATTTTAAAAAATTGGTCTTGCATTGGCATTTAATATATTTACGTAAACTCGGTTTTTAAAAATGCAGTATAATACAATAAAAACAAAAAATCCTTCGCATCTATTTCTAGAGCTGCATGTAAAATATAATACCGAATAAAATCTTTTTGAAGATCCCTGTATTTTTTTATATTAGTTTTATTTGATTAAAATGAAATTTAATAACAAAACGAAGTTATAGGATGAAACTACTTAGGAGTGCTCTGTGAAAGGATTGATTTAATACACAAACCACTTGGTACCCCATTGGACTTTAAAGCTAATAAATTCAGTTCATAACAATGCCATATAATAAAGAAATGCGAAACACAAGATTACTCCTACTTTTCATGACCAAATGGTGGAAATCAAATTTTAAAAAATTGGTCTTCTATTGGCATTTAATATATTTACGTAAACTCGGTTTTTAAAAATGCAGTATAATACAATAAAAACAAAAAATCCTTTGCATCTATTTCTGAAGCCGCATGAAAAATATTATAACGAATATAATCGTTTTGAACATCCCTGTATTTTGTAATATTAGTTTTATATGATTAAAATGGAATTTAATAGCAAAACGAAGTTGTAGGATGAAACTACTTAGGAGTGCTCTGTGAAAGGATTGATTTTATACACAAACCACTTGGTACCCCATCGGACTTTAAATCATATAAATTCAGTTCATAACAATGCCATATAATAAAGATAAGCGAAACACAAGATTACTCCAACTGTTCATGACCAAATGGTGGACATCAAATTCTAAAAACTTGGTGGTGTATTGGAATTTACAATATTTACGTAAACTCGGTTTTTAGAAATTAAGTATAATACAATAAAAACAAAAAATCCTTCGCATCTATTTCTTGAGCTGCATGAAAAATATAATAACGAATATAATCGTTTTGAACATCTCTGTATTTTGTAATATTAGTTTTATTTGAATAAAATGAAATTTAATAACAAAACGAAGTAATAGGCCGCAACTATTTAGGTGTGCTTTGTGAAAGGATTGGTTTTATACACAAACCGCTTGGTACCCCATTGGACTTTAAATCATATAAATTCAGTTTATAACAATGCCATATAATAAAGAAAAGCGAAACTCAAGATTACTCCTACTATTCATGACCAAATGGTGGAAATCAAATTTTAAAAAATTGGTGGTGTATTGGAATTTAATATATTTACGTAAACTCTGTTTTTAAAAATTCAGTATAATACAATAAAAACAAAAAATCCTTCGCAATTATTTTTAGAGCCGCATGAAAAATATAATAACGAATATAATCGTTTTGAACATCCCTGTATTTTGTAATATTAATTTTATTTGATTAAAATGAAATTTAATAACAAAACGAAGTAATAGGCTGAAATTATTTAGGTGTGCTTTGTGAAAGGATTGGTTTTATACACAAACCACTTGGTACCCCATTGGACTTTAAAACATATAAATTCAGTTAATAACAATGACATATAATGAAGAAAAGCGAAACACAAGATTACTCCAACTATTCATGACCAAATGGTGGAAAACAAATTTTAAAAAAATTGGTCTTCTATTGGCATTTAATATATTTACGTAAACTCTGTTTTTAAAAATTCAGTATAATACAATAAAAACAAAAAGTCCTTCGCATCTATTTCTAGAGCCGCATGAAAAATATAATAACGAATATAATCGTTTTGAACATCCCTGTATTTTGTAATATTAGTTTTATTTGATTAAAATGAAATTTAATAACAAAACGAAGTATTAGGCTGAAATTATTTAGGTGTGCTTTGTGAAAGGATTGGTTTTATACACAAACCGCTTGGTACCCCATTGGACTTTAAAACATATAAATTCAGTTAATAACAATGCCATATAATGAAGAAAAGCGAAACACAAGACTACCCCAACTATTCATGACCAAATGGTGGAAATCAAATTTTAAAAAATTGGCCTTGTATTGGCATTTAATATATTTACGTAAACTCGGTTTTTAAAAATTCAGTATAATACAATAAAAACAAAAAATACTTCGCATCTATTTCTAGAGCTACATAAAAATATAAGAACGAAAATATACATTTTGTAGTTCCCTGTCTTTTTTAATATTAGTTTTATTTGATTAAAATAAAATTTAATAACAAAACGAAGTTATAGGCTGAAATTATTTAGGAGTGCTCTGTGAAAGGATTGATTTTATACACAAACCACTTGGTACCCCATTGGACTTTAAATCATATAAATTCAGTTCATTAATGCCATATAATAAAGATAAGCGAAACACAAGATTACTCCCACTATTCATGACCAAATGGTGGAAATCAAATTTTAAAAAATTGGCCTTGTATTGGCATTTAATATATTTACGTAAACTCGGTTTTTAAAAATTCAGTATAATACAATAAAAACAAAAAATACTTCGCATCTATTTCTAGAGCTACATAAAAAATATAAGAACGAAAATATACATTTTGTAGTTCCCTGTCTTTTTTAATAATAGTTTTATTTGATTAAAATGAAATTTAATAACAAAACGAAGTTATAGGCTGAAATTATTTAGGAGTGCTCTGTGAAAGGATTGATTTTATACACAAACCACTTGGTACCCCATTGGACTTTAAATCATATAAATTCAGTTCATTAATGGCATATAATAAAGATAAGCGAAACACAAGATTACTCCCACTATTCATGACCAAATGGTGGAAATCAAATTTAAAAAAAATTGGTCTTCTATTGGCATTTAATATATTTATGTAAACTCTGTTTTTAAAAATTCAGTATAATACAATAAAAACAAAAAGTCCTTCGCATCTATTTCTAGAGCCGCATGAAAAATATAATAACGAATATAATCGTTTTGAACATCCCTGTATTTTGTAATATTAGTTTTATTTGATTAAAATGAAATTTAATAACAAAACGAAGTATTAGGCTGAAATTATTTAGGTGTGCTTTGTGAAAGGATTGGTTTTATACACAAACCGCTTGGTACCCCATTGGACTTTAAAACATATAAATTCAGTTAATAACAATGCCATATAATGAAGAAAAGCGAAACACAAGATTACCCCAACTATTCATGACCAAATGGTGGAAATCAAATTTTAAAATATTGGCCTTGTATTGGCATTTAATATATTTACGTAAACTCGGTTTTTAAAAATTCAGTATAATACAATAAAAACAAAAAATTCTTCGCATCTATTTCTAGAGCTACATAAAAAATATAAGAACGAAAATATACATTTTGTAGTTCCCTGTCTTTTTTAATATTAGTTTTATTTGATTAAAATGAAATTTAATAACAAAACGAAGTTATAGGCTGAAATTATTTAGGAGTGCTCTGTGAAAGGATTGATTTTATACACAAACCACTTGGTACCCCATTGGACTTTAAATCATATAAATTCAGTTCATTAATGCCATATAATAAAGATAAGCGAAACACAAGATTACTCCCACTATTCATGACCAAATGGTGGAAATCAAATTTTAAAAAATTGGCCTTGTATTGGCATTTAATATATATACGTAAACTCGGTTTTTAAAAATTCAGTATAATACAATAAAAACAAAAAATACTTCGCATCTATTTCTAGAGCTACATAAAAAATATAAGAACGAAAATATACATTTTGTAGTTCCCTGTCTTTTTTAATATTAGTTTTATTTGATTAAAATGAAATTTAATAACAAAACGAAGTTATAGGCTGAAATTATTTAGGAGTGCTCTGTGAAAGGATTGATTTTATACACAAACCACTTGGTACCCCATTGGACTTTAAATCATATAAATTCAGTTCATTAATGCCATATAATAAAGATAAGCGAAACACAAGATTACTCCCACTATTCATGACCAAATGGTGGAAATCAAATTTAAAAAAAATTGGTCTTGTATTGGCATTTAATATATTTACGTAAACTCTGTTTTTAAAAATTCAGTATAATACAATAAAAACAAAAAATCCTTCGCATCTATTTCTAGAGCCGCATGAAAAATATAATAACGTATATAATCGTTTTGAACATCTCTGTATTTTGTAATATTAGTTTTATTTGATTAAAATGAAATTTAATAACAAAACGAAGTTATAGGCTGAAATTATTTAGGAGTGCTCTGTGAAAGGATTTATTTTATACACAAACCACTTGGTACCCCATTGGACTTTAAATCATATAAATTCAATTCATTAATGCCATATAATAAAGATAAGCGAAACACAAGATTACTCCCACTATTCATGACCAAATGGTGGAAATCAAATTTTAAAAATTGGTCTTCCATTGGCATTTAATATATTTACGTAAACTCTGTTTTTAAAAATTCAGTATAATACAATAAAAACAAAAAATCCTTCGCATCTATTTCTAGAGCCGCATGAAAAATATAATAACGTATATAATCGTTTTGAACATCTCTGTATTTTGTAATATTAGTTTTATTTGATTAAAATGAAATTTAATAACAAAACGAAGTTGTAGGATGAAACTACTTAGGAGTGCTCTGTGAAAGGATTTATTTTATACACAAACCACTTGGTACCCCATTGGACTTTAAATCATATAAATTCAGTTCATACAATGCCATATAATAAAGATAAGCGAAACACAAGATTACTCCCACTATTCATGACCAAATGGTGGAAATCAAATTTAAAAAAAATTGGTCTTGTATTGGCATTTAATATATTTACGTAAACTCTGTTTTTAAAAATTCAGTATAATACAATAAAAACAAAAAATCCTTCGCATCTATTTCTAGAGCCGCATGAAAAATATAATAACGTATATAATCGTTTTGAACATCTCTGTATTTTGTAATATTAGTTTTATTTGATTAAAATGAAATTTAATAACAAAACGAAGTTATAGGCTGAAATTATTTAGGAGTGCTCTGTGAAAGGATTGATTTTATACACAAACCACTTGGTACCCCATTGGACTTTAAATCATATAAATTCAATTCATTAATGCCATATAATAAAGATAAGCGAAACACAAGATTACTCCCACTATTCATGACCAAATGGTGGAAATCAAATTTTAAAAATTGGTCTTCCATTGGCATTTAATATATTTACGTAAACTCTGTTTTTAAAAATTCAGTATAATACAATAAAAACAAAAAATCCTTCGCATCTATTTCTAGAGCCGCATGAAAAATATAATAACGTATATAATCGTTTTGAACATCTCTGTATTTTGTAATATTAGTTTTATTTGATTAAAATGAAATTTAATAACAAAACGAAGTTGTAGGATGAAACTACTTAGGAGTGCTCTGTGAAAGGATTTATTTTATACACAAACCACTTGGTACCCCACTGGACTTTAAATCATATAAATTCAGTTCATACAATGCCATATAATAAAGATAAGCGAAACACAAGATTACTTCCACTATTCATGACCAAATGGTGGAAATCAAATTTTAAAAATTGGTCTTCCATTGGCATTTAATATATTTACGTAAACTCTGTTTTTAAAAATTCAGTATAATACAATAAAAACAAAAAATCCTTCGCATCTATTTCTAGAGCCGCATGAAAAATATAATAACGTATATAATCGTTTTGAACATCTCTGTATTTTGTAATATTAGTTTTATTTGATTAAAATGAAATTTAATAACAAAACGAAGTTGTAGGATGAAACTACTTAGGAGTGCTCTGTGAAAGGATTTATTTTATACACAAACCACTTGGTACCCCATTGGACTTTAAATCATATAAATTCAGTTCATACAATGCCATATAATAAAGATAAGCGAAACACAAGATTACTCCCACTATTCATGACCAAATGGTGGAAATCAAATTTTAAAAATTGGTCTTCTATTGGCATTTAATATATTTACGTAAACTCTGTTTTTAAAAATTCAGTATAATACAATAAAAACAAAAAGTCCTTCGCATCTATTTCTAGAGCCGCATGAAAAATATAATAACGAATATAATCGTTTTGAACATCTCTGTATTTTGTAATATTAGTTTTATTTGATTAAAATGAAATTTAATAACAAAACGAAGTTGTAGGATGAAACTACTTAGGAGTGCTCTGTGAAAGGATTTATTTTATACACAAACCACTTGGTACCCCACTGGACTTTAAATCATATAAATTCAGTTCATACAATGCCATATAATAAAGATAAGCGAAACACAAGATTACTTCCACTATTCATGACCAAATGGTGGAAATCAAATTTTAAAAATTGGTCTTCCATTGGCATTTAATATATTTACGTAAACTCTGTTTTTAAAAATTCAGTATAATACAATAAAAACAAAAAATCCTTCGCATCTATTTCTAGAGCCGCATGAAAAATATAATAACGTATATAATCGTTTTGAACATCTCTGTATTTTGTAATATTAGTTTTATTTGATTAAAATGAAATTTAATAACAAAACGAAGTTGTAGGATGAAACTACTTAGGAGTGCTCTGTGAAAGGATTTATTTTATACACAAACCACTTGGTACCCCATTGGACTTTAAATCATATAAATTCAGTTCATTAATGCCATATAATAAAGATAAGCGAAACACAAGATTACTCCCAGTATTCATGACCAAATGGTGGAAATCCAATTTAACAAAAATTGGTCTTCCATTGGCATTTAATATATTTACGTAAACTCTGTTTTTAAAAATTCAGTATAATACAATAAAAACAAAAAATCCTTCGCAATTATTTCTAGAGCCGCATGATTTTTCTTATATTTTTATAAGAACGAAAATATACATTTTGTACATCCCTGTCTTTTTTAATATTAGTTTTCTATGAATAAAATGAAATTTAATAACAAAACGAAGTTGTAGGATGAAACTACTTAGGAGTGCTCTGTGAAAGGATTTATTTTATACACAAACCACTTGGTACCCCACTGGACTTTAAATCATATAAATTCAGTTCATACAATGCCATATAATAAAGATAAGCGAAACACAAGATTACTTCCACTATTCATGACCAAATGGTGGAAATCAAATTTTAAAAATTGGTCTTCCATTGGCATTTAATATATTTACGTAAACTCTGTTTTTAAAAATTCAGTATAATACAATAAAAACAAAAAATCCTTCGCATCTATTTCTAGAGCCGCATGAAAAATATAATAACGTATATAATCGTTTTGAACATCTCTGTATTTTGTAATATTAGTTTTATTTGATTAAAATGAAATTTAATAACAAAACGAAGTATTAGGCTGAAATTATTTAGGTGTGCTTTGTGAAAGGATTGGTTTTATACACAAACCGCTTGGTACCCCATTGGACTTTAAAACATATAAATTCAGTTAATAACAATGCCATATAATGAAGAAAAGCGAAACACAAGATTACCCCAACTATTCATGACCAAATGGTGGAAATCAAATTTTAAAATATTGGCCTTGTATTGGCATTTAATATATTTACGTAAACTCGGTTTTTAAAAATTCAGTATAATACAATAAAAACAAAAAATTCTTCGCATCTATTTCTAGAGCTACATAAAAAATATAAGAACGAAAATATACATTTTGTAGTTCCCTGTCTTTTTTAATATTAGTTTTATTTGATTAAAATGAAATTTAATAACAAAACGAAGTTATAGGCTGAAATTATTTAGGAGTGCTCTGTGAAAGGATTGATTTTATACACAAACCACTTGGTACCCCATTGGACTTTAAATCATATAAATTCAGTTCATTAATGCCATATAATAAAGATAAGCGAAACACAAGATTACTCCCACTATTCATGACCAAATGGTGGAAATCAAATTTTAAAAAATTGGCCTTGTATTGGCATTTAATATATTTACGTAAACTCGGTTTTTAAAAATTCAGTATAATACAATAAAAACAAAAAATCCTTTGCATCTATTTCTGAAGCCGCATGAAAAATATTATAACGAATATAATCGTTTTGAACATCCCTGTATTTTGTAATATTAGTTTTATATGATTAAAATGGAATTTAATAGCAAAACGAAGTTGTAGGATGAAACTACTTAGGAGTGCTCTGTGAAAGGATTGATTTTATACACAAACCACTTGGTACCCCATCGGACTTTAAATCATATAAATTCAGTTCATAACAATGCCATATAATAAAGATAAGCGAAACACAAGATTACTCCAACTGTTCATGACCAAATGGTGGACATCAAATTCTAAAAACTTGGTGGTGTATTGGAATTTACAATATTTACGTAAACTCGGTTTTTAGAAATTAAGTATAATACAATAAAAACAAAAAATCCTTCGCATCTATTTCTTGAGCTGCATGAAAAATATAATAACGAATATAATCGTTTTGAACATCTCTGTATTTTGTAATATTAGTTTTATTTGAATAAAATGAAATTTAATAACAAAACGAAGTAATAGGCCGCAACTATTTAGGTGTGCTTTGTGAAAGGATTGGTTTTATACACAAACCGCTTGGTACCCCATTGGACTTTAAATCATATAAATTCAGTTTATAACAATGCCATATAATAAAGAAAAGCGAAACTCAAGATTACTCCTACTATTCATGACCAAATGGTGGAAATCAAATTTTAAAAAATTGGTGGTGTATTGGAATTTAATATATTTACGTAAACTCTGTTTTTAAAAATTCAGTATAATACAATAAAAACAAAAAATCCTTCGCAATTATTTTTAGAGCCGCATGAAAAATATAATAACGAATATAATCGTTTTGAACATCCCTGTATTTTGTAATATTAATTTTATTTGATTAAAATGAAATTTAATAACAAAACGAAGTAATAGGCTGAAATTATTTAGGTGTGCTTTGTGAAAGGATTGGTTTTATACACAAACCACTTGGTACCCCATTGGACTTTAAAACATATAAATTCAGTTAATAACAATGACATATAATGAAGAAAAGCGAAACACAAGATTACTCCAACTATTCATGACCAAATGGTGGAAAACAAATTTTAAAAAAATTGGTCTTCTATTGGCATTTAATATATTTACGTAAACTCTGTTTTTAAAAATTCAGTATAATACAATAAAAACAAAAAGTCCTTCGCATCTATTTCTAGAGCCGCATGAAAAATATAATAACGAATATAATCGTTTTGAACATCCCTGTATTTTGTAATATTAGTTTTATTTGATTAAAATGAAATTTAATAACAAAACGAAGTATTAGGCTGAAATTATTTAGGTGTGCTTTGTGAAAGGATTGGTTTTATACACAAACCGCTTGGTACCCCATTGGACTTTAAAACATATAAATTCAGTTAATAACAATGCCATATAATGAAGAAAAGCGAAACACAAGACTACCCCAACTATTCATGACCAAATGGTGGAAATCAAATTTTAAAAAATTGGCCTTGTATTGGCATTTAATATATTTACGTAAACTCGGTTTTTAAAAATTCAGTATAATACAATAAAAACAAAAAATACTTCGCATCTATTTCTAGAGCTACATAAAAATATAAGAACGAAAATATACATTTTGTAGTTCCCTGTCTTTTTTAATATTAGTTTTATTTGATTAAAATAAAATTTAATAACAAAACGAAGTTATAGGCTGAAATTATTTAGGAGTGCTCTGTGAAAGGATTGATTTTATACACAAACCACTTGGTACCCCATTGGACTTTAAATCATATAAATTCAGTTCATTAATGCCATATAATAAAGATAAGCGAAACACAAGATTACTCCCACTATTCATGACCAAATGGTGGAAATCAAATTTTAAAAAATTGGCCTTGTATTGGCATTTAATATATTTACGTAAACTCGGTTTTTAAAAATTCAGTATAATACAATAAAAACAAAAAATACTTCGCATCTATTTCTAGAGCTACATAAAAAATATAAGAACGAAAATATACATTTTGTAGTTCCCTGTCTTTTTTAATAATAGTTTTATTTGATTAAAATGAAATTTAATAACAAAACGAAGTTATAGGCTGAAATTATTTAGGAGTGCTCTGTGAAAGGATTGATTTTATACACAAACCACTTGGTACCCCATTGGACTTTAAATCATATAAATTCAGTTCATTAATGGCATATAATAAAGATAAGCGAAACACAAGATTACTCCCACTATTCATGACCAAATGGTGGAAATCAAATTTAAAAAAAATTGGTCTTCTATTGGCATTTAATATATTTATGTAAACTCTGTTTTTAAAAATTCAGTATAATACAATAAAAACAAAAAGTCCTTCGCATCTATTTCTAGAGCCGCATGAAAAATATAATAACGAATATAATCGTTTTGAACATCCCTGTATTTTGTAATATTAGTTTTATTTGATTAAAATGAAATTTAATAACAAAACGAAGTATTAGGCTGAAATTATTTAGGTGTGCTTTGTGAAAGGATTGGTTTTATACACAAACCGCTTGGTACCCCATTGGACTTTAAAACATATAAATTCAGTTAATAACAATGCCATATAATGAAGAAAAGCGAAACACAAGATTACCCCAACTATTCATGACCAAATGGTGGAAATCAAATTTTAAAATATTGGCCTTGTATTGGCATTTAATATATTTACGTAAACTCGGTTTTTAAAAATTCAGTATAATACAATAAAAACAAAAAATTCTTCGCATCTATTTCTAGAGCTACATAAAAAATATAAGAACGAAAATATACATTTTGTAGTTCCCTGTCTTTTTTAATATTAGTTTTATTTGATTAAAATGAAATTTAATAACAAAACGAAGTTATAGGCTGAAATTATTTAGGAGTGCTCTGTGAAAGGATTGATTTTATACACAAACCACTTGGTACCCCATTGGACTTTAAATCATATAAATTCAGTTCATTAATGCCATATAATAAAGATAAGCGAAACACAAGATTACTCCCACTATTCATGACCAAATGGTGGAAATCAAATTTTAAAAAATTGGCCTTGTATTGGCATTTAATATATATACGTAAACTCGGTTTTTAAAAATTCAGTATAATACAATAAAAACAAAAAATACTTCGCATCTATTTCTAGAGCTACATAAAAAATATAAGAACGAAAATATACATTTTGTAGTTCCCTGTCTTTTTTAATATTAGTTTTATTTGATTAAAATGAAATTTAATAACAAAACGAAGTTATAGGCTGAAATTATTTAGGAGTGCTCTGTGAAAGGATTGATTTTATACACAAACCACTTGGTACCCCATTGGACTTTAAATCATATAAATTCAGTTCATTAATGCCATATAATAAAGATAAGCGAAACACAAGATTACTCCCACTATTCATGACCAAATGGTGGAAATCAAATTTAAAAAAAATTGGTCTTGTATTGGCATTTAATATATTTACGTAAACTCTGTTTTTAAAAATTCAGTATAATACAATAAAAACAAAAAATCCTTCGCATCTATTTCTAGAGCCGCATGAAAAATATAATAACGTATATAATCGTTTTGAACATCTCTGTATTTTGTAATATTAGTTTTATTTGATTAAAATGAAATTTAATAACAAAACGAAGTTATAGGCTGAAATTATTTAGGAGTGCTCTGTGAAAGGATTTATTTTATACACAAACCACTTGGTACCCCATTGGACTTTAAATCATATAAATTCAATTCATTAATGCCATATAATAAAGATAAGCGAAACACAAGATTACTCCCACTATTCATGACCAAATGGTGGAAATCAAATTTTAAAAATTGGTCTTCCATTGGCATTTAATATATTTACGTAAACTCTGTTTTTAAAAATTCAGTATAATACAATAAAAACAAAAAATCCTTCGCATCTATTTCTAGAGCCGCATGAAAAATATAATAACGTATATAATCGTTTTGAACATCTCTGTATTTTGTAATATTAGTTTTATTTGATTAAAATGAAATTTAATAACAAAACGAAGTTGTAGGATGAAACTACTTAGGAGTGCTCTGTGAAAGGATTTATTTTATACACAAACCACTTGGTACCCCATTGGACTTTAAATCATATAAATTCAGTTCATACAATGCCATATAATAAAGATAAGCGAAACACAAGATTACTCCCACTATTCATGACCAAATGGTGGAAATCAAATTTAAAAAAAATTGGTCTTGTATTGGCATTTAATATATTTACGTAAACTCTGTTTTTAAAAATTCAGTATAATACAATAAAAACAAAAAATCCTTCGCATCTATTTCTAGAGCCGCATGAAAAATATAATAACGTATATAATCGTTTTGAACATCTCTGTATTTTGTAATATTAGTTTTATTTGATTAAAATGAAATTTAATAACAAAACGAAGTTATAGGCTGAAATTATTTAGGAGTGCTCTGTGAAAGGATTGATTTTATACACAAACCACTTGGTACCCCATTGGACTTTAAATCATATAAATTCAATTCATTAATGCCATATAATAAAGATAAGCGAAACACAAGATTACTCCCACTATTCATGACCAAATGGTGGAAATCAAATTTTAAAAATTGGTCTTCCATTGGCATTTAATATATTTACGTAAACTCTGTTTTTAAAAATTCAGTATAATACAATAAAAACAAAAAATCCTTCGCATCTATTTCTAGAGCCGCATGAAAAATATAATAACGTATATAATCGTTTTGAACATCTCTGTATTTTGTAATATTAGTTTTATTTGATTAAAATGAAATTTAATAACAAAACGAAGTTGTAGGATGAAACTACTTAGGAGTGCTCTGTGAAAGGATTTATTTTATACACAAACCACTTGGTACCCCACTGGACTTTAAATCATATAAATTCAGTTCATACAATGCCATATAATAAAGATAAGCGAAACACAAGATTACTTCCACTATTCATGACCAAATGGTGGAAATCAAATTTTAAAAATTGGTCTTCCATTGGCATTTAATATATTTACGTAAACTCTGTTTTTAAAAATTCAGTATAATACAATAAAAACAAAAAATCCTTCGCATCTATTTCTAGAGCCGCATGAAAAATATAATAACGTATATAATCGTTTTGAACATCTCTGTATTTTGTAATATTAGTTTTATTTGATTAAAATGAAATTTAATAACAAAACGAAGTTGTAGGATGAAACTACTTAGGAGTGCTCTGTGAAAGGATTTATTTTATACACAAACCACTTGGTACCCCATTGGACTTTAAATCATATAAATTCAGTTCATACAATGCCATATAATAAAGATAAGCGAAACACAAGATTACTCCCACTATTCATGACCAAATGGTGGAAATCAAATTTTAAAAATTGGTCTTCTATTGGCATTTAATATATTTACGTAAACTCTGTTTTTAAAAATTCAGTATAATACAATAAAAACAAAAAGTCCTTCGCATCTATTTCTAGAGCCGCATGAAAAATATAATAACGAATATAATCGTTTTGAACATCTCTGTATTTTGTAATATTAGTTTTATTTGATTAAAATGAAATTTAATAACAAAACGAAGTTGTAGGATGAAACTACTTAGGAGTGCTCTGTGAAAGGATTTATTTTATACACAAACCACTTGGTACCCCACTGGACTTTAAATCATATAAATTCAGTTCATACAATGCCATATAATAAAGATAAGCGAAACACAAGATTACTTCCACTATTCATGACCAAATGGTGGAAATCAAATTTTAAAAATTGGTCTTCCATTGGCATTTAATATATTTACGTAAACTCTGTTTTTAAAAATTCAGTATAATACAATAAAAACAAAAAATCCTTCGCATCTATTTCTAGAGCCGCATGAAAAATATAATAACGTATATAATCGTTTTGAACATCTCTGTATTTTGTAATATTAGTTTTATTTGATTAAAATGAAATTTAATAACAAAACGAAGTTGTAGGATGAAACTACTTAGGAGTGCTCTGTGAAAGGATTTATTTTATACACAAACCACTTGGTACCCCATTGGACTTTAAATCATATAAATTCAGTTCATTAATGCCATATAATAAAGATAAGCGAAACACAAGATTACTCCCAGTATTCATGACCAAATGGTGGAAATCCAATTTAACAAAAATTGGTCTTCCATTGGCATTTAATATATTTACGTAAACTCTGTTTTTAAAAATTCAGTATAATACAATAAAAACAAAAAATCCTTCGCAATTATTTCTAGAGCCGCATGATTTTTCTTATATTTTTATAAGAACGAAAATATACATTTTGTACATCCCTGTCTTTTTTAATATTAGTTTTCTATGAATAAAATGAAATTTAATAACAAAACGAAGTTGTAGGATGAAACTACTTAGGAGTGCTCTGTGAAAGGATTTATTTTATACACAAACCACTTGGTACCCCACTGGACTTTAAATCATATAAATTCAGTTCATACAATGCCATATAATAAAGATAAGCGAAACACAAGATTACTTCCACTATTCATGACCAAATGGTGGAAATCAAATTTTAAAAATTGGTCTTCCATTGGCATTTAATATATTTACGTAAACTCTGTTTTTAAAAATTCAGTATAATACAATAAAAACAAAAAATCCTTCGCATCTATTTCTAGAGCCGCATGAAAAATATAATAACGTATATAATCGTTTTGAACATCTCTGTATTTTGTAATATTAGTTTTATTTGATTAAAATGAAATTTAATAACAAAACGAAGTATTAGGCTGAAATTATTTAGGTGTGCTTTGTGAAAGGATTGGTTTTATACACAAACCGCTTGGTACCCCATTGGACTTTAAAACATATAAATTCAGTTAATAACAATGCCATATAATGAAGAAAAGCGAAACACAAGATTACCCCAACTATTCATGACCAAATGGTGGAAATCAAATTTTAAAATATTGGCCTTGTATTGGCATTTAATATATTTACGTAAACTCGGTTTTTAAAAATTCAGTATAATACAATAAAAACAAAAAATTCTTCGCATCTATTTCTAGAGCTACATAAAAAATATAAGAACGAAAATATACATTTTGTAGTTCCCTGTCTTTTTTAATATTAGTTTTATTTGATTAAAATGAAATTTAATAACAAAACGAAGTTATAGGCTGAAATTATTTAGGAGTGCTCTGTGAAAGGATTGATTTTATACACAAACCACTTGGTACCCCATTGGACTTTAAATCATATAAATTCAGTTCATTAATGCCATATAATAAAGATAAGCGAAACACAAGATTACTCCCACTATTCATGACCAAATGGTGGAAATCAAATTTTAAAAAATTGGCCTTGTATTGGCATTTAATATATTTACGTAAACTCGGTTTTTAAAAATTCAGTATAATACAATAAAAACAAAAAATACTTCGCATCTATTTCTAGAGCTACATAAAAAATATAAGAACGAAAATATACATTTTGTAGTTCCCTGTCTTTTTTAATATTAGTTTTATTTGATTAAAATGAAATTTAATAACAAAACGAAGTTATAGGCTGAAATTATTTAGGAGTGCTCTGTGAAAGGATTGATTTTATACACAAACCACTTGGTACCCCATTGGACTTTAAATCATATAAATTCAGTTCATTAATGCCATATAATAAAGATAAGCGAAACACAAGATTACTCCCACTATTCATGACCAAATGGTGGAAATCAAATTTAAAAAAAATTGGTCTTGTATTGGCATTTAATATATTTACGTAAACTCTGTTTTTAAAAATTCAGTATAATACAATAAAAACAAAAAATCCTTCGCATCTATTTCTAGAGCCGCATGAAAAATATAATAACGTATATAATCGTTTTGAACATCTCTGTATTTTGTAATATTAGTTTTATTTGATTAAAATGAAATTTAATAACAAAACGAAGTTATAGGCTGAAATTATTTAGGAGTGCTCTGTGAAAGGATTGATTTTATACACAAACCACTTGGTACCCCATTGGACTTTAAATCATATAAATTCAATTCATTAATGCCATATAATAAAGATAAGCGAAACACAAGATTACTCCCACTATTCATGACCAAATGGTGGAAATCAAATTTTAAAAATTGGTCTTCCATTGGCATTTAATATATTTACGTAAACTCTGTTTTTAAAAATTCAGTATAATACAATAAAAACAAAAAATCCTTCGCATCTATTTCTAGAGCCGCATGAAAAATATAATAACGTATATAATCGTTTTGAACATCTCTGTATTTTGTAATATTAGTTTTATTTGATTAAAATGAAATTTAATAACAAAACGAAGTTATAGGCTGAAATTATTTAGGAGTGCTCTGTGAAAGGATTGATTTTATACACAAACTACTTGGTACCCCATTGGACTTTAAATCATATAAATTCAATTCATTAATGCCATATAATAAAGATAAGCGAAACACAAGATTACTCCCACTATTCATGACCAAATGGTGGAAATCAAATTTTAAAAATTGGTCTTCCATTGGCATTTAATATATTTACGTAAACTCTGTTTTTAAAAATTCAGTATAATACAATAAAAACAAAAAATCCTTCGCATCTATTTCTAGAGCCGCATGAAAAATATAATAACGTATATAATCGTTTTGAACATCTCTGTATTTTGTAATATTAGTTTTATTTGATTAAAATGAAATTTAATAACAAAACGAAGTTGTAGGATGAAACTACTTAGGAGTGCTCTGTGAAAGGATTTATTTTATACACAAACCACTTGGTACCCCATTGGACTTTAAATCATATAAATTCAGTTCATACAATGCCATATAATAAAGATAAGCGAAACACAAGATTACTTCCACTATTCATGACCAAATGGTGGAAATCAAATTTTAAAAATTGGTCTTCCATTGGCATTTAATATATTTACGTAAACTCTGTTTTTAAAAATTCAGTATAATACAATAAAAACAAAAAATCCTTCGCATCTATTTCTAGAGCCGCATGAAAAATATAATAACGTATATAATCGTTTTGAACATCTCTGTATTTTGTAATATTAGTTTTATTTGATTAAAATGAAATTTAATAACAAAACGAAGTTATAGGCTGAAATTATTTAGGAGTGCTCTGTGAAAGGATTGATTTTATACACAAACCACTTGGTACCCCATTGGACTTTAAATCATATAAATTCAATTCATTAATGCCATATAATAAAGATAAGCGAAACACAAGATTACTCCCACTATTCATGACCAAATGGTGGAAATCAAATTTTAAAAATTGGTCTTCCATTGGCATTTAATATATTTACGTAAACTCTGTTTTTAAAAATTCAGTATAATACAATAAAAACAAAAAATCCTTCGCATCTATTTCTAGAGCCGCATGAAAAATATAATAACGTATATAATCGTTTTGAACATCTCTGTATTTTGTAATATTAGTTTTATTTGATTAAAATGAAATTTAATAACAAAACGAAGTTATAGGCTGAAATTATTTAGGAGTGCTCTGTGAAAGGATTGATTTTATACACAAACCACTTGGTACCCCATTGGACTTTAAATCATATAAATTCAATTCATTAATGCCATATAATAAAGATAAGCGAAACACAAGATTACTCCCACTATTCATGACCAAATGGTGGAAATCAAATTTTAAAAATTGGTCTTCCATTGGCATTTAATATATTTACGTAAACTCTGTTTTTAAAAATTCAGTATAATACAATAAAAACAAAAAATCCTTCGCAATTATTTCTAGAGCCGCATGATTTTTCTTATATTTTTATAAGAACGAAAATATACATTTTGTACATCCCTGTCTTTTTTAATATTAGTTTTCTATGAATAAAATGAAATTTAATAACAAAACGAAGTTGTAGGATGAAACTACTTAGGAGTGCTCTGTGAAAGGATTGATTTTATACACAAACCACTTGGTACCCCATTGGACTTTAAATCATACAAATTCAGTTTATAACAATGCCATATAATAAAGAAAAGCGAAACACAAGATTACTCCCACTATTCATGACCAAATGGTGGAAATCAAATTTGAAAAAATTGGCCTTGTATTGGCATTTAATATATTTACGTAAACTCGGTTTTTAAAAATTCAGTATAATACAATAAAAACAAAAAATCCTTCGCATCTATTTCTAGAGCCGCATGAAAAATATAATAACGTATATAATCGTTTTGAACATCTCTGTATTTTGTAATATTAGTTTTATTTGATTAAAATGAAATTTAATAACAAAACGAAGTTATAGGCTGAAATTATTTAGGAGTGCTCTGTGAAAGGATTGATTTTATACACAAACCACTTGGTACCCCATTGGACTTTAAATCATATAAATTCAATTCATTAATGCCATATAATAAAGATAAGCGAAACACAAGATTACTCCCACTATTCATGACCAAATGGTGGAAATCAAATTTTAAAAATTGGTCTTCCATTGGCATTTAATATATTTACGTAAACTCTGTTTTTAAAAATTCAGTATAATACAATAAAAACAAAAAATCCTTCGCAATTATTTCTAGAGCCGCATGATTTTTCTTATATTTTTATAAGAACGAAAATATACATTTTGTACATCCCTGTCTTTTTTAATATTAGTTTTCTATGAATAAAATGAAATTTAATAACAAAACGAAGTTGTAGGATGAAACTACTTAGGAGTGCTCTGTGAAAGGATTTATTTTATACACAAACCACTTGGTACCCCATTGGACTTTAAATCATATAAATTCAGTTCATACAATGCCATATAATAAAGATAAGCGAAACACAAGATTACTTCCACTATTCATGACCAAATGGTGGAAATCAAGTTTAACAAAAATTGGTCTTCTATTGGCATTTAATATATTTACGTAAACTCTGTTTTTAAAAATTCAGTATAATACAATAAAAACAAAAAATCCTTCGCATCTATTTCTAGATCCGCATGAAAAATATAATAACGTATATAATCGTTTTGAACATCTCTGTATTTTGTAATATTAGTTTTATTTGATTAAAATGAAATTTAATAACAAAACGAAGTTATAGGCTGAAATTATTTAGGAGTGTTCTGTGAAAGGATTGATTTTATACACAAACCACTTGGTACCCCATTGGACTTTAAATCATATAAATTCAATTCATTAATGCCATATAATAAAGATAAGCGAAACACAAGATTACTCCCACTATTCATGACCAAATGGTGGAAATCAAATTTCACAAAAATTGGTCTTCTATTGGCATTTAATATATTTACGTAAACTCTGTTTTTAAAAATTCAGTATAATACAATAAAAACAAAAAATCCTTCGCATCTATTTCTAGAGCCGCATGAAAAATATAATAACGTATATAATCGTTTTGAACATCTCTGTATTTTGTAATATTAGTTTTATTTGATTAAAATGAAATTTAATAACAAAACGAAGTTATAGGATGAAACTACTTAGGAGTGCTCTGTGAAAGGATTGATTTTATACACAAACCACTTGGTACCCCATTGGACTTTAAATCATATAAATTCAGTTCATTAATGCCATATAATAAAGATAAGCGAAACACAAGATTACTCCCACTATTCATGACCAAATGGTGGAAATCAAATTTAACAAAAATTGGTCTTCTATTGGCATTTAATATATTTACGTAAACTCTGTTTTTAAAAATTCAGTATTATACAATAAAAACAAAAAATCCTTCGCATCTATTTCTAGAGCCGCATTAAAAATATATAAACGAAAATATACATTTTGTACATCCCTGTCTTTTTTAATATTAGTTCTCTATGAATAAAATGAAATTTAATAACAAAACGAAGTTGTAGGATGAAACTACTTAGGAGTGCCCTGTGAAAGGATTGATTTTATACACAAACAACTTGCTACCCCATTGGACTTTAAATCATATAAATTCAGTTCATAACAATGCCATATAATAAAGATAAGCGAAACACAAGATTACTCCCACAATTCATGACCAAATGGTGGAAATCAAATTTTAAAAAATTGGCCTTATATTGGCATTTAATATATTTACGTAAACTCGGTTTTTAGAAATTAAGTAAAATAGAATAAAAACAAGAAATCCTTCGCATCTATTTCTAGAGCCGCATGAAAAATATAATAACGAATATAATCGTTTTGAACATCCCTGTATTTTGTAATATTAGTTTTATTTGATTAAAATGAAATTTAATAACAAAACGAAGTTATAGGATGAAACTATTTAGGAGTGCTCTGTGAAAGGATTGATTTTATACACAAACCGCTTGGTACCCCATTGGACTTTAAAGCTAATAAATTCAGTTCATTAATGCCATATAATAAAGAAAAGCGAAACACAAGATTACTCCAACTATTCATGACCAAATGGTGGAAATCAAATTTAAAAAAAATTGGTCTTCTATATGCATTTAATATATTTACGTAAACTGTGTTTTTAAAAATTCAGTATAATACAATAAAAACAAAAAATCATTCGCATCTATTTCTAGAGCCGCATGAAAAATATAAAAACGAAAATATACATTTTGTACATCCCTGTCTTTTTTAATATTAGTTTTATTTGATTAAAATGAAATTTAATAACAAAACGAAGTTGTAGGATGAAACTACTTAGGAGTGCTCTGTGAAAGGATTGATTTTATACACAAACCACTTGGTACCCCATTGGACTTTAAATCATACAAATTCAGTTTATAACAATGCCATATAATAAAGATAAGCGAAACACAAGATTACTCCCACAATTCATGACCAAATGGGGGAAATCAAATTTTAAAAAATTGGCCTTGTATTGGCATTTAATATATTTACGTAAACTCGGTTTTTAAAAATTCAGTATAATACAATAAAAACAAAAAATCCTTCGCATCTATTTCTAGATCCGCATGAAAAATATAATAACGAATATAATCGTTTTGAACTTCTCTGTGTTTTGGAATATTAGTTTTATTTGATTAAAATGAAATTTAATAACAAAACGAAGTTATAGGCTGAAAATATTTAGGAGTGCTTTGTGAAAGGATTGATTTTAGACACAAACCGCTTGGTACCCCATTGGACTTTAAAACATATAAAATTCAGTTCATAACAATGCCATATAATAAAGATAAGCGAAACACAAGATTACTCCCACAATTCATGACCAAATGGTGGAAATCAAATTTTAAAAAATTGGTCTTGTATTGGCATTTAATATATTTACGTAAACTCGGTTTTTAGAAATTAAGTAAAATAGAATAAAAACAAGAAATCCTTCGCATCTATTTCTAGAGCCGCATGAAAAATATAATAACGAATATAATCGTTTTGAACATCCCTTTATTTTGTAATATTAGTTTTATTTGATTAAAATGAAATTTAATAACAAAACGAAGTAATAGGCCGCGACTATTTAGGTGAGTTTTGTGAAAGGATTGGTTTTATACACAAACCGCTTGGTACCCCATTGGACTTTAAAGCTAATAAATTCAGTTCATAACAATGCCATATAATAAAGAAAAGCGAAACACATGATTACTCCAACTATTCATGACCAAATGGTGGAAATCAAATTTAAAAAAAATTGGTCTTCTATTGGCATTTAATATATTTACGTAAACTGTGTTTTTAAAAATTCAGTATAATACAATAAAAACAAAAAATCCTTTGCATCTATTTCTAGAGCCGCATGAAAAATATAAGAACGAAAATATACATTTTGTACATCCCTGTCTTTTTTAATATTAGTTTTATTTGATTAAAATGAAATTTAATAACAAAACGAAGTTGTAGGATGAAACTACTTAGGAGTGCTCTGTGAAAGGATTGATTTTATACACAAACCACTTGGTACCAGATTGGACTTTAAATCATACAAATTCAGTTTATAACAATGCCATATAATAAAGAAAAGCGAAACACAAGATTATTCCCACTATTCATGACCAAATGGTGGAAATCAAATTTAACAAAAATTGGCCTTGTATTGGCATTTAATATATTTACGTAAACTCGGTTTTTAAAAATTCAGTATAATACAATAAAAACAAAAAATCCTTCGCATCTATTTCTAGAGCCGCATGAAAAATATAATAACGTATATAATCGTTTTGAACATCTCTGTATTTTGTAATATTAGTTTTATTTGATTAAAATGAAATTTAATAGCAAAACGATGTTGTAGGATGAAACTACTTAAGAGTGCTCTGTGAAAGGATTGATTTTATACACAAACCACTTGGTACCCCATTGGACTTTAAATCATATAAATTCAGTTCATAACAATGCCATATAATAAAGATAAGCGACACACAAGATTACTCCCACTATTCATGACCAAATGGTGGAAATCAAATTTTAAAAATTGGTCTTCTATTGGCATTTAATATATTTACGTAAACTCTGTTTTTAAAAATTCAGTATAATACAATAAAAACAAAAAATCCTTCGCATCTATTTCTAGAGCCGCATGAAAAATATAATAACGTATATAATCGTTTTGAACATCTCTGTATTTTGTAATATTAGTTTTATTTGATTAAAATGAAATTTAATAACAAAACGAAGTTATAGGCTGAAATTATTTAGGAGTGCTCTGTGAAAGGATTGATTTTATACACAAACCACTTGGTACCCCATTGGACTTTAAATCATATAAATTCAATTCATTAATGCCATATAATAAAGATAAGCGAAACACAAGATTACTCCCACTATTCATGACCAAATGGTGGAAATCAAATTTTAAAAATTGGACTTCCATTGGCATTTAATATATTTACGTAAACTCTGTTTTTTAAAATTCAGTATAATACAATAAAAACAAAAAATCCTTCGCATCTATTTCTAGAGCCGCATGAAAAATATAATAACGTATATAATCGTTTTGAACATCTCTGTATTTTGTAATATTAGTTTTATTTGATTAAAATGAAATTTAATAACAAAACGAAGTTATAGGATGAAACTACTTAGGAGTGCTCTGTGAAAGGATTGATTTTATACACAAACCACTTGGTACCCCATTGGACTTTAAATCATATAAATTCAGTTCATTAATGCCATATAATAAAGATAAGCGAAACACAAGATTACTCCCACTATTCATGACCAAATGGTGGAAATCAAATTTAACAAAAATTGGTCTTCTATTGGCATTTAATATTTTTACGTAAACTCTGTTTTTAAAAATTCAGTATAATACAACAAAAACAAAAAATCCTTCGCATCTATTTCTAGAGCCGCATGAAAAATATAAGAACGAAAATATACATTTTGTACATCCCTGTCTTTTTTAATATTAGTTTTCTATTAATAAAATGAAATTTAATAACAAAACGAAGTTGTAGGATGAAACTACTTAGGAGTGCCCTGTGAAAGGATTGATTTTATACACAAACAACTTGGTACCCCATTGGACTTTAAATCATATAAATTCAGTTCATAACAATGCCATATAATAAAGATAAGCGAAACACAAGATTACTCCCACAATTCATGACCAAATGGTGGAAATCAAATTTTAAAAAATTGGCCTTGTATTGGCATTTAATATATTTACGTAAACTCGGTTTTTAAAAATTCAGTATAATACAATAAAAACAAAAAATCCTTCGCATCTATTTCTAGATCCGCATGAAAAATATAATAACGAATATAATCGTTTTGAACATCTCTGTGTTTTGTAATATTAGTTTTATTTGATTAAAATGAAATTTAATAACAAAACGAAGTTATAGGCTGAAATTATTTAGGAGTGCTTTGTGAAAGGATTGATTTTAGACACAAACCGCTTGGTACCCCATTGGACTTTAAAACATATAAAATTCAGTTCATAACAATGCCATATAATAAAGAAAAGCGAAACACAAGATTAGTCCCACTATTCATGACCAAATGGTGGAAATCAAATTTTAAAAAATTGGCCTTGTATTGGCATTTAATATATTTACGTAAACTCTGTTTGTAAAAATTCAGTATAATACAATAAAAACAAAAACTCCTTCGCATCTATTTCTAGAGCCGCATGAAAAATATAATAACGTATATAATCGTTTTGAACATCTCTGTGTTTTGTAATATTAGTTTTATTTGATTAAAATGAAATTTAATAACAAAACGAAGTTATAGGCTGAAATTATTTAGGAGTGCTCTGTGAAAGGATTGATTTTATACACAAACCACTTGATACCCCATTGGACTTTAAATCATATAAATTCAATTCATTAATGCCATATAATAAAGATAAGCGAAACACAAGATTACTCCCACTATTCATGACCAAATGGTGGAAATCAAATTTAACAAAAATTGGTCTTCTATTGGCATTTAAAATATTTACGTAAACTCTGTTTTTAAAAATTCAGTATAATACAATAAAAACAAAAACTCCTTCGCATCTATTTCTAGAGCCGCATGAAAAATATAATAACGTATATAATCGTTTTGAACATCTCTGTGTTTTGTAATATTAGTTTTATTTGATTAAAATGAAATTTAATAACAAAACGAAGTTATGGGCTGAAATTATTTAGGAGTGCTCTGTGAAAGGATTGATTTTATACACAAACCACTTGATACCCCATTGGACTTTAAATCATATAAATTCAATTCATTAATGCCATATAATAAAGATAAGCGAAACACAAGATTACTCCCACTATTCATGACCAAATGGTGGAAATCAAATTTAACAAAAATTGGCCTTGTATTGGCATTTAATATATTTACGTAAACTCGGTTTTTAAAAATTCAGTATAATACAATAAAAACAAAAAATCCTTCGCATCTATTTCTAGATCCGCATGAAAAATATAATAACGAATATAATCGTTTTGAACATCTCTGTGTTTTGTAATATTAGTTTTATTTGATTAAAATGAAATTTAATAACAAAACGAAGTTATAGGCTGAAATTATTTAGGAGTGCTTTGTGAAAGGATTGATTTTAGACACAAACCGCTTGGTACCCCATTGGACTTTAAAACATATAAAATTCAGTTCATAACAATGCCATATAATAAAGAAAAGCGAAACACAAGATTACTCCCACTATTCATGACCAAATGGTGGAAATCAAATTTTAAAAAATTGGTCTTGTATTGGCATTTAATATATTTACGTAAACTCGGTTTTTAGAAATTAAGTAAAATAGAATAAAAACAAGAAATCCTTCGCATCTATTTCTAGAGCCGCATGAAAAATATAATAACGAATATAATCGTTTTGAAGATCCCTGTATTTTGTAATATTAGTTTTATTTGATTAAAATGAAATTTAATAACAAAACGAAGTAATAGGCCGCAACTATTTAGGTGATTTTTGTGAAAGGATTGGTTTTATACACAAACCGCTTGGTACCCCATTGGACTTTAAAGCTAATAAATTCAGTTCATAACAATGCCATATAATAAAGAAAAGCGAAACACAAGATTACTCCAACTATTCATGACCAAATGGTGGAAATCAAATTTAAAAAAAATTGGTCTTCTATATGCATTTAATATATTTACGTAAACTGTGTTTTTAAAAATTCAGTATAATACAATAAAAACAAAAAATCCTTCGCATCTATTTCTAGAGCCGCATGAAAAATATAATAACGTATATAATCGTTTTGAACATCTCTGTATTTTGTAATATTAGTTTTATTTGATTAAAATGAAATTTAATAACAAAACGAAGTTATAGGATGAAACTACTTAGGAGTGCTCTGTGAAAGGATTGATTTTATACACAAACCACTTGGTACCCCATTGGACTTTAAATCATATAAATTCAGTTTATAACAATGCCATATAATAAAGATAAGCGAAACACAAGATTACTCCCACTATTCATGACCAAATGGTGGAAATCAAATTTGAAAAAATTGGCCTTGTATTGGCATTTAATATATTTACGTAAACTCGGTTTTTAAAAATTCAGTATAATACAATAAAAACAAAAAATCCTTCGCATCTATTTCTAGAGCCGCATGAAAAATATAATAACGTATATAATCGTTTTGAACATCTCTGTATTTTGTAATATTAGTTTTATTTGATTAAAATGAAATTTAATAACAAAACGAAGTTATAGGATGAAACTACTTAGGAGTGCTCTGTGAAAGGATTGATTTTATACACAAACCACTTGGTACCCCATTGGACTTTAAATCATATAAATTCAGTTCATTAATGCCATATAATAAAGGTAAGCGAAACACAAGATTACTCCCACTATTCATGACCAAATGGTGGAAATCAAATTTAACAAAAATTGGTCTTCTATTGGCATTTAATATATTTACGTAAACTCTGTTTTTAAAAATTCAGTATAATACAACAAAAACAAAAAATCCTTCGCATCTATTTCTAGAGCCGCATGAAAAATATAAGAACGAAAATATACATTTTGTACATCCCTGTCTTTTTTAATATTAGTTTTCTATTAATAAAATGAAATTTAATAACAAAACGAAGTTGTAGGATGAAACTACTTAGGAGTGCCCTGTGAAAGGATTGATTTTATACACAAACAACTTGCTACCCCATTGGACTTTAAATCATATAAATTCAGTTCATAACAATGCCATATAATAAAGATAAGCGAAACACAAGATTACTCCCACAATTCATGACCAAATGGTGGAAATCAAATTTTAAAAAATTGGCCTTGTATTGGCATTTAATATATTTACGTAAACTCGGTTTTTAAAAATTCAGTATAATACAATAAAAACAAAAAATCCTTCGCATCTATTTCTAGATCCGCATGAAAAATATAATAACGAATATAATCGTTTTGAACATCTCTGTGTTTTGTAATATTAGTTTTATTTGATTAAAATGAAATTTAATAACAAAACGAAGTTATAGGCTGAAATTATTTAGGAGTGCTTTGTGAAAGGATTGATTTTAGACACAAACCGCTTGGTACCCCATTGGACTTTAAAACATATAAAATTCAGTTCATAACAATGCCATATAATAAAGAAAAGCGAAACACAAGATTACTCCCACTATTCATGACCAAATGGTGGAAATCAAATTTTAAAAAATTGGCCTTGTATTGGCATTTAATATATTTACGTAAACTCTGTTTTTAAAAATTCAGTATAATACAATAAAAACAAAAACTCCTTCGCATCTATTTCTAGAGCCGCATGAAAAATATAATAACGTATATAATCGTTTTGAACATCTCTGTGTTTTGTAATATTAGTTTTATTTGATTAAAATGAAATTTAATAACAAAACGAAGTTATAGGCTGAAATTATTTAGGAGTGCTCTGTGAAAGGATTGATTTTATACACAAACCACTTGATACCCCATTGGACTTTAAATCATAAGTATAAATTCAATTCATTAATGCCATATAATAAAGATAAGCGAAACACAAGATTACTCCCACTATTCATGACCAAATGGTGGAAATCAAATTTAACAAAAATTGGTCTTCTATTGGCATTTAAAATATTTACGTAAACTCTGTTTTTAAAAATTCAGTATAATACAATAAAAACAAAAACTCCTTCGCATCTATTTCTAGAGCCGCATGAAAAATATAATAACGTATATAATCGTTTTGAACATCTCTGTGTTTTGTAATATTAGTTTTATTTGATTAAAATGAAATTTAATAACAAAACGAAGTTATGGGCTGAAATTATTTAGGAGTGCTCTGTGAAAGGATTGATTTTATACACAAACCACTTGATACCCCATTGGACTTTAAATCATATAAATTCAATTCATTAATGCCATATAATAAAGATAAGCGAAACACAAGATTACTCCCACTATTCATGACCAAATGGTGGAAATCAAATTTAACAAAAATTGGCCTTGTATTGGCATTTAATATATTTACGTAAACTCGGTTTTTAAAAATTCAGTATAATACAATAAAAACAAAAAATCCTTCGCATCTATTTCTAGATCCGCATGAAAAATATAATAACGAATATAATCGTTTTGAACATCTCTGTGTTTTGTAATATTAGTTTTATTTGATTAAAATGAAATTTAATAACAAAACGAAGTTATAGGCTGAAATTATTTAGGAGTGCTTTGTGAAAGGATTGATTTTAGACACAAACCGCTTGGTACCCCATTGGACTTTAAAACATATAAAATTCAGTTCATAACAATGCCATATAATAAAGAAAAGCGAAACACAAGATTACTCCCACTTTTCATGACCAAATGGTGGAAATCAAATTTTAAAAAATTGGTCTTGTATTGGCATTTAATATATTTACGTAAACTCGGTTTTTAGAAATTAAGTAAAATAGAATAAAAACAAGAAATCCTTCGCATCTATTTCTAGAGCCGCATGAAAAATATAATAACGAATATAATCGTTTTGAAGATCCCTGTATTTTGTAATATTAGTTTTATTTGATTAAAATGAAATTTAATAACAAAACGAAGTAATAGGCCGCAACTATTTAGGTGAGTTTTGTGAAAGGATTGGTTTTATACACAAACCGCTTGGTACCCCATTGGACTTTAAAGCTAATAAATTCAGTTCATAACAATGCCATATAATAAAGAAAAGCGAAACACAAGATTACTCCAACTATTCATGACCAAATGGTGGAAATCAAATTTAAAAAAAATTGGTCTTCTATATGCATTTAATATATTTACGTAAACTGTGTTTTTAAAAATTCAGTATAATACAATAAAAACAAAAAATCCTTCGCATCTATTTCTAGAGCCGCATGAAAAATATAATAACGTATATAATCGTTTTGAACATCTCTGTATTTTGTAATATTAGTTTTATTTGATTAAAATGAAATTTAATAACAAAACGAAGTTATAGGATGAAACTACTTAGGAGTGCTCTGTGAAAGGATTGATTTTATACACAAACCACTTGGTACCCCATTGGACTTTAAATCATATAAATTCAGTTTATAACAATGCCATATAATAAAGATAAGCGAAACACAAGATTACTCCCACTATTCATGACCAAATGGTGGAAATCAAATTTGAAAAAATTGGCCTTGTATTGGCATTTAATATATTTACGTAAACTCGGTTTTTAAAAATTCAGTATAATACAATAAAAACAAAAAATCCTTCGCATCTATTTCTAGAGCCGCATGAAAAATATAATAACGTATATAATCGTTTTGAACATCTCTGTATTTTGTAATATTAGTTTTATTTGATTAAAATGAAATTTAATAACAAAACGAAGTTATAGGCTGAAATTATTTAGGAGTGCTCTGTGAAAGGATTGATTTTATACACAAACCACTTGGTACCCCATTGGACTTTAAATCATATAAATTCAGTTCATAACAATGCCATATAATAAAGATAAGCGAAACACAAGATTACTCCCACTATTCATGACCAAATGGTGGAAATCAAATTTTAAAAATTGGTCTTCTATTGGCATTTAAAATATTTACGTAAACTCTGTTTTTAAAAATTCAGTATAATACAATAAAAACAAAAAATCCTTCGCATCTATTTCTAGAGCCGCATGAAAAATATAATAACGTATATAATCGTTTTGAACATCTCTGTATTTTGTAATATTAGTTTTATTTGATTAAAATGAAATTTAATAACAAAACGAAGTTATAGGCTGAAATTATCTAGGAGTGCTCTGTGAATGGATTGATTTTATACACAAACCACTTGGTACCCCATTGGACTTTAAATCATATAAATTCAATTCATTAATGCCATATAATAAAGATAAGCGAAACACAAGATTACTCCCACTATTCATGACCAAATGGTGGAAATCAAATTTAACAAAAATTGGTCTTCTATTGGCATTTAATATATTTACGTAAACTCTGTTTTTAAAAATTCAGTATAATACAATAAAAACAAAAAATCCTTCGCATCTATTTCTAGAGCCGCATGAAAAATATAATAACGTATATAATCGTTTTGAACATCTCTGTATTTTGTAATATTAGTTTTATTTGATTAAAATGAAATTTAATAACAAAACGAAGTTATAGGCTGAAATTATTTAGGAGTGCTCTGTGAAAGGATTGATTTTATACACAAACCACTTGGTACCCCATTGGACTTTAAATCATATAAATTCAATTCATTAATGCCATATAATAAAGATAAGCGAAACACAAGATTACTCCCACTATTCATGACCAAATGGTGGAAATCAAATTTAACAAAAATTGGTCTTCTATTGGCATTTAATATATTTACGTAAACTCTGTTTTTAAAAATTCAGTATAATACAATAAAAACAAAAACTCCTTCGCATCTATTTCTAGAGCCGCATGAAAAATATAATAACGTATATAATCGTTTTGAACATCTCTGTATTTTGTAATATTAGTTTTATTTGATTAAAATGAAATTTAATAACAAAACGAAGTTATAGGATGAAACTACTTAGGAGTGCTCTGTGAAAGGATTGATTTTATACACAAACCACTTGGTACCCCATTGGACTTTAAATCATATAAATTCAGTTCATTAATGCCATATAATAAAGATAAGCGAAACACAAGATTACTCCCACTATTCATGACCAAATGGTGGAAATCCAATTTAACAAAAATTGGTCTTCTATTGGCATTTAATATATTTACGTAAACTCTGTTTTTAAAAATTCAGTATTATACAATAAAAACAAAAAATCCTTCGCATCTATTTCTAGAGCCGCATGAAAAATATAAAAACGAAAATATACATTTTGTACATCCCTGTCTTTTTTAATATTAGTTTTCTATGAATAAAATGAAATTTAATAACAAAACGAAGTTGTAGGATGAAACTACTTAGGAGTGCCCTGTGAAAGGATTGATTTTATACACAAACAACTTGGTACCCCATTGGACTTTAAATCATATAAATTCAGTTCATAACAATGCCATATAATAAAGATAAGCGAAACACAAGATTACTCCCACAATTCATGACCAAATGGTGGAAATCAAATTTTAAAAAATTGGCCTTGTATTGGCATTTAATATATTTACGTAAACTCGGTTTTTAAAAATTCAGTATAATACAATAAAAACAAGAAATCCTTCGCATCTATTTCTAGAGCCGCATGAAAAATATAATAACGAATATAATCGTTTTGAACATCCCTGTATTTTGTAATATTAGTTTTATTTGATTAAAATGAAATTTAATAACAAAACGAAGTAATAGGCCGCAACTATTTAGGTGAGTTTTGTGAAAGGATTGGTTTTATACACAATACGCTTGGTACCCCATTGGACTTTAAAGCTAATAAATTCAGTTCATAACAATGCCATATAATAAAGAAAAGCGAAACACAAGATTACTCCAAATATTCATGACCAAATGGTGGAAATCAAATTTAAAAAAAATTGGTCTTCTATTGGCATTTAATATATTTACGTAAACTGTGTTTTTAAAAATTCAGTATAATAAAATAAAAACAAAAAATCCTTTGCATCTATTTCTAGAGCCGCATGAAAAATATAAGAACGAAAATATACATTTTGTACATCCCTGTCTTTTTTAATATTAGTTTTATTTGATTAAAATGAAATTTAATAACAAAACGAAGTTGTAGGATGAAACTACTTAGGAGTGCTCTGTGAAAGGATTGATTTTATACACAAACCACTTGGTACCAGATTGGACTTTAAATCATACAAATTCAGTTTATAACAATGCCATATAATAAAGAAAAGCGAAACACAAGATTACTCCCACTATTCATGACCAAATGGTGGAAATCAAATTTGAAAAAATTGGCCTTCTATTGGCATTTAATATATTTACGTAAACTCGGTTTTTAAAAATTCAGTATAATACAATAAAAACAAAAAATCCTTCGCATCTATTTCTAGAGCCGCATGAAAAATATAATAACGTATATAATCGTTTTGAACATCTCTGTATTTTGTAATATTAGTTTTATTTGAATAAAATGAAATTTAATAGCAAAACGATGTTGTAGGATGAAACTACTTAAGAGTGCTCTGTGAAAGGATTGATTTTATACACAAACCACTTGGTACCCCATTGGACTTTAAATCATATAAATTCAGTTCATAACAATGCCATATAATAAAGATAAGCGAAACACAAGATTACTCCCACTATTCATGACCAAATGGTGGAAATCAAATTTTAAAAATTGGTCTTCTATTGGCATTTAATATATTTACGTAAACTCTGTTTTTAAAAATTCAGTATAATACAATAAAAACAAAAAATCCTTCGCATCTATTTCTAGAGCCGCATGAAAAATATAATAACGTATATAATTGTTTTGAACATCTCTGTATTTTGTAATATTAGTTTTATTTGATTAAAATGAAATTTAATAACAAAACGAAGTTATAGGCTGAAATTATTTAGGAGTGCTCTGTGAAAGGATTGATTTTATACACAAACCACTTGGTACCCCATTGGACTTTAAATCATATAAATTCAATTCATTAATGCCATATAATAAAGATAAGCGAAACACAAGATTACTTCCACTATTCATGACCAAATGGTGGAAATCAAATTTAACAAAAATTGGTCTTCTATTGGCATTTATTATATTTACGTAAACTCTGTTTTTAAAAATTCAGTATAATACAATAAAAACAAAAAATCCTTCGCATCTATTTCTAGAGCCGCATGAAAAATATAATAACGTATATAATCGTTTTGAACATCTCTGTATTTTGTAATATTAGTTTTATTTGATTAAAATGAAATTTAATAACAAAACGAAGTTATAGGATGAAACTACTTAGGAGTGCTCTGTGAAAGGATTGATTTTATACACAAACCACTTGGTACCCCATTGGACTTTAAATCATATAAATTCAGTTCATTAATGCCATATAATAAAGATAAGCGAAACACAAGATTACTCCCACTATTCATGACCAAATGGTGGAAATCAAATTTAACAAAAATTGGTCTTCTATTGGCATTTAATATATTTACGTAAACTCTGTTTTTAAAAATTCAGTATAATACAATAAAAACAAAAAATCCTTCGCATCTATTTCTAGAGCCGCATGAAAAATATAAGAACGAAAATATACATTTTGTACATCCCTGTCTTTTTTAATATTAGTTTTCTATTAATAAAATGAAATTTAATAACAAAACGAAGTTGTAGGATGAAACTACTTAGGAGTGCCCTGTGAAAGGATTGATTTTATACACAAACAACTTGCTACCCCATTGGACTTTAAATCATATAAATTCAGTTCATAACAATGCCATATAATAAAGATAAGCGAAACACAAGATTACTCCCACAATTCATGACCAAATGGTGGAAATCAAATTTTAAAAAATTGGCCTTGTATTGGCATTTAATATATTTACGTAAACTCGGTTTTTAAAAATTCAGTATAATACAATAAAAACAAAAAATCCTTCGCATCTATTTCTAGAGCCGCATGAAAAATATAATAACGTATATAATCGTTTTGAACATCTCTGTATTTTGTAATATTAGTTTTATTTGATTAAAATGAAATTTAATAACAAAACGAAGTTATAGGCTGAAATTATTTAGGAGTGCTCTGTGAAAGGATTGATTTTATACACAAACCACTTGATACCCCATTGGACTTTAAATCATATAAATTCAATTCATTAATGCCATATAATAAAGATAAGCGAAACACAAGATTACTCCCACTATTCATGACCAAATGGTGAAAATCAAATTTAACAAAAATTGGTCTTCTATTGGCATTTAATATATTTACGTAAACTCTGTTTTTAAAAATTCAGTATAATACAATAAAAACAAAAACTCCTTCGCATCTATTTCTAGAGCCGCATGAAAAATATAATAACGTATATAATCGTTTTGAACATCTCTGTATTTTGTAATATTAGTTTTATTTGATTAAAATGAAATTTAATAACAAAACGAAGTTATAGGAAGAAACTACTTAGGAGTGCTCTGTGAAAGGATTGATTTTATACACAAACCACTTGGTACCCCATTGGACTTTAAATCATATAAATTCAGTTCATTAATGCCATATAATCAAGATAAGCGAAACACAAGATTACTCCCACTATTCATGACCAAATGGTGGAAATCCAATTTAACAAAAATTGGTCTTCTATTGGCATTTAATATATTTACGTAAACTCTGTTTTTAAAAATTCAGTATTATACAATAAAAACAAAAAATCCTTCGCATCTATTTCTAGAGCCGCATGAAAAATATAAAAACGAAAATATACATTTTGTACATCCCTGTCTTTTTTAATATTAGTTTTCTATGAATAAAATGAAATTTAATAACAAAACGAAGTTGTAGGATGAAACTACTTAGGAGTGCCCTGTGAAAGGATTGATTTTATACACAAACAACTTGGTACCCCATTGGACTTTAAATCATATAAATTCAGTTCATAACAATGCCATATAATAAAGATGAGCGAAACACAAGATTACTCCCACAATTCATGACCAAATGGTGGAAATCAAATTTTAAAAAATTGGCCTTGTATTGGCATTTAATATATTTACGTAAACTCGGTTTTTAAAAATTCAGTATAATACAATAAAAACAAAAAATCCTTCGCATCTATTTCTAGATCCGCATGAAAAATATAATAACGAATATAATCGTTTTGAACTTCTCTGTGTTTTGGAATATTAGTTTTATTTGATTAAAATGAAATTTAATAACAAAACGAAGTTATAGGCTGAAAATATTTAGGAGTGCTTTGTGAAAGGATTGATTTTAGACACAAACCGCTTGGTACCCCATTGGACTTTAAAACATATAAAATTCAGTTCATAACAATGCCATATAATAAAGAAAAGCGAAACACAAGTTTACTCCAACTATTCATGACCAAATGGTGGAAATCAAATTTTAAAAAATTGGCCTTGTATTGGCATTTAATATATTTACGTAAACTCGGTTTTTAGAAATTAAGTAAAATAGAATAAAAACAAGAAATCCTTCGCATCTATTTCTAGAGCCGCATGAAAAATATAATAACGTATATAATCGTTTTGAACATCTCTGTATTTTGTAATATTAGTTTTATTTGATTAAAATGAAATTTAATAACAAAACGAAGTTATAGGAAGAAACTACTTAGGAGTGCTCTGTGAAAGGATTGATTTTATACACAAACCACTTGGTACCCCATTGGACTTTAAATCATATAAATTCAGTTCATTAATGCCATATAATAAAGATAAGCGAAACACAAGATTACTCCCACTATTCATGACCAAATGGTGGAAATCCAATTTAACAAAAATTGGTCTTCTATTGGCATTTAATATATTTACGTAAACTCTGTTTTTAAAAATTCAGTATTATACAATAAAAACAAAAAATCCTTCGCATCTATTTCTAGAGCCGCATGAAAAATATAAAAACGAAAATATACATTTTGTACATCCCTGTCTTTTTTAATATTAGTTTTCTATGAATAAAATGAAATTTAATAACAAAACGAAGTTGTAGGATGACACTACTTAGGAGTGCCCTGTGAAAGGATTGATTTTATACACAAACAACTTGGTACCCCATTGGACTTTAAATCATATAAATTCAGTTCATAACAATGCCATATAATAAAGATGAGCGAAACACAAGATTACTCCCACAATTCATGACCAAATGGTGGAAATCAAATTTTAAAAAATTGGCCTTGTATTGGCATTTAATATATTTACGTAAACTCGGTTTTTAGAAATTAAGTAAAAAAGAATAAAAACAAGAAATCCTTCGCATCTATTTCTAGAGCCGCATGAAAAATATAATAACGAATATAATCGTTTTGAACATCCCTGTATTTTGTAATATTAGTTTTATTTGATTAAAATGAAATTTAATAACAAAACGAAGTAATAGGCCGCAACTATTTAGGTGAGTTTTGTGAAAGGATTGGTTTTATACACAAACCGCTTGGTACCCCATTGGACTTTAAAGCTAATAAATTCAGTTCATAACAATGCCATATAATAAAGAAAAGCGAAACACAAGTTTACTCCAACTATTCATGACCAAATGGTGGAAATCAAATTTAAAAAAAATTGGTCTTCTATTGGCATTTAATATATTTACGTAAACTGTGTTTTTACAAATTCAGTATAATACAATAAAAACAAAAAATCCTTTGCATCTATTTCTAGAGCCGCATGAAAAATATATAAACGAATATGATCGTTTTGAAGATCCCTGTATTTTGTATTATTAGTTTTATTTGATTAAAATGAAATTTAATAGCAAAACGAAGTTATAGGATGAAACTACTTAGGAGTGCTCTGTGAAAGGATTGATTTTATACACAAACCACTTGGTACCAGATTGGACTTTAAATCATACAAATTCAGTTTATAACAATGCCATATAATAAAGAAAAGCGAAACACAAGATTACTCCCACTATTCATGACCAAATGGTGGAAATCAAATTTGAAAAAATTGGCCTTCTATTGGCATTTAATATATTTACGTAAACTCGGTTTTTAAAAATTCAGTATAATACAATAAAAACAAAAAATCCTTCGCATCTATTTCTAGAGCCGCATGAAAAATATAATAACGTATATAATCGTTTTGAACATCTCTGTATTTTGTAATATTAGTTTTATTTGATTAAAATGAAATTTAATAGCAAAACGATGTTGTAGGATGAAACTACTTAAGAGTGCTCTGTGAAAGGATTGATTTTATACACAAACCACTTGGTACCCCATTGGACTTTAAATCATATAAATTCAGTTCATAACAATGCCATATAATAAAGATAAGCGAAACACAAGATCACTCCCACTATTCATGACCAAATGGTGGAAATCCAATTTAACAAAAATTGGTCTTCTATTGGCATTTAATATATTTACGTAAACTCTGTTTTTAAAAATTCAGTATAATACAATAAAAACAAAAAATCCTTCGCATCTATTTCTAGAGCCGCATGAAAAATATAAGAACGAAAATATACATTTTGTACATCCCTGTCTTTTTTAATATTAGTTTTATTTGATTAAAATGAAATTTAATAACAAAACGAAGTTGTAGGATGAAACTACTTAGGAGTGCTCTGTGAAAGGATTGATTTTATACACAAACCACTTGGTACCAGATTGGACTTTAAATCATACAAATTCAATTTATAACAATGCCATATAATAAAGAAAAGCGAAACACAAGATTACTCCCACTATTCATGACCAAATGGTGGAAATCAAATTTGAAAAAATTGGCCTTCTATTGGCATTTAATACATTTACGTAAACTCGGTTTTTAAAAATTCAGTATAATACAATAAAAACAAAAAATCCTTCGCATCTATTTCTAGAGCCGCATGAAAAATATAATAACGTATATAATCGTTTTGAACATCTCTGTATTTTGTAATATTAGTTTTATTTGATTAAAATGAAATTTAATAGCAAAACGATGTTGTAGGATAAAACTACTTAAGAGTGCTCTGTGAAAGGATTGATTTTATACACAAACCACTTGGTACCCCATTGGACTTTAAATCATATAAATTCAGTTCATAACAATGCCATATAATAAAGATAAGCGAAACACAAGATTACTCCCACTATTCATGACCAAATGGTGGAAATCAAATTTAACAAAAATTGGTCTTCTATTGGCATTTAATATATTTACGTAAACTCTGTTTTTAAAAATTCAGTATAATACAATAAAAACAAAAAATCCTTCGCATCTATTTCTAGAGCCGCATGAAAAATATAATAACGTATATAATCGTTTTGAACATCTCTGTATTTTGTAATATTAGTTTTATTTGATTAAAATGAAATTTAATAACAAAACGAAGTTATAGGCTGAAATTATTTAGGAGTGCTCTGTGAAAGGATTGATTTTATACACAAACCACTTGGTACCCCATTGGACTTTAAATCATATAAATTCAATTCATTAATGCCATATAATAAAGATAAGCGAAACACAAGATTACTCCCACTATTCATGACCAAATGGTGGAAATCAAATTTAACAAAAATTGGTCTTCTATTGGCATTTAATATATTTACGTAAACTCTGTTTTTAAAAATTCAGTATAATACAATAAAAACAAAAACTCCTTCGCATCTATTTCTAGAGCCGCATGAAAAATATAATAACGTATATAATCGTTTTGAACATCTCTGTATTTTGTAATATTAGTTTTATTTGATTAAAATGAAATTTAATAACAAAACGAAGTTATAGGATGAAACTACTTAGGAGTGCTCTGTGAAAGGATTGATTTTATACACAAACCACTTGGTACCCCATTGGACTTTAAATCATATAAATTCAATTCATTAATGCCATATAATAAAGATAAGCGAAACACAAGATTACTCCCACTATTCATGACCAAATGGTGGAAATCCAATTTAACAAAAATTGGTCTTCTATTGGCATTTAATATATTTACGTAAACTCTGTTTTTAAAAATTCAGTATAATACAATAAAAACAAAAAATCCTTCGCATCTATTTCTAGAGCCGCATGAAAAATATAAGAACGAAAATATACATTTTGTACATCCCTGTCTTTTTTAATATTAGTTTTATTTGATTAAAATGAAATTTAATAACAAAACGAAGTTGTAGGATGAAACTACTTAGGAGTGCTCTGTGAAAGGATTGATTTTATACACAAACCACTTGGTACCAGATTGGACTTTAAATCATACAAATTCAGTTTATAACAATGCCATATAATAAAGAAAAGCGAAACACAAGATTACTCCCACTATTCATGACCAAATGGTGGAAATCAAATTTGAAAAAATTGGCCTTCTATTGGCATTTAATATATTTACGTAAACTCTGTTTTTAAAAATTCAGTATAATACAATAAAAACAAAAAATCCTTCGCATCTATTTCTAGAGCCGCATGAAAAATATAATAACGTATATAATCGTTTTGAACATCTCTGTATTTTGTAATATTAGTTTTATTTGATTAAAATGAAATTTAATAGCAAAACGATGTTGTAGGATAAAACTACTTAAGAGTGCTCTGTGAAAGGATTGATTTTATACACAAACCACTTGGTACCCCATTGGACTTTAAATCATATAAATTCAGTTCATAACAATGCCATATAATAAAGATAAGCGAAACACAAGATTACTCCCACTATTCATGACCAAATGGTGGAAATCCAATTTAACAAAAATTGGTCTTCTATTGGCATTTAATATATTTACGTAAACTCTGTTTTTAAAAATTCAGTATTATACAATAAAAACAAAAAATCCTTCGCATCTATTTCTAGAGCCGCATGAAAAATATAAAAACGAAAATATACATTTTGTACATCCCTGTCTTTTTTAATATTAGTTTTCTATGAATAAAATGAAATTTAATAACAAAACGAAGTTGTAGGATGAAACTACTTAGGAGTGCTCTGTGAAAGGATTGATTTTATACACAAACCACTTGGTACCCCATTGGACTTTAAATCATATAAATTCAGTTCATTAATGCCATATAATAAAGATAAGCGAAACACAAGATTACTCCCACTATTCATGACCAAATGGTGGAAATCCAATATAACAAAAATTGGTCTTCTATTGGCATTTAATATATTTACGTAAACTCGGTTTTTAAAAATTCAGTATAATACAATAAAAACAAAAAATCCTTCGCATCTATTTCTAGATCCGCATGAAAAATATAATAACGAATATAATCGTTTTGAACTTCTCTGTGTTTTGGAATATTAGTTTTATTTGATTAAAATGAAATTTAATAACAAAACGAAGTTATAGGCTGAAAATATTTAGGAGTGCTTTGTGAAAGGATTGATTTTAGACACAAACCGCTTGGTACCCCATTGGACTTTAAAACATATAAAATTCAGTTCATTAATGCCATATAATAAAGATAAGCGAAACACAAGATTACTCCCACTATTCATGACCAAATGGTGGAAATCCAATTTAACAAAAATTGGTCTTCTATTGGCATTTAATATATTTACGTAAACTCGGTTTTTAAAAATTCAGAATTATACAATAAAAACAAAAAATCCTTCGCATCTATTTCTAGAGCCGCATGAAAAATATAAAAACGAAAATATACATTTTGTACATCCCTGTCTTTTTTAATATTAGTTTTCTATGAATAAAATGAAATTTAATAACAAAACGAAGTTGTAGGATGAAACTACTTAGGAGTGCCCTGTGAAAGGATTGATTTTATACACAAACAACTTGGTACCCCATTGGACTTTAAATCATATAAATTCAGTTCATAACAATGCCATATAATAAAGATAAGCGAAACACAAGATTACTCCCACAATTCATGACCAAATGGTGGAAATCAAATTTTAAAAAATTGGCCTTGTATTGGCATTTAATATATTTACGTAAACTCGGTTTTTAAAAATTCAGTATAATACAATTAAAACAAAAAATCCTTCGCATGTATTTCTAGATCCGCATGAAAAATATAATAACGAATATAATCGTTTTGAACTTCTCTGTGTTTTGGAATATTAGTTTTATTTGATTAAAATGAAATTTAATAACAAAACGAAGTTATAGGCTGAAAATATTTAGGAGTGCTTTGTGAAAGGATTGATTTTAGACACAAACCGCTTGGTACCCCATTGGACTTTAAAACATATAAAATTCAGTTCATAACAATGCCATATAATAAAGAAAAGCGAAACACAAGATTACTCCCACTATTCATGACCAAATGGTGGAAATCAAATTTTAAAAAATTGGTCTTGTATTGGCATTTAATATATTTACGTAAACTCGGTTTTTAGAAATTAAGTAAAATAGAATAAAAACAAGAAATCCTTCGCATCTATTTCTAGAGCCGCATGAAAAATATAATAACGAATATAATCGTTTTGAACATCCCTGTATTTTGTAATATTAGTTTTATTTGATTAAAATGAAATTTAATAACAAAACGAAGTAATAGGCCGCAACTATTTAGGTGAGTTTTGTGAAAGGATTGGTTTTATACACAAACTGCTTGGTACCCCATTGGACTTTAAATCATATAAATTCAGTTCATAACAATGCCATATAATAAAGAAAAGCGAAACACAAGATTACTCCAACTATTCATGACCAAATGGTGGAAATCAAATTTAACAAAAATTGGTCTTCTATTGGCATTTAATATATTTACGTAAACTGTGTTTTTAAAAATTCAGTATAATACAATAAAAACAAAAAATCCTTTGCATCTATTTCTAGAGCCGCATGAAAAATATAAGAACGAAAATATACATTTTGTACATCCCTGTCTTTTTTAATATTAGTTTTATTTGATTAAAATGAAATTTAATAACAAAACGAAGTTGTAGGATGAAACTACTTAGGAGTGCTCTGTGAAAGGATTGATTTTATACACAAACAACTTGGTACCCCATTGGACTTTAAATCATATAAATTCAGTTCATAACAATGCCATATAATAAAGATAAGCGAAACACAAGATTACTCCCACAATTCATGACCAAATGGTGGAAATCAAATTTTAAAAAATTGGCCTTGTATTGGCATTTAATATATTTACGTAAACTCGGTTTTTAAAAATTCAGTATAATACAATAAAAACAAAAAATCCTTCGCATCTATTTCTAGATCCGCATGAAAAATATAATAACGAATATAATCGTTTTGAACTTCTCTGTGTTTTGGAATATTAGTTTTATTTGATTAAAATGAAATTTAATAACAAAACGAAGTTATAGGCTGAAAATATTTAGGAGTGCTTTGTGAAAGGATTGATTTTAGACACAAACCGCTTGGTACCCCATTGGACTTTAAAACATATAAAATTCAGTTCATAACAATGCCATATAATAAAGAAAAGCGAAACACAAGATTACTCCCACTATTCATGACCAAATGGTGGAAATCAAATTTTAAAAAATTGGTCTTGTATTGGCATTTAATATATTTACGTAAACTCGGTTTTTAGAAATTAAGTAAAATAGAATAAAAACAAGAAATCCTTCGCATCTATTTCTAGAGCCGCATGAAAAATATAATAACGAATATAATCGTTTTGAACATCCCTGTATTTTGTAATATTAGTTTTATTTGATTAAAATGAAATTTAATAACAAAACGAAGTTATAGGCCGCAACTATTTAGGAGTGCTTTGTGAAAGGATTGATTTTAGACACAAACCGCTTGGTACCCCATTGGACTTTAAAACATATAAAATTCAGTTCATAACAATGCCATATAATAAAGAAAAGCGAAACACAAGATTACTCCCACTATTCATGACCAAATGGTGGAAATCAAATTTTAAAAAATTGGTCTTGTATTGGCATTTAATATATTTACGTAAACTCGGTTTTTAGAAATTAAGTAAAATAGAATAAAAACAAGAAATCCTTCGCATCTATTTCTAGAGCCGCATGAAAAATATAATAACGAATATAATCGTTTTGAACATCCCTGTATTTTGTAATATTAGTTTTATTTGATTAAAATGAAATTTAATAACAAAACGAAGTAATAGGCCGCAACTATTTAGGTGAGTTTTGTGAAAGGATTGGTTATATACACAAACCGCTTGGTACCCCATTGGACTTTAAATCATATAAATTCAGTTTATAACAATGCCATATAATAAAGATAAGCGAAACACAAGATTACTCCCACTATTCATGACCAAATGGTGGAAATCAAATTTTAAAAATTGGTCTTCTAATGGCATTTAATATATTTACGTAAACTCTGTTTTTAAAAATTCAGTATAATACAATAAAAACAAAAAATCCTTCGCATCTATTTCTAGAGCCGCATGAAAAATATAATAACGTATATAATCGTTTTGAACATCTCTGTATTTTGTAATATTAGTTTTATTTGATTAAAATGAAATTTAATAACAAAACGAAGTTATAGGCTGAAATTATTTAGGAGTGCTCTGTGAAAGGATTGATTTTATACACAAACCACTTGGTACCCCATTGGACTTTAAATCATATAAATTCAATTCATTAATGCCATATAATAAAGATAAGCGAAACACAAGATTACTCCCACTATTCATGACCAAATGGTGGAAATCAAATTTTAAAAATTGGTCTTCTATTGGCATTTAATATATTTACGTAAACTCTGTTTTTAAAAATTCAGTATAATACAATAAAAACAAAAAATCCTTCGCATCTATTTCTAGAGCCGCATGAAAAATATAAAAACGAAAATATACATTTTGTACATCCCTGTCTTTTTTAATATTAGTTTTCTATGAATAAAATGAAATTTAATAACAAAACGAAGTTGTAGGATGAAACTACTTAGGAGTGCCCTGTTAAAGAATTGATTTTATACACAAACAACTTGGTACCCCATTGGACTTTAAATCATATAAATTCAGTTCATAACAATGCCATATAATAAAGATAAGCGAAACACAAGATTACTCCCACTATTCATGACCAAATGGTGGAAATCAAATTTAACAAAAATTGGTCTTCTATTGGCATTTAATATATTTACGTAAACTGTGTTTTTAAAAATTCAGTATAATACAATAAAAACAAAAAATCCTTCGCATCTATTTCTAGAGCCGCATGAAAAATATAAGAACGAAAATATACATTTTGTACATCCCTGTCTTTTTTAATATTAGTTTTATTTGATTAAAATGAAATTTAATAACAAAACGAAGTTGTAGGATGAAACTACTTAGGAGTGCTCTGTGAAAGGATTGATTTTATACACAAACCACTTGGTACCAGATTGGACTTTAAATCATACAAATTCAGTTTATAACAATGCCATATAATAAAGAAAAGCGAAACACAAGATTACTCCCACTATTCATGACCAAATGGTGGAAATCAAATTTGAAAAAATTGGCCTTCTATTGGCATTTAATATATTTACGTAAACTCGGTTTTTAAAAATTCAGTATAATACAATAAAAACAAAAAATCCTTCGCATCTATTTCTAGAGCCGCATGAAAAATATAATAACGTATATAATCGTTTTGAACATCTCTGTATTTTGTAATATTAGTTTTATTTGATTAAAATGAAATTTAATAGCAAAACGATGTTGTAGGATGAAACTACTTAAGAGTGCTCTGTGAAAGGATTGATTTTATACACAAACCACTTGGTACCCCATTGGACTTTAAATCATATAAATTCAGTTCATAACAATGCCATATAATAAAGATAAGCGAAACACAAGATTACTCCCACTATTCATGACCAAATGGTGGAAATCAAATTTTAAAAATTGGTCTTCTATTGGCATTTAATATATTTACGTAAACTCTGTTTTTAAAAATTCAGTATAATACAATAAAAACAAAAAATCCTTCGCATCTATTTCTAGAGCCGCATGAAAAATATAATAACGTATATAATCGTTTTGAACATCTCTGTATTTTGTAATATTAGTTTTATTTGATTAAAATGAAATTTAATAACAAAACGAAGTTATAGGCTGAAATTATTTAGGAGTGCTCTGTGAAAGGATTGATTTTATACACAAACCACTTGGTACCCCATTGGACTTTAAATCATATAAATTCAATTCATTAATGCCATATAATAAAGATAAGCGAAACACAAGATTACTCCCACTATTCATGACCAAATGGTGGAAATCAAATTTAACAAAAATTGGTCTTCTATTGGCATTTAATATATTTACGTAAACTCTGTTTTTAAAAATTCAGTATAATACAATAAAAACAAAAAATCCTTCGCATCTATTTCTAGAGCCGCATGAAAAATATAATAACGTATATAATCGTTTTGAACATCTCTGTATTTTGTAATATTAGTTTTATTTGATTAAAATGAAATTTAATAACAAAACGAAGTTATAGGATGAAACTACTTAGGAGTGCTCTGTGAAAGGATTGATTTTATACACAAACCACTTGGTACCCCATTGGACTTTAAATCATATAAATTCAGTTCATTAATGCCATATAATAAAGATAAGCGAAACACAAGATTACTCCCACTATTCATGACCAAATGGTGGAAATCAAATTTAACAAAAATTGGTCTTCTATTGGCATTTAATATATTTACGTAAACTGTGTTTTTAAAAATTCAGTATAATACAATAAAAACAAAAAATCCTTCGCATCTATTTCTAGAGCCGCATGAAAAATATAATAACGTATATAATCGTTTTGAACATCTCTGTATTTTGTAATATTAGTTTTATTTGATTAAAATGAAATTTAATAACAAAACGAAGTTATAGGATGAAACTACTTAGGAGTGCTCTGTGAAAGGATTGATTTTATACACAAACCACTTGGTACCCCATTGGACTTTAAATCATATAAATTCAGTTCATAACAATGCCATATAATAAAGATAAGCGAAACACAAGATTACTCCCACAATTCATGACCAAATGGTGGAAATCAAATTTTAAAAAATTGGCCTTGTATTGGCATTTAATATATTTACGTAAACTCGGTTTTTAAAAATTCAGTATAATACAATAAAAACAAAAAATCCTTCGCATCTATTTCTAGAGCCGCATGAAAAATATAAGAACGAAAATATACATTTTGTACATCCCTGTCTTTTTTAATATTAGTTTTCTATTAATAAAATGAAATTTAATAACAAAACGAAGTTGTAGGATGAAACTACTTAGGAGTGCCCTGTGAAAGGATTGATTTTATACACAAACAACTTGCTACCCCATTGGACTTTAAATCATATAAATTCAGTTCATAACAATGCCATATAATAAAGAAAAGCGAAACACAAGATTACTCCCACTATTCATGACCAAATGGTGGAAATCAAATTTTAAAAAATTGGTCTTGTATTGGCATTTAATATATTTACGTAAACTCGGTTTTTAGAAATTAAGTAAAATAGAATAAAAATAAGAAATCCTTCGCATCTATTTCTAGAGCCGCATGAAAAATACTTATAATAACGAATATAATCGTTTTGAACATCCCTGTATTTTGTAATATTAGTTTTATTTGATTAAAATGAAATTTAATAACAAAACGAAGTAATAGGCCGCAACTATTTAGGTGAGTTTTGTGAAAGGATTGGTTTTATACACAAACCGCTTGGTACCCCATTGGACTTTAAAGCTAATAAATTCAGTTCATAACAATGCCATATAATAAAGAAAAGCGAAACACAAGATTACTCCAACTATTTATGACCAAATGGTGGAAATCAAATTTAAAAAAAATTGGTCTTCTATTGGCATTTAATATATTTACGTAAACTCTGTTTTTAAAAATTCAGTATAATACAATAAAAACAAAAAATCCTTTGCATCTATTTCTAGAGCCGCATGAAAAATATAAGAACGAATATAATCGTTTTGAACATCTCTGTGTTTTGTAATATTAGTTTTATTTGATTAAAATGAAATTTAATAACAAAACGAAGTTATAGGCTGAAATTATTTAGGAGTGCTTTGTGAAAGGATTGATTTTAGACACAAACCGCTTGGTACCCCATTGGACTTTAAAACATATAAAATTCAGTTCATAACAATGCCATATAATAAAGAAAAGCGAAACACAAGATTAGTCCCACTATTCATGACCAAATGGTGGAAATCAAATTTAACAAAAATTGGTCTTCTATTGGCATTTAATATATTTACGTAAACTCTGTTTTTAAAAATTCAGTATAATACAATAAAAACAAAAAATCCTTCGCATCTATTTCTAGAGCCGCATGAAAAATATAATAACGTATATAATCGTTTTGAACATCTCTGTATTTTGTAATATTAGTTTTATTTGATTAAAATGAAATTTAATAACAAAACGAAGTTATAGGATGAAACTACTTAGGAGTGCTCTGTGAAAGGATTGATTTTATACACAAACCACTTGGTACCCCATTGGACTTTAAATCATATAAATTCAGTTCATTAATGCCATATAATAAAGATAAGCGAAACACAAGATTACTCCCACTATTCATGACCAAATGGTGGAAATCAAATTTAACAAAAATTGGTCTTCTATTGGCATTTAATATATTTACGTAAACTCTGTTTTTAAAAATTCAGTATAATACAATAAAAACAAAAAATCCTTCGCATCTATTTCTAGAGCCGCATGAAAAATATAAGAACGAAAATATACATTTTGTACATCCCTGTCTTTTTTAATATTAGTTTTCTATGAATAAAATGAAATTTAATAACAAAACGAAGTTGTAGGATGAAACTACTTAGGAGTGCTCTGTGAAAGGATTGATTTTATACACAAACCACTTGGTACCCCATTGGATTCTAAATCTTATAAATTCAGTTCATAACAATGCCATATAATAAAGATAAGCGACACACAAGATTACTCCCACTATTCATGACCAAATGGTGGAAATCAAATTTTAAAAATTGGTCTTCTATTGGCATTTAATATATTTACGTAAACTCTGTTTTTAAAAATTCAGTATAATACAATAAAAACAAAAAATCCTTCGCATCTATTTCTAGAGCCGCATGAAAAATATAATAACGTATATAATCGTTTTGAACATCTCTGTATTTTGTAATATTAGTTTTATTTGATTAAAATGAAATTTAATAACAAAACGAAGTTATAGGCTGAAATTATTTAGGAGTGCTCTGTGAAAGGATTGATTTTATACACAAACCACTTGGTACCCCATTGGACTTTAAATCATATAAATTCAATTCATTAATGCCATATAATAAAGATAAGCGAAACACAAGATTACTCCCACTATTCATGACCAAATGGTGGAAATCAAATTTAACAAAAATTGGTCTTCTATTGGCATTTAATATATTTACGTAAACTCTGTTTTTAAAAATTCAGTATAATACAATAAAAACAAAAAATCCTTCGCATCTATTTCTAGAGCCGCATGAAGAATATAATAACGTATATAATCGTTTTGAACATCTCTGTATTTTGTAATATTAGTTTTATTTGATTAAAATGAAATTTAATAACAAAACGAAGTTGTAGGATGAAACTACTTAGGAGTGCTCTGTGAAAGGATTGATTTTATACACAAACCACTTGGTACCCCATTGGACTTTAAATCTTATAAATTCAGTTCATAACAATGCCATATAATAAAGATAAGCGACACACAAGATTACTCCCACTATTCATGACCAAATGGTGGAAATCAAATTTTAAAAATTGGCCTTGTATTGGCATTTAATATATTTACGTAAACTCGGTTTTTAAAAATTCAGTATAATACAATAAAAACAAAAAATCCTTCGCATCTATTTCTAGAGCCGCATGAAAAATATAATAACGTATATAATCGTTTTGAACATCTCTGTATTTTGTAATATTAGTTTTATTTGATTAAAATGAAATTTAATAACAAAACGAAGTTATAGGATGAAACTACTTAGGAGTGCTCTGTGAAAGGATTGATTTTATACACAAACAACTTGGTACCCCATTGGACTTTAAATCATACAAATTCAGTTTATAACAATGCCATATAATAAAGAAAAGCGAAACACAAGATTACTCCCACTATTCATGACCAAATGGTGGAAATCAAATTTGAAAAAATTGGCCTTGTATTGGCATTTAATATATTTACGTAAACTCGGTTTTTAAAAATTCAGTATAATACAATAAAAACAAAAAATCCTTCGCATCTATTTCTAGAGCCGCATGAAAAATATAATAACGTATATAATCGTTTTGAACATCTCTGTATTTTGTAATATTAGTTTTATTTGATTAAAATGAAATTTAATAACAAAACGAAGTTATAGGCTGAAATTATTTAGGAGTGCTCTGTGAAAGGATTGATTTTATACACAAACCACTTGGTACCCCATTGGACTTTAAATCTTATAAATTCAGTTCATAACAATGCCATATAATAAAGATAAGCGAAACACAAGATTATTCCTACTATTCATGACCAAATGGTGGAAATCAAATTTTAAAAATTGGTCTTCTATTGGCATTTAATATATTTACGTAAACTCTGTTTTTAAAAATTCAGTATAATACAATAAAAACAAAAATCCTTCGCATCTATTTCTAGAGCCGCATGAAAAATATAAGAACGAAAATATACATTTTGTACATCCCTGTCTTTTTTAATATTAGTTTTATTTGAATAAAATGAAATTTAATAACAAAACGAAGTTGTAGGATGAAACTACTTAGGAGTGCTTTGTGAAAGGATTGATTTTAGACACAAACCGCTTGGTACCCCATTGGACTTTAAAACATATAAAATTCAGTTCATAACAATGCCATATAATAAAGAAAAGCGAAACACAAGATTAGTCCCACTATTCATGACCAAATGGTGGAAATCAAATTTAACAAAAATTGGTCTTCTATTGGCATTTAATATATTTACGTAAACTCTGTTTTTAAAAATTCAGTATAATACAATAAAAACAAAAAATCCTTCGCATCTATTTCTAGAGCCGCATGAAAAATATAATAACGTATATAATCGTTTTGAACATCTCTGTATTTTGTAATATTAGTTTTATTTGATTAAAATGAAATTTAATAACAAAACGAAGTTATAGGATGAAACTACTTAGGAGTGCTCTGTGAAAGGATTGATTTTATACACAAACAACTTGGTACCCCATTGGACTTTAAATCATACAAATTCAGTTTATAACAATGCCATATAATAAAGAAAAGCGAAACACAAGATTACTCCCACTATTCATGACCAAATGGTGGAAATCAAATTTGAAAAAATTGGCCTTGTATTGGCATTTAATATATTTACGTAAACTCTGTTTTTAAAAATTCAGTATAATACAATAAAAACAAAAAATCCTTCGCATCTATTTCTAGAGCCGCATGAAAAATATAATAACGAATATAATCGTTTTGAACATCCCTGTATTTTGTAATATTAGTTTTATTTGATTAAAATGAAATTTAATAACAAAACGAAGTAATAGGCCGCAACTATTTAGGTGAGTTTTGTGAAAGGATTGGTTTTATACACAAACTGCTTGGTACCCCATTGGACTTTAAATCATATAAATTCAGTTCATAACAATGCCATATAATAAAGAAAAGCGAAACACAAGATTACTCCAACTATTCATAACCAAATGGTGGAAATCAAATTTAACAAAAATTGGTCTTCTATTGGCATTTAATATATTTACGTAAACTGTGTTTTTAAAAATTCAGTATAATACAATAAAAACAAAAAATCCTTTGCATCTATTTCTAGAGCCGCATGAAAAATATAAGAACGAAAATATACATTTTGTACATCCCTGTCTTTTTTAATATTAGTTTTATTTGATTAAAATGAAATTTAATAACAAAACGAAGTTGTAGGATGAAACTACTTAGGAGTGCTCTGTGAAAGGATTGATTTTATACACAAACCACTTGGTACCCCATTGGACTTTAAATCATATAAATTCAGTTCATAACAATGCCATATAATAAAGATAAGCGAAACACAAGATTACTCCCACAATTCATGACCAAATGGTGGAAATCAAATTTTAAAAAATTGGCCTTGTATTGGCATTTAATATATTTACGTAAACTCGGTTTTTAAAAATTCAGTATAATACAATAAAAACAAAAAATCCTTCGCATCTATTTCTAGATCCGCATGAAAAATATAATAACGAATATAATCGTTTTGAACTTCTCTGTGTTTTGGAATATTAGTTTTATTTGATTAAAATGAAATTTAATAACAAAACGAAGTTATAGGCTGAAAATATTTAGGAGTGCTTTGTGAAAGGATTGATTTTAGACACAAACCGCTTGGTACCCCATTGGACTTTAAAACATATAAAATTCAGTTCATAACAATGCCATATAATAAAGAAAAGCGAAACACAAGATTACTCCCACTATTCATGACCAAATGGTGGAAATCAAATTTTAAAAAATTGGTCTTGTATTGGCATTTAATATATTTACGTAAACTCGGTTTTTAGAAATTAAGTAAAATAGAATAAAAACAAGAAATCCTTCGCATCTATTTCTAGAGCCGCATGAAAAATATAATAACGAATATAATCGTTTTGAACATCCCTGTATTTTGTAATATTAGTTTTATTTGATTAAAATGAAATTTAATAACAAAACGAAGTAATAGGCCGCAACTATTTAGGTGAGTTTTGTGAAAGGATTGGTTATATACACAAACCGCTTGGTACCCCATTGGACTTTAAATCATATAAATTCAGTTTATAACAATGCCATATAATAAAGATAAGCGAAACACAAGATTACTCCCACTATTCATGACCAAATGGTGGAAATCAAATTTTAAAAATTGGTCTTCTATTGGCATTTAATATATTTACGTAAACTCTGTTTTTAAAAATTCAGTATAATACAATAAAAACAAAAAATCCTTCGCATCTATTTCTAGAGCCGCATGAAAAATATAATAACGTATATAATCGTTTTGAACATCTCTGTATTTTGTAATATTAGTTTTATTTGATTAAAATGAAATTTAATAACAAAACGAAGTTATAGGCTGAAATTATTTAGGAGTGCTCTGTGAAAGGATTGATTTTATACACAAACCACTTGGTACCCCATTGGACTTTAAATCATATAAATTCAATTCATTAATGCCATATAATAAAGATAAGCGAAACACAAGATTACTTCCACTATTCATGACCAAATGGTGGAAATCAAATTTTAAAAATTGGTCTTCTATTGGCATTTAATATATTTACGTAAACTCTGTTTTTAAAAATTCAGTATAATACAATAAAAACAAAAAATCCTTCGCATCTATTTCTAGAGCCGCATGAAAAATATAAAAACGAAAATATACATTTTGTACATCCCTGTCTTTTTTAATATTAGTTTTCTATGAATAAAATGAAATTTAATAACAAAACGAAGTTGTAGGATGAAACTACTTAGGAGTGCCCTGTTAAAGAATTGATTTTATACACAAACAACTTGGTACCCCATTGGACTTAAAATCATATAAATTCAGTTCATAACAATGCCATATAATAAAGATAAGCGAAACACAAGATTACTCCCACTATTCATGACCAAATGGTGGAAATCAAATTTAACAAAAATTGGTCTTCTATTGGCATTTAATATATTTACGTAAACTCGGTTTTTAAAAATTCAGTATAATACAATAAAAACAAAAAATCCTTCGCATCTATTTCTAGAGCCGCATGAAAAATATAAGAACGAAAATATACATTTTGTACATCCCTGTCTTTTTTAATATTAGTTTTATTTGATTAAAATGAAATTTAATAACAAAACGAAGTTGTAGGATGAAACTACTTAGGAGTGCTCTGTGAAAGGATTGATTTTATACACAAACCACTTGGTACCAGATTGGACTTTAAATCATACAAATTCAGTTTATAACAATGCCATATAATAAAGAAAAGCGAAACACAAGATTACTCCCACTATTCATGACCAAATGGTGGAAATCAAATTTGAAAAAATTGGCCTTCTATTGGCATTTAATATATTTACGTAAACTCGGTTTTTAAAAATTCAGTATAATACAATAAAAACAAAAAATCCTTCGCATCTATTTCTAGAGCCGCATGAAAAATATAATAACGTATATAATCGTTTTGAACATCTCTGTATTTTGTAATATTAGTTTTATTTGATTAAAATGAAATTTAATAGCAAAACGATGTTGTAGGATGAAACTACTTAAGAGTGCTCTGTGAAAGGATTGATTTTATACACAAACCACTTGGTACCCCATTGGACTTTAAATCATATAAATTCAGTTCATAACAATGCCATATAATAAAGATAAGCGAAACACAAGATTACTCCCACTATTCATGACCAAATGGTGGAAATCAAATTTTAAAAATTGGTCTTCTATTGGCATTTAATATATTTACGTAAACTCTGTTTTTAAAAATTCAGTATAATACAATAAAAACAAAAAATCCTTCGCATCTATTTCTAGAGCCGCATGAAAAATATAATAACGTATATAATCGTTTTGAACATCTCTGTGTTTTGTAATATTAGTTTTATTTGATTAAAATGAAATTTAATAACAAAACGAAGTTATAGGCTGAAATTATTTAGGAGTGCTCTGTGAAAGGATTGATTTTATACACAAACCACTTGGTACCCCATTGGACTTTAAATCATATAAATTCAATTCATTAATGCCATATAATAAAGATAAGCGAAACACAAGATTACTCCCACTATTCATGACCAAATGGTGGAAATCAAATTTAACAAAAATTGGTCTTCTATTGGCATTTAATATATTTACGTAAACTCTGTTTTTAAAAATTCAGTATAATACAATAAAAACAAAAAATCCTTCGCATCTATTTCTAGAGCCGCATGAAAAATATAATAACGTATATAATCGTTTTGAACATCTCTGTATTTTGTAATATTAGTTTTATTTGATTAAAATGAAATTTAATAACAAAACGAAGTTATAGGATGAAACTACTTAGGAGTGCTCTGTGAAAGGATTGATTTTATACACAAACCACTTGGTACCCCATTGGACTTTAAATCATATAAATTCAGTTCATTAATGCCATATAATAAAGATAAGCGAAACACAAGATTACTCCCACTATTCATGACCAAATGGTGGAAATCAAATTTAACAAAAATTGGTCTTCTATTGGCATTTAATATATTTACGTAAACTCTGTTTTTAAAAATTCAGTATAATACAATAAAAACAAAAAATCCTTCGCATCTATTTCTAGAGCCGCATGAAAAATATAAGAACGAAAATATACATTTTGTACATCCCTGTCTTTTTTAATATTAGTTTTCTATTAATAAAATGAAATTTAATAACAAAACGAAGTTGTAGGATGAAACTACTTAGGAGTGCCCTGTGAAAGGATTGATTTTATACACAAACCACTTGCTACCCCATTGGACTTTAAATCATATAAATTCAGTTCATAACAATGCCATATAATAAAGATAAGCGAAACACAAGATTACTCCCACAATTCATGACCAAATGGTGGAAATCAAATTTTAAAAAATTGGCCTTGTATTGGCATTTAATATATTTACGTAAACTCGGTTTTTAAAAATTCAGTATAATACAATAAAAACAAAAAATCCTTCGCATCTATTTCTAGATCCGCATGAAAAATATAATAACGAATATAATCGTTTTGAACATCTCTGTGTTTTGTAATATTAGTTTTATTTGATTAAAATGAAATTTAATAACAAAACGAAGTTATAGGCTGAAATTATTTAGGAGTGCTTTGTGAAAGGATTGATTTTAGACACAAACCGCTTGGTACCCCATTGGACTTTAAAACATATAAAATTCAGTTCATAACAATGCCATATAATAAAGAAAAGCGAAACACAAGATTACTCCCACTATTCATGACCAAATGGTGGAAATCAAATTTTAAAAAATTGGTCTTGTATTGGCATTTAATATATTTACGTAAACTCGGTTTTTAGAAATTAAGTAAAATAGAATAAAAATAAGAAATCCTTCGCATCTATTTCTAGAGCCGCATGAGAAATACTTATAATAACGAATATAATCGTTTTGAACATCCCTGTATTTTGTAATATTAGTTTTATTTGATTAAAATGAAATTTAATAACAAAACGAAGTAATAGGCCGCAACTATTTAGGTGAGTTTTGTGAAAGGATTGGTTTTATACACAAACCGCTTGGTACCCCATTGGACTTTAAAGCTAATAAATTCAGTTCATAACAATGCCATATAATAAAGAAAAGCGAAACACAAGATTACTCCAACTATTCATGACCAAATGGTGGAAATCAAATTTAAAAAAAATTGGTCTTCTATTGGCATTTAATATATTTACGTAAACTCTGTTTTTAAAAATTCAGTATAATACAATAAAACAAAAAATCCTTTGCATCTATTTCTAGAGCCGCATGAAAAATATAAGAACGAATATAATCGTTTTGAACATCTCTGTGTTTTGTAATATTAGTTTTATTTGATTAAAATGAAATTTAATAACAAAACGAAGTTATAGGCTGAAATTATTTAGGAGTGCTTTGTGAAAGGATTGATTTTAGACACAAACCGCTTGGTACCCCATTGGACTTTAAAACATATAAAATTCAGTTCATAACAATGCCATATAATAAAGAAAAGCGAAACACAAGATTAGTCCCACTATTCATGACCAAATGGTGGAAATCAAATTTAACAAAAATTGGTCTTCTATTGGCATTTAATATATTTACGTAAACTCTGTTTTTAAAAATTCAGTATAATACAATAAAAACAAAAAATCCTTCGCATCTATTTCTAGAGCCGCATGAAAAATATAATAACGTATATAATCGTTTTGAACATCTCTGTATTTTGTAATATTAGTTTTATTTGATTAAAATGAAATTTAATAACAAAACGAAGTTATAGGATGAAACTACTTAGGAGTGCTCTGTGAAAGGATTGATTTTATACACAAACCACTTGGTACCCCATTGGACTTTAAATCATATAAATTCAGTTCATTAATGCCATATAATAAAGATAAGCGAAACACAAGATTACTCCCACTATTCATGACCAAATGGTGAAAATCAAATTTAACAAAAATTGGTCTTCTATTGGCATTTAATATATTTACGTAAACTCTGTTTTTAAAAATTCAGTATAATACAATAAAAACAAAAAATCCTTCGCATCTATTTCTAGAGCCGCATGAAAAATATAATAACGTATATAATCGTTTTGAACATCTCTGTGTTTTGTAATATTAGTTTTATTTGATTAAAATGAAATTTAATAACAAAACGAAGTTATAGGCTGAAATTATTTAGGAGTGCTTTGTGAAAGGATTGATTTTAGACACAAACCGCTTGGTACCCCATTGGACTTTAAAACATATAAAATTCAGTTCATAACAATGCCATATAATAAAGAAAAGCGAAACACAAGATTAGTCCCACTATTCATGACCAAATGGTGGAAATCAAATTTAACAAAAATTGGTCTTCTATTGGCATTTAATATATTTACGTAAACTCTGTTTTTAAAAATTCAGTATAATACAATAAAAACAAAAAATCCTTCGCATCTATTTCTAGAGCCGCATGAAAAATATAAGAACGAAAATATACATTTTGAACATCCCTGTCTTTTTTAATATTAGTTTTCTATGAATAAAATGAAATTTAATAACAAAACGAAGTTGTAGGATGAAACTACTTAGGAGTGCTCTGTGAAAGGATTGATTTTATACACAAACCACTTGGTACCCCATTGGACTTTAAATCTTATAAATTCAGTTCATAACAATGCCATATAATAAAGATAAGCGACACACAAGATTACTCCCACTATTCATGACCAAATGGTGGAAATCAAATTTTAAAAATTGGTCTTCTATTGGCATTTAATATATTTACGTAAACTCTGTTTTTAAAAATTCAGTATAATACAATAAAAACAAAAAATCCTTTGCATCTATTTCTAGAGCCGCATGAAAAATATAAGAACGAATATAATCGTTTTGAACATCTCTGTGTTTTGTAATATTAGTTTTATTTGATTAAAATGAAATTTAATAACAAAACGAAGTTATAGGCTGAAATTATTTAGGAGTGCTTTGTGAAAGGATTGATTTTAGACACAAACCGCTTGGTACCCCATTGGACTTTAAAACATATAAAATTCAGTTCATAACAATGCCATATAATAAAGAAAAGCGAAACACAAGATTAGTCCCACTATTCATGACCAAATGGTGGAAATCAAATTTAACAAAAATTGGTCTTCTATTGGCATTTAATATATTTACGTAAACTCTGTTTTTAAAAATTCAGTATAATACAATAAAAACAAAAAATCCTTTGCATCTATTTCTAGAGCCGCATGAAAAATATAAGAACGAATATAATCGTTTTGAACATCTCTGTGTTTTGTAATATTAGTTTTATTTGATTAAAATGAAATTTAATAACAAAACGAAGTTATAGGCTGAAATTATTTAGGAGTGCTTTGTGAAAGGATTGATTTTAGACACAAACCGCTTGGTACCCCATTGGACTTTAAAGCTAATAAATTCAGTTCATAACAATGCCATATAATAAAGAAAAGCGAAACACAAGATTAGTCCCACTATTCATGACCAAATGGTGGAAATCAAATTTAAAAAAAATTGGTCTTCTATTGGCATTTAATATATTTACGTAAACTCTGTTTTTAAAAATTCAGTATAATACAATAAAAACAAAAAATCCTTTGCATCTATTTCTAGAGCCGCATGAAAAATATAATAACGTATATAATCGTTTTGAACATCTCTGTATTTTGTAATATTAGTTTTATTTGATTAAAATGAAATTTAATAACAAAACGAAGTTATAGGCTGAAATTATTTAGGAGTGCTCTGTGAAAGGATTGATTTTATACACAAACCGCTTGGTACCCCATTGGACTTTAAAGCTAATAAATTCAGTTCATAACACTGCCATATAATAAAGAAATGCGAAACACAAGATTACTCCTACTATTCATGACCAAATGGTGGAAATCAAATTTAAAAAAAATTGGTCTTCTATTGGCATTTAATATATTTACGTAAACTCTGTTTTTAAAAATTCAGTATAATACAATAAAAACAAAAAATCCTTTGCATCTATTTCTAGAGCCGCATGAAAAATATAAGAACGAATATAATCGTTTTGAACATCTCTGTGTTTTGTAATATTAGTTTTATTTGATTAAAATGAAATTTAATAACAAAACGAAGTTATAGGCTGAAATTATTTAGGAGTGCTTTGTGAAAGGATTGATTTTAGACACAAACCGCTTGGTACCCCATTGGACTTTAAAACATATAAAATTCAGTTCATAACAATGCCATATAATAAAGAAAAGCGAAACACAAGATTAGTCCCACTATTCATGACCAAATGGTGGAAATCAAATTTAACAAAAATTGGTCTTCTATTGGCATTTAATATATTTACGTAAACTCTGTTTTTAAAAATTCAGTATAATACAATAAAAACAAAAAATCCTTCGCATCTATTTCTAGAGCCGCATGAAAAATATAATAACGTATATAATCGTTTTGAACATCTCTGTATTTTGTAATATTAGTTTTATTTGATTAAAATGAAATTTAATAACAAAACGAAGTTATAGGATGAAACTACTTAGGAGTGCTCTGTGAAAGGATTGATTTTATACACAAACCACTTGGTACCCCATTGGACTTTAAATCATATAAATTCAGTTCATTAATGCCATATAATAAAGATAAGCGAAACACAAGATTACTCCCACTATTCATGACCAAATGGTGAAAATCAAATTTAACAAAAATTGGTCTTCTATTGGCATTTAATATATTTACGTAAACTCTGTTTTTAAAAATTCAGTATAATACAATAAAAACAAAAAATCCTTCGCATCTATTTCTAGAGCCGCATGAAAAATATAATAACGTATATAATCGTTTTGAACATCTCTGTGTTTTGTAATATTAGTTTTATTTGATTAAAATGAAATTTAATAACAAAACGAAGTTATAGGCTGAAATTATTTAGGAGTGCTTTGTGAAAGGATTGATTTTAGACACAAACCGCTTGGTACCCCATTGGACTTTAAAACATATAAAATTCAGTTCATAACAATGCCATATAATAAAGAAAAGCGAAACACAAGATTAGTCCCACTATTCATGACCAAATGGTGGAAATCAAATTTAACAAAAATTGGTCTTCTATTGGCATTTAATATATTTACGTAAACTCTGTTTTTAAAAATTCAGTATAATACAATAAAAACAAAAAATCCTTCGCATCTATTTCTAGAGCCGCATGAAAAATATAAGAACGAAAATATACATTTTGTACATCCCTGTCTTTTTTAATATTAGTTTTCTATGAATAAAATGAAATTTAATAACAAAACGAAGTTGTAGGATGAAACTACTTAGGAGTGCTCTGTGAAAGGATTGATTTTATACACAAACCACTTGGTACCCCATTGGACTTTAAATCTTATAAATTCAGTTCATAACAATGCCATATAATAAAGATAAGCGACACACAAGATTACTCCCACTATTCATGACCAAATGGTGGAAATCAAATTTTAAAAATTGGTCTTCTATTGGCATTTAATATATTTACGTAAACTCTGTTTTTAAAAATTCAGTATAATACAATAAAAACAAAAAATCCTTCGCATCTATTTCTAGAGCCGCATGAAAAATATAATAACGTATATAATCGTTTTGAACATCTCTGTATTTTGTAATATTAGTTTTATTTGATTAAAATGAAATTTAATAACAAAACGAAGTTATAGGCTGAAATTATTTAGGAGTGCTCTGTGAAAGGATTGATTTTATACACAAACCACTTGGTACCCCATTGGACTTTAAATCATATAAATTCAATTCATTAATGCCATATAATAAAGATAAGCGAAACACAAGATTACTCCCACTATTCATGACCAAATGGTGGAAATCAAATTTTAAAAAATTGGCCTTGTATTTGCATTTAATATATTTACGTAAACTCGGTTTTTAAAAATTCAGTATAATACAATAAAAACAAAAAATCCTTCGCATCTATTTCTAGATCCGCATGAAAAATATAATAACGAATATAATCGTTTTGAACATCTCTGTGTTTTGTAATATTAGTTTTATTTGATTAAAATGAAATTTAATAACAAAACGAAGTTATAGGCTGAAATTATTTAGGAGTGCTTTGTGAAAGGATTGATTTTAGACACAAACCGCTTGGTACCCCATTGGACTTTAAAACATATAAAATTCAGTTCATAACAATGCCATATAATAAAGAAAAGCGAAACACAAGATTACTCCCACTATTCATGACCAAATGGTGGAAATCAAATTTTAAAAAATTGGTCTTGTATTGGCATTTAATATATTTACGTAAACTCGGTTTTTAGAAATTAAGTAAAATAGAATAAAAACAAGAAATCCTTCGCATCTATTTCTAGAGCCGCATGAAAAATACTTATAATAACGAATATAATCGTTTTGAACATCCCTGTATTTTGTAATATTAGTTTTATTTGATTAAAATGAAATTTAATAACAAAACGAAGTAAAAGGCCGCAACTATTTAGGTGAGTTTTGTGAAAGGATTGGTTTTATACACAAACCGCTTGGTACCCCATTGGACTTTAAAGCTAATAAATTCAGTTCATAACAATGCCATATAATAAAGAAAAGCGAAACACAAGATTACTCCAACTATTCATGACCAAATGGTGGAAATCAAATTTAAAAAAAATTGGTCTTCTATTGGCATTTAATATATTTACGTAAACTCTGTTTTTAAAAATTCAGTATAATACAATAAAAACACAAAATCCTTTGCATCTATTTCTAGAGCCGCATGAAAAATATAATAACGTATATAATCGTTTTGAACATCTCTGTGTTTTGTAATATTAGTTTTATTTGATTAAAATGAAATTTAATAACAAAACGAAGTTATAGGCTGAAATTATTTAGGAGTGCTTTGTGAAAGGATTGATTTTAGACACAAACCGCTTGGTACCCCATTGGACTTTAAAACATATAAAATTCAGTTCATAACAATGCCATATAATAAAGAAAAGCGAAACACAAGATTAGTCCCACTATTCATGACCAAATGGTGGAAATCAAATTTAACAAAAATTGGTCTTCTATTGGCATTTAATATATTTACGTAAACTCTGTTTTTAAAAATTCAGTATAATACAATAAAAACAAAAAATCCTTCGCATCTATTTCTAGAGCCGCATGAAAAATATAATAACGTATATAATCGTTTTGAACATCTCTGTATTTTGTAATATTAGTTTTATTTGATTAAAATGAAATTTAATAACAAAACGAAGTTATAGGCTGAAATTATTTAGGAGTGCTCTGTGAAAGGATTGATTTTATACACAAACCACTTGGTACCCCATTGGACTTTAAATCTTATAAATTCAGTTCATAACAATGCCATATAATAAAGATAAGCGAAACACAAGATTATTCCTACTATTCATGACCAAATGGTGGAAATCAAATTTTAAAAATTGGTCTTCTATTGGCATTTAATATATTTACGTAAACTCTGTTTTTAAAAATTCAGTATAATACAATAAAAACAAAAATCCTTCGCATCTATTTCTAGAGCCGCATGAAAAATATAAGAACGAAAATATACATTTTGTACATCCCTGTCTTTTTTAATATTAGTTTTATTTGAATAAAATGAAATTTAATAACAAAACGAAGTTGTAGGATGAAACTACTTAGGAGTGCTTTGTGAAAGGATTGATTTTAGACACAAACCGCTTGGTACCCCATTGGACTTTAAAACATATAAAATTCAGTTCATAACAATGCCATATAATAAAGAAAAGCGAAACACAAGATTAGTCCCACTATTCATGACCAAATGGTGGAAATCAAATTTAACAAAAATTGGTCTTCTATTGGCATTTAATATATTTACGTAAACTCTGTTTTTAAAAATTCAGTATAATACAATAAAAACAAAAAATCCTTCGCATCTATTTCTAGAGCCGCATGAAAAATATAATAACGTATATAATCGTTTTGAACATCTCTGTATTTTGTAATATTAGTTTTATTTGATTAAAATGAAATTTAATAACAAAACGAAGTTATAGGATGAAACTACTTAGGAGTGCTCTGTGAAAGGATTGATTTTATACACAAACAACTTGGTACCCCATTGGACTTTAAATCATACAAATTCAGTTTATAACAATGCCATATAATAAAGAAAAGCGAAACACAAGATTACTCCCACTATTCATGACCAAATGGTGGAAATCAAATTTGAAAAAATTGGCCTTGTATTGGCATTTAATATATTTACGTAAACTCTGTTTTTAAAAATTCAGTATAATACAATAAAAACAAAAAATCCTTCGCATCTATTTCTAGAGCCGCATGAAAAATATAATAACGAATATAATCGTTTTGAACATCCCTGTATTTTGTAATATTAGTTTTATTTGATTAAAATGAAATTTAATAACAAAACGAAGTAATAGGCCGCAACTATTTAGGTGAGTTTTGTGAAAGGATTGGTTTTATACACAAACTGCTTGGTACCCCATTGGACTTTAAATCATATAAATTCAGTTCATAACAATGCCATATAATAAAGAAAAGCGAAACACAAGATTACTCCAACTATTCATAACCAAATGGTGGAAATCAAATTTAACAAAAATTGGTCTTCTATTGGCATTTAATATATTTACGTAAACTGTGTTTTTAAAAATTCAGTATAATACAATAAAAACAAAAAATCCTTTGCATCTATTTCTAGAGCCGCATGAAAAATATAAGAACGAAAATATACATTTTGTACATCCCTGTCTTTTTTAATATTAGTTTTATTTGATTAAAATGAAATTTAATAACAAAACGAAGTTGTAGGATGAAACTACTTAGGAGTGCTCTGTGAAAGGATTGATTTTATACACAAACCACTTGGTACCCCATTGGACTTTAAATCATATAAATTCAGTTCATAACAATGCCATATAATAAAGATAAGCGAAACACAAGATTACTCCCACAATTCATGACCAAATGGTGGAAATCAAATTTTAAAAAATTGGCCTTGTATTGGCATTTAATATATTTACGTAAACTCGGTTTTTAAAAATTCAGTATAATACAATAAAAACAAAAAATCCTTCGCATCTATTTCTAGATCCGCATGAAAAATATAATAACGAATATAATCGTTTTGAACTTCTCTGTGTTTTGGAATATTAGTTTTATTTGATTAAAATGAAATTTAATAACAAAACGAAGTTATAGGCTGAAAATATTTAGGAGTGCTTTGTGAAAGGATTGATTTTAGACACAAACCGCTTGGTACCCCATTGGACTTTAAAACATATAAAATTCAGTTCATAACAATGCCATATAATAAAGAAAAGCGAAACACAAGATTACTCCCACTATTCATGACCAAATGGTGGAAATCAAATTTTAAAAAATTGGTCTTGTATTGGCATTTAATATATTTACGTAAACTCGGTTTTTAGAAATTAAGTAAAATAGAATAAAAACAAGAAATCCTTCGCATCTATTTCTAGAGCCGCATGAAAAATATAATAACGAATATAATCGTTTTGAACATCCCTGTATTTTGTAATATTAGTTTTATTTGATTAAAATGAAATTTAATAACAAAACGAAGTAATAGGCCGCAACTATTTAGGTGAGTTTTGTGAAAGGATTGGTTATATACACAAACCGCTTGGTACCCCATTGGACTTTAAATCATATAAATTCAGTTTATAACAATGCCATATAATAAAGATAAGCGAAACACAAGATTACTCCCACTATTCATGACCAAATGGTGGAAATCAAATTTTAAAAATTGGTCTTCTATTGGCATTTAATATATTTACGTAAACTCTGTTTTTAAAAATTCAGTATAATACAATAAAAACAAAAAATCCTTCGCATCTATTTCTAGAGCCGCATGAAAAATATAATAACGTATATAATCGTTTTGAACATCTCTGTATTTTGTAATATTAGTTTTATTTGATTAAAATGAAATTTAATAACAAAACGAAGTTATAGGCTGAAATTATTTAGGAGTGCTCTGTGAAAGGATTGATTTTATACACAAACCACTTGGTACCCCATTGGACTTTAAATCATATAAATTCAATTCATTAATGCCATATAATAAAGATAAGCGAAACACAAGATTACTTCCACTATTCATGACCAAATGGTGGAAATCAAATTTTAAAAATTGGTCTTCTATTGGCATTTAATATATTTACGTAAACTCTGTTTTTAAAAATTCAGTATAATACAATAAAAACAAAAAATCCTTCGCATCTATTTCTAGAGCCGCATGAAAAATATAAAAACGAAAATATACATTTTGTACATCCCTGTCTTTTTTAATATTAGTTTTCTATGAATAAAATGAAATTTAATAACAAAACGAAGTTGTAGGATGAAACTACTTAGGAGTGCCCTGTTAAAGAATTGATTTTATACACAAACAACTTGGTACCCCATTGGACTTTAAATCATATAAATTCAGTTCATAACAATGCCATATAATAAAGATAAGCGAAACACAAGATTACTCCCACTATTCATGACCAAATGGTGGAAATCAAATTTAACAAAAATTGGTCTTCTATTGGCATTTAATATATTTACGTAAACTCGGTTTTTAAAAATTCAGTATAATACAATAAAAACAAAAAATCCTTCGCATCTATTTCTAGAGCCGCATGAAAAATATAAGAACGAAAATATACATTTTGTACATCCCTGTCTTTTTTAATATTAGTTTTATTTGATTAAAATGAAATTTAATAACAAAACGAAGTTGTAGGATGAAACTACTTAGGAGTGCTCTGTGAAAGGATTGATTTTATACACAAACCACTTGGTACCAGATTGGACTTTAAATCATACAAATTCAGTTTATAACAATGCCATATAATAAAGAAAAGCGAAACACAAGATTACTCCCACTATTCATGACCAAATGGTGGAAATCAAATTTGAAAAAATTGGCCTTCTATTGGCATTTAATATATTTACGTAAACTCGGTTTTTAAAAATTCAGTATAATACAATAAAAACAAAAAATCCTTCGCATCTATTTCTAGAGCCGCATGAAAAATATAATAACGTATATAATCGTTTTGAACATCTCTGTATTTTGTAATATTAGTTTTATTTGATTAAAATGAAATTTAATAGCAAAACGATGTTGTAGGATGAAACTACTTAAGAGTGCTCTGTGAAAGGATTGATTTTATACACAAACCACTTGGTACCCCATTGGACTTTAAATCATATAAATTCAGTTCATAACAATGCCATATAATAAAGATAAGCGAAACACAAGATTACTCCCACTATTCATGACCAAATGGTGGAAATCAAATTTTAAAAATTGGTCTTCTATTGGCATTTAATATATTTACGTAAACTCTGTTTTTAAAAATTCAGTATAATACAATAAAAACAAAAAATCCTTCGCATCTATTTCTAGAGCCGCATGAAAAATATAATAACGTATATAATCGTTTTGAACATCTCTGTGTTTTGTAATATTAGTTTTATTTGATTAAAATGAAATTTAATAACAAAACGAAGTTATAGGCTGAAATTATTTAGGAGTGCTCTGTGAAAGGATTGATTTTATACACAAACCACTTGGTACCCCATTGGACTTTAAATCATATAAATTCAATTCATTAATGCCATATAATAAAGATAAGCGAAACACAAGATTACTCCCACTATTCATGACCAAATGGTGGAAATCAAATTTAACAAAAATTGGTCTTCTATTGGCATTTAATATATTTACGTAAACTCTGTTTTTAAAAATTCAGTATAATACAATAAAAACAAAAAATCCTTCGCATCTATTTCTAGAGCCGCATGAAAAATATAATAACGTATATAATCGTTTTGAACATCTCTGTATTTTGTAATATTAGTTTTATTTGATTAAAATGAAATTTAATAACAAAACGAAGTTATAGGATGAAACTACTTAGGAGTGCTCTGTGAAAGGATTGATTTTATACACAAACCACTTGGTACCCCATTGGACTTTAAATCATATAAATTCAGTTCATTAATGCCATATAATAAAGATAAGCGAAACACAAGATTACTCCCACTATTCATGACCAAATGGTGGAAATCAAATTTAACAAAAATTGGTCTTCTATTGGCATTTAATATATTTACGTAAACTCTGTTTTTAAAAATTCAGTATAATACAATAAAAACAAAAAATCCTTCGCATCTATTTCTAGAGCCGCATGAAAAATATAAGAACGAAAATATACATTTTGTACATCCCTGTCTTTTTTAATATTAGTTTTCTATTAATAAAATGAAATTTAATAACAAAACGAAGTTGTAGGATGAAACTACTTAGGAGTGCCCTGTGAAAGGATTGATTTTATACACAAACCACTTGCTACCCCATTGGACTTTAAATCATATAAATTCAGTTCATAACAATGCCATATAATAAAGATAAGCGAAACACAAGATTACTCCCACAATTCATGACCAAATGGTGGAAATCAAATTTTAAAAAATTGGCCTTGTATTGGCATTTAATATATTTACGTAAACTCGGTTTTTAAAAATTCAGTATAATACAATAAAAACAAAAAATCCTTCGCATCTATTTCTAGATCCGCATGAAAAATATAATAACGAATATAATCGTTTTGAACATCTCTGTGTTTTGTAATATTAGTTTTATTTGATTAAAATGAAATTTAATAACAAAACGAAGTTATAGGCTGAAATTATTTAGGAGTGCTTTGTGAAAGGATTGATTTTAGACACAAACCGCTTGGTACCCCATTGGACTTTAAAACATATAAAATTCAGTTCATAACAATGCCATATAATAAAGAAAAGCGAAACACAAGATTACTCCCACTATTCATGACCAAATGGTGGAAATCAAATTTTAAAAAATTGGTCTTGTATTGGCATTTAATATATTTACGTAAACTCGGTTTTTAGAAATTAAGTAAAATAGAATAAAAATAAGAAATCCTTCGCATCTATTTCTAGAGCCGCATGAGAAATACTTATAATAACGAATATAATCGTTTTGAACATCCCTGTATTTTGTAATATTAGTTTTATTTGATTAAAATGAAATTTAATAACAAAACGAAGTAATAGGCCGCAACTATTTAGGTGAGTTTTGTGAAAGGATTGGTTTTATACACAAACCGCTTGGTACCCCATTGGACTTTAAAGCTAATAAATTCAGTTCATAACAATGCCATATAATAAAGAAAAGCGAAACACAAGATTACTCCAACTATTCATGACCAAATGGTGGAAATCAAATTTAAAAAAATTGGTCTTCTATTGGCATTTAATATATTTACGTAAACTCTGTTTTTAAAAATTCAGTATAATACAATAAAACAAAAAATCCTTTGCATCTATTTCTAGAGCCGCATGAAAAATATAAGAACGAATATAATCGTTTTGAACATCTCTGTGTTTTGTAATATTAGTTTTATTTGATTAAAATGAAATTTAATAACAAAACGAAGTTATAGGCTGAAATTATTTAGGAGTGCTTTGTGAAAGGATTGATTTTAGACACAAACCGCTTGGTACCCCATTGGACTTTAAAACATATAAAATTCAGTTCATAACAATGCCATATAATAAAGAAAAGCGAAACACAAGATTAGTCCCACTATTCATGACCAAATGGTGGAAATCAAATTTAACAAAAATTGGTCTTCTATTGGCATTTAATATATTTACGTAAACTCTGTTTTTAAAAATTCAGTATAATACAATAAAAACAAAAAATCCTTCGCATCTATTTCTAGAGCCGCATGAAAAATATAATAACGTATATAATCGTTTTGAACATCTCTGTATTTTGTAATATTAGTTTTATTTGATTAAAATGAAATTTAATAACAAAACGAAGTTATAGGATGAAACTACTTAGGAGTGCTCTGTGAAAGGATTGATTTTATACACAAACCACTTGGTACCCCATTGGACTTTAAATCATATAAATTCAGTTCATTAATGCCATATAATAAAGATAAGCGAAACACAAGATTACTCCCACTATTCATGACCAAATGGTGAAAATCAAATTTAACAAAAATTGGTCTTCTATTGGCATTTAATATATTTACGTAAACTCTGTTTTTAAAAATTCAGTATAATACAATAAAAACAAAAAATCCTTCGCATCTATTTCTAGAGCCGCATGAAAAATATAATAACGTATATAATCGTTTTGAACATCTCTGTGTTTTGTAATATTAGTTTTATTTGATTAAAATGAAATTTAATAACAAAACGAAGTTATAGGCTGAAATTATTTAGGAGTGCTTTGTGAAAGGATTGATTTTATACACAAACCACTTGGTACCCCATTGGACTTTAAATCTTATAAATTCAGTTCATAACAATGCCATATAATAAAGATAAGCGACACACAAGATTACTCCCACTATTCATGACCAAATGGTGGAAATCAAATTTTAAAAATTGGTCTTCTATTGGCATTTAATATATTTACGTAAACTCTGTTTTTAAAAATTCAGTATAATACAATAAAAACAAAAAATCCTTTGCATCTATTTCTAGAGCCGCATGAAAAATATAAGAACGAATATAATCGTTTTGAACATCTCTGTGTTTTGTAATATTAGTTTTATTTGATTAAAATGAAATTTAATAACAAAACGAAGTTATAGGCTGAAATTATTTAGGAGTGCTTTGTGAAAGGATTGATTTTAGACACAAACCGCTTGGTACCCCATTGGACTTTAAAACATATAAAATTCAGTTCATAACAATGCCATATAATAAAGAAAAGCGAAACACAAGATTAGTCCCACTATTCATGACCAAATGGTGGAAATCAAATTTAAAAAAAATTGGTCTTCTATTGGCATTTAATATATTTACGTAAACTCTGTTTTTAAAAATTCAGTATAATACAATAAAAACAAAAAATCCTTTGCATCTATTTCTAGAGCCGCATGAAAAATATAATAACGTATATAATCGTTTTGAACATCTCTGTATTTTGTAATATTAGTTTTATTTGATTAAAATGAAATTTAATAACAAAACGAAGTTATAGGCTGAAATTATTTAGGAGTGCTCTGTGAAAGGATTGATTTTATACACAAACCGCTTGGTACCCCATTGGACTTTAAAGCTAATAAATTCAGTTCATAACACTGCCATATAATAAAGAAATGCGAAACACAAGATTACTCCTACTATTCATGACCAAATGGTGGAAATCAAATTTAAAAAAAATTGGTCTTCTATTGGCATTTAATATATTTACGTAAACTCTGTTTTTAAAAATTCAGTATAATACAATAAAAACAAAAAATCCTTTGCATCTATTTCTAGAGCCGCATGAAAAATATAAGAACGAATATAATCGTTTTGAACATCTCTGTGTTTTGTAATATTAGTTTTATTTGATTAAAATGAAATTTAATAACAAAACGAAGTTATAGGCTGAAATTATTTAGGAGTGCTTTGTGAAAGGATTGATTTTAGACACAAACCGCTTGGTACCCCATTGGACTTTAAAACATATAAAATTCAGTTCATAACAATGCCATATAATAAAGAAAAGCGAAACACAAGATTAGTCCCACTATTCATGACCAAATGGTGGAAATCAAATTTAACAAAAATTGGTCTTCTATTGGCATTTAATATATTTACGTAAACTCTGTTTTTAAAAATTCAGTATAATACAATAAAAACAAAAAATCCTTCGCATCTATTTCTAGAGCCGCATGAAAAATATAATAACGTATATAATCGTTTTGAACATCTCTGTATTTTGTAATATTAGTTTTATTTGATTAAAATGAAATTTAATAACAAAACGAAGTTATAGGATGAAACTACTTAGGAGTGCTCTGTGAAAGGATTGATTTTATACACAAACCACTTGGTACCCCATTGGACTTTAAATCATATAAATTCAGTTCATTAATGCCATATAATAAAGATAAGCGAAACACAAGATTACTCCCACTATTCATGACCAAATGGTGAAAATCAAATTTAACAAAAATTGGTCTTCTATTGGCATTTAATATATTTACGTAAACTCTGTTTTTAAAAATTCAGTATAATACAATAAAAACAAAAAATCCTTCGCATCTATTTCTAGAGCCGCATGAAAAATATAATAACGTATATAATCGTTTTGAACATCTCTGTGTTTTGTAATATTAGTTTTATTTGATTAAAATGAAATTTAATAACAAAACGAAGTTATAGGCTGAAATTATTTAGGAGTGCTTTGTGAAAGGATTGATTTTAGACACAAACCGCTTGGTACCCCATTGGACTTTAAAACATATAAAATTCAGTTCATAACAATGCCATATAATAAAGAAAAGCGAAACACAAGATTAGTCCCACTATTCATGACCAAATGGTGGAAATCAAATTTAACAAAAATTGGTCTTCTATTGGCATTTAATATATTTACGTAAACTCTGTTTTTAAAAATTCAGTATAATACAATAAAAACAAAAAATCCTTCGCATCTATTTCTAGAGCCGCATGAAAAATATAAGAACGAAAATATACATTTTGTACATCCCTGTCTTTTTTAATATTAGTTTTATTTGATTAAAATGAAATTTAATAACAAAACGAAGTTATAGGCTGAAATTATTTAGGAGTGCTTTGTGAAAGGATTGATTTTAGACACAAACCGCTTGGTACCCCATTGGACTTTAAAACATATAAAATTCAGTTCATAACAATGCCATATAATAAAGAAAAGCGAAACACAAGATTAGTCCCACTATTCATGACCAAATGGTGGAAATCAAATTTAAAAAAAATTGGTCTTCTATTGGCATTTAATATATTTACGTAAACTCTGTTTTTAAAAATTCAGTATAATACAATAAAAACAAAAAATCCTTTGCATCTATTTCTAGAGCCGCATGAAAAATATAAGAACGAATATAATCGTTTTGAACATCTCTGTGTTTTGTAATATTAGTTTTATTTGATTAAAATGAAATTTAATAACAAAACGAAGTTATAGGCTGAAATTATTTAGGAGTGCTTTGTGAAAGGATTGATTTTAGACACAAACCGCTTGGTACCCCATTGGACTTTAAAGCTAATAAATTCAGTTCATAACAATGCCATATAATAAAGAAAAGCGAAACACAAGATTAGTCCCACTATTCATGACCAAATGGTGGAAATCAAATTTAAAAAAAATTGGTCTTCTATTGGCATTTAATATATTTACGTAAACTCTGTTTTTAAAAATTCAGTATAATACAATAAAAACAAAAAATCCTTTGCATCTATTTCTAGAGCCGCATGAAAAATATAATAACGTATATAATCGTTTTGAACATCTCTGTATTTTGTAATATTAGTTTTATTTGATTAAAATGAAATTTAATAACAAAACGAAGTTATAGGCTGAAATTATTTAGGAGTGCTCTGTGAAAGGATTGATTTTATACACAAACCGCTTGGTACCCCATTGGACTTTAAAGCTAATAAATTCAGTTCATAACACTGCCATATAATAAAGAAATGCGAAACACAAGATTACTCCTACTATTCATGACCAAATGGTGGAAATCAAATTTAAAAAAAATTGGTCTTCTATTGGCATTTAATATATTTACGTAAACTCTGTTTTTAAAAATTCAGTATAATACAATAAAAACAAAAAATCCTTTGCATCTATTTCTAGAGCCGCATGAAAAATATAAGAACGAATATAATCGTTTTGAACATCTCTGTGTTTTGTAATATTAGTTTTATTTGATTAAAATGAAATTTAATAACAAAACGAAGTTATAGGCTGAAATTATTTAGGAGTGCTTTGTGAAAGGATTGATTTTAGACACAAACCGCTTGGTACCCCATTGGACTTTAAAACATATAAAATTCAGTTCATAACAATGCCATATAATAAAGAAAAGCGAAACACAAGATTAGTCCCACTATTCATGACCAAATGGTGGAAATCAAATTTAACAAAAATTGGTCTTCTATTGGCATTTAATATATTTACGTAAACTCTGTTTTTAAAAATTCAGTATAATACAATAAAAACAAAAAATCCTTCGCATCTATTTCTAGAGCCGCATGAAAAATATAATAACGTATATAATCGTTTTGAACATCTCTGTGTTTTGTAATATTAGTTTTATTTGATTAAAATGAAATTTAATAACAAAACGAAGTTATAGGCTGAAATTATTTAGGAGTGCTTTGTGAAAGGATTGATTTTAGACACAAACCGATTGGTACCCCATTGGACTTTAAAACATATAAAATTCAGTTCATAACAATGCCATATAATAAAGAAAAGCGAAACACAAGATTAGTCCCACTATTCATGACCAAATGGTGGAAATCAAATTTAACAAAAATTGGTCTTCTATTGGCATTTAATATATTTACGTAAACTCTGTTTTTAAAAATTCAGTATAATACAATAAAAACAAAAAATCCTTCGCATCTATTTCTAGAGCCGCATGAAAAATATAATAACGTATATAATCGTTTTGAACATCTCTGTGTTTTGTAATATTAGTTTTATTTGATTAAAATGAAATTTAATAACAAAACGAAGTTATAGGCTGAAATTATTTAGGAGTGCTTTGTGAAAGGATTGATTTTAGACACAAACCGCTTGGTACCCCATTGGACTTTAAAACATATAAAATTCAGTTCATAACAATGCCATATAATAAAGAAAAGCGAAACACAAGATTAGTCCCACTATTCATGACCAAATGGTGGAAATCAAATTTAACAAAAATTGGTCTTCTATTGGCATTTAATATATTTACGTAAACTCTGTTTTTAAAAATTCAGTATAATACAATAAAAACAAAAAATCCTTCGCATCTATTTCTAGAGCCGCATGAAAAATATAATAACGTATATAATCGTTTTGAACATCTCTGTATTTTGTAATATTAGTTTTATTTGATTAAAATGAAATTTAATAACAAAACGAAGTTATAGGATGAAACTACTTAGGAGTGCTCTGTGAAAGGATTGATTTTATACACAAACCACTTGGTACCCCATTGGACTTTAAATCATATAAATTCAGTTCATTAATGCCATATAATAAAGATAAGCGAAACACAAGATTACTCCCACTATTCATGACCAAATGGTGAAAATCAAATTTAACAAAAATTGGTCTTCTATTGGCATTTAATATATTTACGTAAACTCTGTTTTTAAAAATTCAGTATAATACAATAAAAACAAAAAATCCTTCGCATCTATTTCTAGAGCCGCATGAAAAATATAATAACGTATATAATCGTTTTGAACATCTCTGTGTTTTGTAATATTAGTTTTATTTGATTAAAATGAAATTTAATAACAAAACGAAGTTATAGGCTGAAATTATTTAGGAGTGCTTTGTGAAAGGATTGATTTTAGACACAAACCGCTTGGTACCCCATTGGACTTTAAAACATATAAAATTCAGTTCATAACAATGCCATATAATAAAGAAAAGCGAAACACAAGATTAGTCCCACTATTCATGACCAAATGGTGGAAATCAAATTTAACAAAAATTGGTCTTCTATTGGCATTTAATATATTTACGTAAACTCTGTTTTTAAAAATTCAGTATAATACAATAAAAACAAAAAATCCTTCGCATCTATTTCTAGAGCCGCATGAAAAATATAAGAACGAAAATATACATTTTGTACATCCCTGTCTTTTTTAATATTAGTTTTATTTGATTAAAATGAAATTTAATAACAAAACGAAGTTATAGGCTGAAATTATTTAGGAGTGCTTTGTGAAAGGATTGATTTTAGACACAAACCGCTTGGTACCCCATTGGACTTTAAAACATATAAAATTCAGTTCATAACAATGCCATATAATAAAGAAAAGCGAAACACAAGATTAGTCCCACTATTCATGACCAAATGGTGGAAATCAAATTTAAAAAAAATTGGTCTTCTATTGGCATTTAATATATTTACGTAAACTCTGTTTTTAAAAATTCAGTATAATACAATAAAAACAAAAAATCCTTTGCATCTATTTCTAGAGCCGCATGAAAAATATAAGAACGAATATAATCGTTTTGAACATCTCTGTGTTTTGTAATATTAGTTTTATTTGATTAAAATGAAATTTAATAACAAAACGAAGTTATAGGCTGAAATTATTTAGGAGTGCTTTGTGAAAGGATTGATTTTAGACACAAACCGCTTGGTACCCCATTGGACTTTAAAGCTAATAAATTCAGTTCATAACAATGCCATATAATAAAGAAAAGCGAAACACAAGATTAGTCCCACTATTCATGACCAAATGGTGGAAATCAAATTTAAAAAAAATTGGTCTTCTATTGGCATTTAATATATTTACGTAAACTCTGTTTTTAAAAATTCAGTATAATACAATAAAAACAAAAAATCCTTTGCATCTATTTCTAGAGCCGCATGAAAAATATAATAACGTATATAATCGTTTTGAACATCTCTGTATTTTGTAATATTAGTTTTATTTGATTAAAATGAAATTTAATAACAAAACGAAGTTATAGGCTGAAATTATTTAGGAGTGCTCTGTGAAAGGATTGATTTTATACACAAACCGCTTGGTACCCCATTGGACTTTAAAGCTAATAAATTCAGTTCATAACACTGCCATATAATAAAGAAATGCGAAACACAAGATTACTCCTACTATTCATGACCAAATGGTGGAAATCAAATTTAAAAAAAATTGGTCTTCTATTGGCATTTAATATATTTACGTAAACTCTGTTTTTAAAAATTCAGTATAATACAATAAAAACAAAAAATCCTTTGCATCTATTTCTAGAGCCGCATGAAAAATATAAGAACGAATATAATCGTTTTGAACATCTCTGTGTTTTGTAATATTAGTTTTATTTGATTAAAATGAAATTTAATAACAAAACGAAGTTATAGGCTGAAATTATTTAGGAGTGCTTTGTGAAAGGATTGATTTTAGACACAAACCGCTTGGTACCCCATTGGACTTTAAAACATATAAAATTCAGTTCATAACAATGCCATATAATAAAGAAAAGCGAAACACAAGATTAGTCCCACTATTCATGACCAAATGGTGGAAATCAAATTTAACAAAAATTGGTCTTCTATTGGCATTTAATATATTTACGTAAACTCTGTTTTTAAAAATTCAGTATAATACAATAAAAACAAAAAATCCTTCGCATCTATTTCTAGAGCCGCATGAAAAATATAATAACGTATATAATCGTTTTGAACATCTCTGTGTTTTGTAATATTAGTTTTATTTGATTAAAATGAAATTTAATAACAAAACGAAGTTATAGGATGAAACTACTTAGGAGTGCTCTGTGAAAGGATTGATTTTATACACAAACCACTTGGTACCCCATTGGACTTTAAATCATATAAATTCAGTTCATTAATGCCATATAATAAAGATAAGCGAAACACAAGATTACTCCCACTATTCATGACCAAATGGTGAAAATCAAATTTAACAAAAATTGGTCTTCTATTGGCATTTAATATATTTACGTAAACTCTGTTTTTAAAAATTCAGTATAATACAATAAAAACAAAAAATCCTTCGCATCTATTTCTAGAGCCGCATGAAAAATATAATAACGTATATAATCGTTTTGAACATCTCTGTGTTTTGTAATATTAGTTTTATTTGATTAAAATGAAATTTAATAACAAAACGAAGTTATAGGCTGAAATTATTTAGGAGTGCTTTGTGAAAGGATTGATTTTAGACACAAACCGCTTGGTACCCCATTGGACTTTAAAACATATAAAATTCAGTTCATAACAATGCCATATAATAAAGAAAAGCGAAACACAAGATTAGTCCCACTATTCATGACCAAATGGTGGAAATCAAATTTAACAAAAATTGGTCTTCTATTGGCATTTAATATATTTACGTAAACTCTGTTTTTAAAAATTCAGTATAATACAATAAAAACAAAAAATCCTTTGCATCTATTTCTAGAGCCGCATGAAAAATATAAGAACGAATATAATCGTTTTGAACATCTCTGTGTTTTGTAATATTAGTTTTATTTGATTAAAATGAAATTTAATAACAAAACGAAGTTATAGGCTGAAATTATTTAGGAGTGCTTTGTGAAAGGATTGATTTTAGACACAAACCGCTTGGTACCCCATTGGACTTTAAAGCTAATAAATTCAGTTCATAACAATGCCATATAATAAAGAAAAGCGAAACACAAGATTAGTCCCACTATTCATGACCAAATGGTGGAAATCAAATTTAAAAAAAATTGGTCTTCTATTGGCATTTAATATATTTACGTAAACTCTGTTTTTAAAAATTCAGTATAATACAATAAAAACAAAAAATCCTTTGCATCTATTTCTAGAGCCGCATGAAAAATATAATAACGTATATAATCGTTTTGAACATCTCTGTATTTTGTAATATTAGTTTTATTTGATTAAAATGAAATTTAATAACAAAACGAAGTTATAGGCTGAAATTATTTAGGAGTGCTCTGTGAAAGGATTGATTTTATACACAAACCGCTTGGTACCCCATTGGACTTTAAAGCTAATAAATTCAGTTCATAACACTGCCATATAATAAAGAAATGCGAAACACAAGATTACTCCTACTATTCATGACCAAATGGTGGAAATCAAATTTAAAAAAAATTGGTCTTCTATTGGCATTTAATATATTTACGTAAACTCTGTTTTTAAAAATTCAGTATAATACAATAAAAACAAAAAATCCTTTGCATCTATTTCTAGAGCCGCATGAAAAATATAAGAACGAATATAATCGTTTTGAACATCTCTGTGTTTTGTAATATTAGTTTTATTTGATTAAAATGAAATTTAATAACAAAACGAAGTTATAGGCTGAAATTATTTAGGAGTGCTTTGTGAAAGGATTGATTTTAGACACAAACCGCTTGGTACCCCATTGGACTTTAAAACATATAAAATTCAGTTCATAACAATGCCATATAATAAAGAAAAGCGAAACACAAGATTAGTCCCACTATTCATGACCAAATGGTGGAAATCAAATTTAACAAAAATTGGTCTTCTATTGGCATTTAATATATTTACGTAAACTCTGTTTTTAAAAATTCAGTATAATACAATAAAAACAAAAAATCCTTCGCATCTATTTCTAGAGCCGCATGAAAAATATAATAACGTATATAATCGTTTTGAACATCTCTGTATTTTGTAATATTAGTTTTATTTGATTAAAATGAAATTTAATAACAAAACGAAGTTATAGGATGAAACTACTTAGGAGTGCTCTGTGAAAGGATTGATTTTATACACAAACCACTTGGTACCCCATTGGACTTTAAATCATATAAATTCAGTTCATTAATGCCATATAATAAAGATAAGCGAAACACAAGATTACTCCCACTATTCATGACCAAATGGTGAAAATCAAATTTAACAAAAATTGGTCTTCTATTGGCATTTAATATATTTACGTAAACTCTGTTTTTAAAAATTCAGTATAATACAATAAAAACAAAAAATCCTTCGCATCTATTTCTAGAGCCGCATGAAAAATATAATAACGTATATAATCGTTTTGAACATCTCTGTGTTTTGTAATATTAGTTTTATTTGATTAAAATGAAATTTAATAACAAAACGAAGTTATAGGCTGAAATTATTTAGGAGTGCTTTGTGAAAGGATTGATTTTAGACACAAACCGCTTGGTACCCCATTGGACTTTAAAACATATAAAATTCAGTTCATAACAATGCCATATAATAAAGAAAAGCGAAACACAAGATTAGTCCCACTATTCATGACCAAATGGTGGAAATCAAATTTAACAAAAATTGGTCTTCTATTGGCATTTAATATATTTACGTAAACTCTGTTTTTAAAAATTCAGTATAATACAATAAAAACAAAAAATCCTTCGCATCTATTTCTAGAGCCGCATGAAAAATATAAGAACGAAAATATACATTTTGTACATCCCTGTCTTTTTTAATATTAGTTTTCTATGAATAAAATGAAATTTAATAACAAAACGAAGTTGTAGGATGAAACTACTTAGGAGTGCTCTGTGAAAGGATTGATTTTATACACAAACCACTTGGTACCCCATTGGACTTTAAATCTTATAAATTCAGTTCATAACAATGCCATATAATAAAGATAAGCGACACACAAGATTACTCCCACTATTCATGACCAAATGGTGGAAATCAAATTTTAAAAATTGGTCTTCTATTGGCATTTAATATATTTACGTAAACTCTGTTTTTAAAAATTCAGTATAATACAATAAAAACAAAAAATCCTTCGCATCTATTTCTAGAGCCGCATGAAAAATATAATAACGTATATAATCGTTTTGAACATCTCTGTATTTTGTAATATTAGTTTTATTTGATTAAAATGAAATTTAATAACAAAACGAAGTTATAGGCTGAAATTATTTAGGAGTGCTCTGTGAAAGGATTGATTTTATACACAAACCACTTGGTACCCCATTGGACTTTAAATCATATAAATTCAATTCATTAATGCCATATAATAAAGATAAGCGAAACACAAGATTACTCCCAGAATTCATGACCACATGGTGGAAATCAAATTTTAAAAAATTGGCCTTGTATTTGCATTTAATATATTTACGTAAACTCGGTTTTTAAAAATTCAGTATAATACAATAAAAACAAAAAATCCTTCGCATCTATTTCTAGATCCGCATGAAAAATATAATAACGAATATAATCGTTTTGAACATCTCTGTGTTTTGTAATATTAGTTTTATTTGATTAAAATGAAATTTAATAACAAAACGAAGTTATAGGCTGAAATTATTTAGGAGTGCTTTGTGAAAGGATTGATTTTAGACACAAACCGCTTGGTACCCCATTGGACTTTAAAACATATAAAATTCAGTTCATAACAATGCCATATAATAAAGAAAAGCGAAACACAAGATTACTCCCACTATTCATGACCAAATGGTGGAAATCAAATTTTAAAAAATTGGTCTTGTATTGGCATTTAATATATTTACGTAAACTCGGTTTTTAGAAATTAAGTAAAATAGAATAAAAACAAGAAATCCTTCGCATCTATTTCTAGAGCCGCATGAAAAATACTTATAATAACGAATATAATCGTTTTGAACATCCCTGTATTTTGTAATATTAGTTTTATTTGATTAAAATGAAATTTAATAACAAAACGAAGTAATAGGCCGCAACTATTTAGGTGAGTTTTGTGAAAGGATTGGTTTTATACACAAACCGCTTGGTACCCCATTGGACTTTAAAGCTAATAAATTCAGTTCATAACAATGCCATATAATAAAGAAAAGCGAAACACAAGATTACTCCAACTATTCATGACCAAATGGTGGAAATCAAATTTAAAAAAAATTGGTCTTCTATTGGCATTTAATATATTTACGTAAACTCTGTTTTTAAAAATTCAGTATAATACAATAAAAACACAAAATCCTTTGCATCTATTTCTAGAGCCGCATGAAAAATATAATAACGTATATAATCGTTTTGAACATCTCTGTGTTTTGTAATATTAGTTTTATTTGATTAAAATGAAATTTAATAACAAAACGAAGTTATAGGCTGAAATTATTTAGGAGTGCTTTGTGAAAGGATTGATTTTAGACACAAACCGCTTGGTACCCCATTGGACTTTAAAACATATAAAATTCAGTTCATAACAATGCCATATAATAAAGAAAAGCGAAACACAAGATTAGTCCCACTATTCATGACCAAATGGTGGAAATCAAATTTAACAAAAATTGGTCTTCTATTGGCATTTAATATATTTACGTAAACTCTGTTTTTAAAAATTCAGTATAATACAATAAAAACAAAAAATCCTTCGCATCTATTTCTAGAGCCGCATGAAAAATATAAGAACGAAAATATACATTTTGTACATCCCTGTCTTTTTTAATATTAGTTTTCTATGAATAAAATGAAATTTAATAACAAAACGAAGTTGTAGGATGAAACTACTTAGGAGTGCTCTGTGAAAGGATTGATTTTATACACAAACCACTTGGTACCCCATTGGACTTTAAATCTTATAAATTCAGTTCATAACAATGCCATATAATAAAGATAAGCGACACACAAGATTACTCCCACTATTCATGACCAAATGGTGGAAATCAAATTTTAAAAATTGGTCTTCTATTGGCATTTAATATATTTACGTAAACTCTGTTTTTAAAAATTCAGTATAATACAATAAAAACAAAAAATCCTTCGCATCTATTTCTAGAGCCGCATGAAAAATATAATAACGTATATAATCGTTTTGAACATCTCTGTATTTTGTAATATTAGTTTTATTTGATTAAAATGAAATTTAATAACAAAACGAAGTTATAGGCTGAAATTATTTAGGAGTGCTCTGTGAAAGGATTGATTTTATACACAAACCACTTGGTACCCCATTGGACTTTAAATCATATAAATTCAATTCATTAATGCCATATAATAAAGATAAGCGAAACACAAGATTACTCCCAGAATTCATGACCAAATGGTGGAAATCAAATTTTAAAAAATTGGCCTTGTATTGGCATTTAATATATTTACGTAAACTCGGTTTTTAAAAATTCAGTATAATACAATAAAAACAAAAAATCCTTCGCATCTATTTCTAGATCCGCATGAAAAATATAATAACGAATATAATCGTTTTGAACATCTCTGTGTTTTGTAATATTAGTTTTATTTGATTAAAATGAAATTTAATAACAAAACGAAGTTATAGGCTGAAATTATTTAGGAGTGCTTTGTGAAAGGATTGATTTTAGACACAAACCGCTTGGTACCCCATTGGACTTTAAAACATATAAAATTCAGTTCATAACAATGCCATATAATAAAGAAAAGCGAAACACAAGATTACTCCCACTATTCATGACCAAATGGTGGAAATCAAATTTTAAAAAATTGGTCTTGTATTGGCATTTAATATATTTACGTAAACTCGGTTTTTAGAAATTAAGTAAAATAGAATAAAAATAAGAAATCCTTCGCATCTATTTCTAGAGCCGCATGAAAAATACTTATAATAACGAATATAATCGTTTTGAACATCCCTGTATTTTGTAATATTAGTTTTATTTGATTAAAATGAAATTTAATAACAAAACGAAGTAATAGGCCGCAACTATTTAGGTGAGTTTTGTGAAAGGATTGGTTTTATACACAAACTGCTTGGTACCCCATTGGACTTTAAATCATATAAATTCAGTTCATAACAATGCCATATAATAAAGAAAAGCGAAACACAAGATTACTCCAACTATTCATGACCAAATGGTGGAAATCAAATTTAAAAAAAATTGGTCTTCTATTGGCATTTAATATATTTACGTAAACTCTGTTTTTAAAAATTCAGTATAATACAATAAAAACAAAAATCCTTTGCATCTATTTCTAGAGCCGCATGAAAAATATAAGAACGAATATAATCGTTTTGAACATCTCTGTGTTTTGTAATATTAGTTTTATTTGATTAAAATGAAATTTATTAACAAAACGAAGTTATAGGCTGAAATTATTTAGGAGTGCTTTGTGAAAGGATTGATTTTAGACACAAACCGCTTGGTACCCCATTGGACTTTAAAACATATAAAATTCAGTTCATAACAATGCCATATAATAAAGAAAAGCGAAACACAAGATTAGTCCCACTATTCATGACCAAATGGTGGAAATCAAATTTAACAAAAATTGGTCTTCTATTGGCATTTAATATATTTACGTAAACTCTGTTTTTAAAAATTCAGTATAATACAATAAAAACAAAAAATCCTTCGCATCTATTTCTAGAGCCGCATGAAAAATATAATAACGTATATAATCGTTTTGAACATCTCTGTATTTTGTAATATTAGTTTTATTTGATTAAAATGAAATTTAATAACAAAACGAAGTTATAGGATGAAACTACTTAGGAGTGCTCTGTGAAAGGATTGATTTTATACACAAACCACTTGGTACCCCATTGGACTTTAAATCATATAAATTCAGTTCATTAATGCCATATAATAAAGATAAGCGAAACACAAGATTACTCCCACTATTCATGACCAAATGGTGGAAATCAAATTTAACAAAAATTGGTCTTCTATTGGCATTTAATATATTTACGTAAACTCTGTTTTTAAAAATTCAGTATAATACAATAAAAACAAAAAATCCTTCGCATCTATTTCTAGAGCCGCATGAAAAATATAATAACGTATATAATCGTTTTGAACATCTCTGTATTTTGTAATATTAGTTTTATTTGATTAAAATGAAATTTAATAACAAAACGAAGTTATAGGATGAAACTACTTAGGAGTGCTCTGTGAAAGGATTGATTTTATACACAAACCACTTGGTACCCCATTGGACTTTAAATCATATAAATTCAGTTCATTAATGCCATATAATAAAGATAAGCGAAACACAAGATTACTCCCACTATTCATGACCAAATGGTGAAAATCAAATTTAACAAAAATTGGTCTTCTATTGGCATTTAATATATTTACGTAAACTCTGTTTTTAAAAATTCAGTATAATACAATAAAAACAAAAAATCCTTCGCATCTATTTCTAGAGCCGCATGAAAAATATAATAACGTATATAATCGTTTTGAACATCTCTGTGTTTTGTAATATTAGTTTTATTTGATTAAAATGAAATTTAATAACAAAACGAAGTTATAGGCTGAAATTATTTAGGAGTGCTTTGTGAAAGGATTGATTTTAGACACAAACCGCTTGGTACCCCATTGGACTTTAAAACATATAAAATTCAGTTCATAACAATGCCATATAATAAAGAAAAGCGAAACACAAGATTAGTCCCACTATTCATGACCAAATGGTGGAAATCAAATTTAACAAAAATTGGTCTTCTATTGGCATTTAATATATTTACGTAAACTCTGTTTTTAAAAATTCAGTATAATACAATAAAAACAAAAAATCCTTCGCATCTATTTCTAGAGCCGCATGAAAAATATAAGAACGAAAATATACATTTTGTACATCCCTGTCTTTTTTAATATTAGTTTTCTATGAATAAAATGAAATTTAATAACAAAACGAAGTTGTAGGATGAAACTACTTAGGAGTGCTCTGTGAAAGGATTGATTTTATACACAAACCACTTGGTACCCCATTGGACTTTAAATCTTATAAATTCAGTTCATAACAATGCCATATAATAAAGATAAGCGACACACAAGATTACTCCCACTATTCATGACCAAATGGTGGAAATCAAATTTTAAAAATTGGTCTTCTATTGGCATTTAATATATTTACGTAAACTCTGTTTTTAAAAATTCAGTATAATACAATAAAAACAAAAAATCCTTCGCATCTATTTCTAGAGCCGCATGAAAAATATAATAACGTATATAATCGTTTTGAACATCTCTGTATTTTGTAATATTAGTTTTATTTGATTAAAATGAAATTTAATAACAAAACGAAGTTATAGGCTGAAATTATTTAGGAGTGCTCTGTGAAAGGATTGATTTTATACACAAACCACTTGGTACCCCATTGGACTTTAAATCATATAAATTCAATTCATTAATGCCATATAATAAAGATAAGCGAAACACAAGATTACTCCCAGAATTCATGACCACATGGTGGAAATCAAATTTTAAAAAATTGGCCTTGTATTTGCATTTAATATATTTACGTAAACTCGGTTTTTAAAAATTCAGTATAATACAATAAAAACAAAAAATCCTTCGCATCTATTTCTAGATCCGCATGAAAAATATAATAACGAATATAATCGTTTTGAACATCTCTGTGTTTTGTAATATTAGTTTTATTTGATTAAAATGAAATTTAATAACAAAACGAAGTTATAGGCTGAAATTATTTAGGAGTGCTTTGTGAAAGGATTGATTTTAGACACAAACCGCTTGGTACCCCATTGGACTTTAAAACATATAAAATTCAGTTCATAACAATGCCATATAATAAAGAAAAGCGAAACACAAGATTACTCCCACTATTCATGACCAAATGGTGGAAATCAAATTTTAAAAAATTGGTCTTGTATTGGCATTTAATATATTTACGTAAACTCGGTTTTTAGAAATTAAGTAAAATAGAATAAAAACAAGAAATCCTTCGCATCTATTTCTAGAGCCGCATGAAAAATACTTATAATAACGAATATAATCGTTTTGAACATCCCTGTATTTTGTAATATTAGTTTTATTTGATTAAAATGAAATTTAATAACAAAACGAAGTAATAGGCCGCAACTATTTAGGTGAGTTTTGTGAAAGGATTGGTTTTATACACAAACCGCTTGGTACCCCATTGGACTTTAAAGCTAATAAATTCAGTTCATAACAATGCCATATAATAAAGAAAAGCGAAACACAAGATTACTCCAACTATTCATGACCAAATGGTGGAAATCAAATTTAAAAAAAATTGGTCTTCTATTGGCATTTAATATATTTACGTAAACTCTGTTTTTAAAAATTCAGTATAATACAATAAAAACACAAAATCCTTTGCATCTATTTCTAGAGCCGCATGAAAAATATAATAACGTATATAATCGTTTTGAACATCTCTGTGTTTTGTAATATTAGTTTTATTTGATTAAAATGAAATTTAATAACAAAACGAAGTTATAGGCTGAAATTATTTAGGAGTGCTTTGTGAAAGGATTGATTTTAGACACAAACCGCTTGGTACCCCATTGGACTTTAAAACATATAAAATTCAGTTCATAACAATGCCATATAATAAAGAAAAGCGAAACACAAGATTAGTCCCACTATTCATGACCAAATGGTGGAAATCAAATTTAACAAAAATTGGTCTTCTATTGGCATTTAATATATTTACGTAAACTCTGTTTTTAAAAATTCAGTATAATACAATAAAAACAAAAAATCCTTCGCATCTATTTCTAGAGCCGCATGAAAAATATAAGAACGAAAATATACATTTTGTACATCCCTGTCTTTTTTAATATTAGTTTTCTATGAATAAAATGAAATTTAATAACAAAACGAAGTTGTAGGATGAAACTACTTAGGAGTGCTCTGTGAAAGGATTGATTTTATACACAAACCACTTGGTACCCCATTGGACTTTAAATCTTATAAATTCAGTTCATAACAATGCCATATAATAAAGATAAGCGACACACAAGATTACTCCCACTATTCATGACCAAATGGTGGAAATCAAATTTTAAAAATTGGTCTTCTATTGGCATTTAATATATTTACGTAAACTCGGTTTTTAAAAATTCAGTATAATACAATAAAAACAAAAAATCCTTCGCATCTATTTCTAGATCCGCATGAAAAATATAATAACGAATATAATCGTTTTGAACATCTCTGTGTTTTGTAATATTAGTTTTATTTGATTAAAATGAAATTTAATAACAAAACGAAGTTATAGGCTGAAATTATTTAGGAGTGCTTTGTGAAAGGATTGATTTTAGACACAAACCGCTTGGTACCCCATTGGACTTTAAAACATATAAAATTCAGTTCATAACAATGCCATATAATAAAGAAAAGCGAAACACAAGATTACTCCCACTATTCATGACCAAATGGTGGAAATCAAATTTTAAAAAATTGGTCTTGTATTGGCATTTAATATATTTACGTAAACTCGGTTTTTAGAAATTAAGTAAAATAGAATAAAAATAAGAAATCCTTCGCATCTATTTCTAGAGCCGCATGAAAAATACTTATAATAACGAATATAATCGTTTTGAACATCCCTGTATTTTGTAATATTAGTTTTATTTGATTAAAATGAAATTTAATAACAAAACGAAGTAATAGGCCGCAACTATTTAGGTGAGTTTTGTGAAAGGATTGGTTTTATACACAAACTGCTTGGTACCCCATTGGACTTTAAATCATATAAATTCAGTTCATAACAATGCCATATAATAAAGAAAAGCGAAACACAAGATTACTCCAACTATTCATGACCAAATGGTGGAAATCAAATTTAAAAAAAATTGGTCTTCTATTGGCATTTAATATATTTACGTAAACTCTGTTTTTAAAAATTCAGTATAATACAATAAAAACAAAAATCCTTTGCATCTATTTCTAGAGCCGCATGAAAAATATAAGAACGAATATAATCGTTTTGAACATCTCTGTGTTTTGTAATATTAGTTTTATTTGATTAAAATGAAATTTATTAACAAAACGAAGTTATAGGCTGAAATTATTTAGGAGTGCTTTGTGAAAGGATTGATTTTAGACACAAACCGCTTGGTACCCCATTGGACTTTAAAACATATAAAATTCAGTTCATAACAATGCCATATAATAAAGAAAAGCGAAACACAAGATTAGTCCCACTATTCATGACCAAATGGTGGAAATCAAATTTAACAAAAATTGGTCTTCTATTGGCATTTAATATATTTACGTAAACTCTGTTTTTAAAAATTCAGTATAATACAATAAAAACAAAAAATCCTTCGCATCTATTTCTAGAGCCGCATGAAAAATATAATAACGTATATAATCGTTTTGAACATCTCTGTATTTTGTAATATTAGTTTTATTTGATTAAAATGAAATTTAATAACAAAACGAAGTTATAGGATGAAACTACTTAGGAGTGCTCTGTGAAAGGATTGATTTTATACACAAACCACTTGGTACCCCATTGGACTTTAAATCATATAAATTCAGTTCATTAATGCCATATAATAAAGATAAGCGAAACACAAGATTACTCCCACTATTCATGACCAAATGGTGGAAATCAAATTTAACAAAAATTGGTCTTCTATTGGCATTTAATATATTTACGTAAACTCTGTTTTTAAAAATTCAGTATAATACAATAAAAACAAAAAATCCTTCGCATCTATTTCTAGAGCCGCATGAAAAATATAATAACGTATATAATCGTTTTGAACATCTCTGTATTTTGTAATATTAGTTTTATTTGATTAAAATGAAATTTAATAACAAAACGAAGTTATAGGCTGAAATTATTTAGGAGTGCTCTGTGAAAGGATTGATTTTATACACAAACCACTTGGTACCCCATTGGACTTTAAATCTTATAAATTCAGTTCATAACAATGCCATATAATAAAGATAAGCGACACACAAGATTACTCCCACTATTCATGACCAAATGGTGGAAATCAAATTTTAAAAATTGGTCTTCTATTGGCATTTAATATATTTACGTAAACTCGGTTTTTAAAAATTCAGTATAATACAATAAAAACAAAAAATCCTTCGCATCTATTTCTAGATCCGCATGAAAAATATAATAACGAATATAATCGTTTTGAACATCTCTGTGTTTTGTAATATTAGTTTTATTTGATTAAAATGAAATTTAATAACAAAACGAAGTTATAGGCTGAAATTATTTAGGAGTGCTTTGTGAAAGGATTGATTTTAGACACAAACCGCTTGGTACCCCATTGGACTTTAAAACATATAAAATTCAGTTCATAACAATGCCATATAATAAAGAAAAGCGAAACACAAGATTACTCCCACTATTCATGACCAAATGGTGGAAATCAAATTTTAAAAAATTGGTCTTGTATTGGCATTTAATATATTTACGTAAACTCGGTTTTTAGAAATTAAGTAAAATAGAATAAAAATAAGAAATCCTTCGCATCTATTTCTAGAGCCGCATGAAAAATACTTATAATAACGAATATAATCGTTTTGAACATCCCTGTATTTTGTAATATTAGTTTTATTTGATTAAAATGAAATTTAATAACAAAACGAAGTAATAGGCCGCAACTATTTAGGTGAGTTTTGTGAAAGGATTGGTTTTATACACAAACTGCTTGGTACCCCATTGGACTTTAAATCATATAAATTCAGTTCATAACAATGCCATATAATAAAGAAAAGCGAAACACAAGATTACTCCAACTATTCATGACCAAATGGTGGAAATCAAATTTAAAAAAAATTGGTCTTCTATTGGCATTTAATATATTTACGTAAACTCTGTTTTTAAAAATTCAGTATAATACAATAAAAACAAAAATCCTTTGCATCTATTTCTAGAGCCGCATGAAAAATATAAGAACGAATATAATCGTTTTGAACATCTCTGTGTTTTGTAATATTAGTTTTATTTGATTAAAATGAAATTTAATAACAAAACGAAGTTATAGGCTGAAATTATTTAGGAGTGCTTTGTGAAAGGATTGATTTTAGACACAAACCGCTTGGTACCCCATTGGACTTTAAAACATATAAAATTCAGTTCATAACAATGCCATATAATAAAGAAAAGCGAAACACAAGATTAGTCCCACTATTCATGACCAAATGGTGGAAATCAAATTTAACAAAAATTGGTCTTCTATTGGCATTTAATATATTTACGTAAACTCTGTTTTTAAAAATTCAGTATAATACAATAAAAACAAAAAATCCTTCGCATCTATTTCTAGAGCCGCATGAAAAATATAATAACGTATATAATCGTTTTGAACATCTCTGTATTTTGTAATATTAGTTTTATTTGATTAAAATGAAATTTAATAACAAAACGAAGTTATAGGATGAAACTACTTAGGAGTGCTCTGTGAAAGGATTGATTTTATACACAAACCACTTGGTACCCCATTGGACTTTAAATCATATAAATTCAGTTCATTAATGCCATATAATAAAGATAAGCGAAACACAAGATTACTCCCACTATTCATGACCAAATGGTGGAAATCAAATTTAACAAAAATTGGTCTTCTATTGGCATTTAATATATTTACGTAAACTCTGTTTTTAAAAATTCAGTATAATACAATAAAAACAAAAAATCCTTCGCATCTATTTCTAGAGCCGCATGAAAAATATAATAACGTATATAATCGTTTTGAACATCTCTGTATTTTGTAATATTAGTTTTATTTGATTAAAATGAAATTTAATAACAAAACGAAGTTATAGGCTGAAATTATTTAGGAGTGCTCTGTGAAAGGATTGATTTTATACACAAACCACTTGGTACCCCATTGGACTTTAAATCTTATAAATTCAGTTCATAACAATGCCATATAATAAAGATAAGCGACACACAAGATTACTCCCACTATTCATGACCAAATGGTGGAAATCAAATTTTAAAAATTGGTCTTCTATTGGCATTTAATATATTTACGTAAACTCGGTTTTTAAAAATTCAGTATAATACAATAAAAACAAAAAATCCTTCGCATCTATTTCTAGATCCGCATGAAAAATATAATAACGAATATAATCGTTTTGAACATCTCTGTGTTTTGTAATATTAGTTTTATTTGATTAAAATGAAATTTAATAACAAAACGAAGTTATAGGCTGAAATTATTTAGGAGTGCTTTGTGAAAGGATTGATTTTAGACACAAACCGCTTGGTACCCCATTGGACTTTAAAACATATAAAATTCAGTTCATAACAATGCCATATAATAAAGAAAAGCGAAACACAAGATTACTCCCACTATTCATGACCAAATGGTGGAAATCAAATTTTAAAAAATTGGTCTTGTATTGGCATTTAATATATTTACGTAAACTCGGTTTTTAGAAATTAAGTAAAATAGAATAAAAATAAGAAATCCTTCGCATCTATTTCTAGAGCCGCATGAAAAATACTTATAATAACGAATATAATCGTTTTGAACATCCCTGTATTTTGTAATATTAGTTTTATTTGATTAAAATGAAATTTAATAACAAAACGAAGTAATAGGCCGCAACTATTTAGGTGAGTTTTGTGAAAGGATTGGTTTTATACACAAACTGCTTGGTACCCCATTGGACTTTAAATCATATAAATTCAGTTCATAACAATGCCATATAATAAAGAAAAGCGAAACACAAGATTACTCCAACTATTCATGACCAAATGGTGGAAATCAAATTTAAAAAAAATTGGTCTTCTATTGGCATTTAATATATTTACGTAAACTCTGTTTTTAAAAATTCAGTATAATACAATAAAAACAAAAATCCTTTGCATCTATTTCTAGAGCCGCATGAAAAATATAAGAACGAATATAATCGTTTTGAACATCTCTGTGTTTTGTAATATTAGTTTTATTTGATTAAAATGAAATTTAATAACAAAACGAAGTTATAGGCTGAAATTATTTAGGAGTGCTTTGTGAAAGGATTGATTTTAGACACAAACCGCTTGGTACCCCATTGGACTTTAAAACATATAAAATTCAGTTCATAACAATGCCATATAATAAAGAAAAGCGAAACACAAGATTAGTCCCACTATTCATGACCAAATGGTGGAAATCAAATTTAACAAAAATTGGTCTTCTATTGGCATTTAATATATTTACGTAAACTCTGTTTTTAAAAATTCAGTATAATACAATAAAAACAAAAAATCCTTCGCATCTATTTCTAGAGCCGCATGAAAAATATAATAACGTATATAATCGTTTTGAACATCTCTGTATTTTGTAATATTAGTTTTATTTGATTAAAATGAAATTTAATAACAAAACGAAGTTATAGGATGAAACTACTTAGGAGTGCTCTGTGAAAGGATTGATTTTATACACAAACCACTTGGTACCCCATTGGACTTTAAATCATATAAATTCAGTTCATTAATGCCATATAATAAAGATAAGCGAAACACAAGATTACTCCCACTATTCATGACCAAATGGTGGAAATCAAATTTAACAAAAATTGGTCTTCTATTGGCATTTAATATATTTACGTAAACTCTGTTTTTAAAAATTCAGTATAATACAATAAAAACAAAAAATCCTTCGCATCTATTTCTAGAGCCGCATGAAAAATATAATAACGTATATAATCGTTTTGAACATCTCTGTATTTTGTAATATTAGTTTTATTTGATTAAAATGAAATTTAATAACAAAACGAAGTTATAGGATGAAACTACTTAGGAGTGCTCTGTGAAAGGATTGATTTTATACACAAACCACTTGGTACCCCATTGGACTTTAAATCATATAAATTCAGTTCATTAATGCCATATAATAAAGATAAGCGAAACACAAGATTACTCCCACTATTCATGACCAAATGGTGGAAATCAAATTTAACAAAAATTGGTCTTCTATTGGCATTTAATATATTTACGTAAACTCTGTTTTTAAAAATTCAGTATTATACAATAAAAACAAAAAATCCTTCGCATCTATTTCTAGAGCCGCATGAAAAATATAAAAACGAAAATATACATTTTGTACATCCCTGTCTTTTTTAATATTAGTTTTCTATGAATAAAATAATTTAATAGCAAAACGAAGTTGTAGGATGAAAATACTTAGGAGTGCTCTGTGAAAGGATTGATTTTATACACAAACCACTTGGTACCCCATTGGACTTTAAATCATACAAATTCAGTTTATAACAATGCCATATAATAAAGAAAAGCGAAACACAAGATTACTCCCACTATTCATGACCAAATGGTGGAAATCAAATTTGAAAAAATTGGCCTTGTATTGGCATTTAATATATTTACGTAAACTCGGTTTTTAAAAATTCAGTATAATACAATAAAAACAAAAAATCCTTCGCATCTATTTCTAGAGCCGCATGAAAAATATAATAACGTATATAATCGTTTTGAACATCTCTGTATTTTGTAATATTAGTTTTATTTGATTAAAATGAAATTTAATAACAAAACGAAGTTATAGGCTGAAATTATTTAGGAGTGCTTTGTGAAAGGATTTATTTTAGACACAAACAACTTGCTACCCCATTGGACTTTAAATCATATAAATTAAGTTCATAACAATGCCATATAATAAAGATAAGCGAAACACAAGATTACTCCCACAATTCATGACCAAATGGTGGAAATCAAATTTTAAAAAATTGGCCTTGTATTGGCATTTAATATATTTACGTAAACTCGGTTTTTAAAAATTCAGTATAATACAATAAAAACAAAAAATCCTTCGCATCTATTTCTAGATCCGCATGAAAAATATAATAACGAATATAATCGTTTTGAACATCTCTGTGTTTTGTAATATTAGTTTTATTTGATTAAAATGAAATTTAATAACAAAACGAAGTTATAGGATGAAACTACTTAGGAGTGCTCTGTGAAAGGATTGATTTTATACACAAACCACTTGGTACCCCATTGGACTTTAAAACATATAAAATTCAGTTCATAACAATGCCATATAATAAAGAAAAGCGAAACACAAGATTACTCCCACTATTCATGACCAAATGGTGGAAATCAAATTTTAAAAAATTGGTCTTGTATTGGCATTTAATATATTTACGTAAACTCGGTTTTTAGAAATTAAGTAAAATAGAATAAAAACAAGAAATCCTTCGCATCTATTTCTAGAGCCGCATGAAAAATACTTATAATAACGAATATAATCGTTTTGAACATCCCTGTATTTTGTAATATTAGTTTTATTTGATTAAAATGAAATTTAATAACAAAACGAAGTAATAGGCCGCAACTATTTAGGTGAGTTTTGTGAAAGGATTGGTTTTATACACAAACCGCTTGGTACCCCAGTGGACTTTAAAGCTAATAAATTCAGTTCATAACAATGCCATATAATAAAGAAAAGCGAAACACAAGATTACTCCAACTATTCATGACCAAATGGTGGAAATCAAATTTAAACAAAATTGGTCTTCTATTGGCATTTAATATATTTACGTAAACTCTGTTTTTAAAAATTCAGTATAATACAATAAAAACAAAAAATCCTTTGCATCTATTTCTAGAGCCGCATGAAAAATATAAGAACGAATATAATCGTTTTGAACATCTCTGTGTTTTGTAATATTAGTTTTATTTGATTAAAATGAAATTTAATAACAAAACGAAGTTATAGGCTGAAATTATTTAGGAGTGCTTTGTGAAAGGATTGATTTTAGACACAAACCGCTTGGTACCCCATTGGACTTTAAAACATATAAAATTCAGTTCATAACAATGCCATATAATAAAGAAAAGCGAAACACAAGATTAGTCCCACTATTCATGACCAAATGGTGGAAATCAAATTTAACAAAAATTGGTCTTCTATTGGCATTTAATATATTTACGTAAACTCTGTTTTTAAAAATTCAGTATAATACAATAAAAACAAAAAATCCTTCGCATCTATTTCTAGAGCCGCATGAAAAATATAATAACGTATATAATCGTTTTGAACATCTCTGTATTTTGTAATATTAGTTTTATTTGATTAAAATGAAATTTAATAACAAAACGAAGTTATAGGATGAAACTACTTAGGAGTGCTCTGTGAAAGGATTGATTTTATACACAAACCACTTGGTACCCCATTGGACTTTAAATCATATAAATTCAGTTCATTAATGCCATATAATAAAGATAAGCGAAACACAAGATTACTCCCACTATTCATGACCAAATGGTGGAAATCAAATTTAACAAAAATTGGTCTTCTATTGGCATTTAATATATTTACGTAAACTCTGTTTTTAAAAATTCAGTATAATACAATAAAAACAAAAAATCCTTCGCATCTATTTCTAGAGCCGCATGAAAAATATAATAACGTATATAATCGTTTTGAACATCTCTGTATTTTGTAATATTAGTTTTATTTGATTAAAATGAAATTTAATAACAAAACGAAGTTATAGGCTGAAATTATTTAGGAGTGCTCTGTGAAAGGATTGATTTTATACACAAACCACTTGGTACCCCATTGGACTTTAAATCATATAAATTCAGTTCATAACAATGCCATATAATAAAGATAAGCGAAACACAAGATTACTCCCACTATTCATGACCAAATGGTGGAAATCAAATTTTAAAAATTGGTCTTCTATTGGCATTTAATATATTTACGTAAACTCTGTTTTTAAAAATTTAGTATAATACAATAAAAACAAAAAATCCTTCGCATCTATTTCTAGAGCCGCATGAAAAATATAATAACGTATATAATCGTTTTGAACATCTCTGTATTTTGTAATATTAGTTTTATTTGATTAAAATGAAATTTAATAACAAAACGAAGTTATAGGATGAAACTACTTAGGAGTGCTCTGTGAAAGGATTGATTTTATACACAAACCACTTGGTACCCCATTGGACTTTAAATCATATAAATTCAGTTCATTAATGCCATATAATAAAGATAAGCGAAACACAAGATTACTCCCACTATTCATGACCAAATGGTGGAAATCAAATTTAACAAAAATTGGTCTTCTATTGGCATTTAATATATTTACGTAAACTCTGTTTTTAAAAATTCAGTATAATACAATAAAAACAAATAATCCTTCGCATCTATTTCTAGAGCCGCATGAAAAATATAATAACGTATATAATCGTTTTGAACATCTCTGTATTTTGTAATATTAGTTTTATTTGATTAAAATGAAATTTAATAACAAAACGAAGTTATAGGATGAAACTACTTAGGAGTGCTCTGTGAAAGGATTGATTTTATACACAAACCACTTGGTACCCCATTGGACTTTAAATCATATAAATTCAGTTCATTAATGCCATATAATAAAGATAAGCGAAACACAAGATTACTCCCACTATTCATGACCAAATGGTGGAAATCAAATTTAACAAAAATTGGTCTTCTATTGGCATTTAATATATTTACGTAAACTCTGTTTTTAAAAATTCAGTATTATACAATAAAAACAAAAAATCCTTCGCATCTATTTCTAGAGCCGCATGAAAAATATAAAAACGAAAATATACATTTTGTACATCCCTGTCTTTTTTAATATTAGTTTTCTATGAATAAAATGAAATTTAATAACAAAACGAAGTTGTAGGATCAAACTACTTAGGAGTGCCCTGTGAAAGGATTGATTTTATACACAAACAACTTGCTACCCCATTGGACTTTAAATCATATAAATTCAGTTCATAACAATGCCATATAATAAAGATAAGCGAAACACAAGATTACTCCCACAATTCATGACCAAATGGTGGAAATCAAATTTTAAAAAATTGGCCTTGTATTGGCATTTAATATATTTACGTAAACTCGGTTTTTAAAAATTCAGTATAATACAATAAAAACAAAAAATCCTTCGCATCTATTTCTAGATCCGCATGAAAAATATAATAACGAATATAATCGTTTTGAACTTCTCTGTGTTTTGGAATATTAGTTTTATTTGATTAAAATGAAATTTAATAACAAAACGAAGTTATAGGCTGAAAATATTTAGGAGTGCTTTGTGAAAGGATTGATTTTAGACACAAACCGCTTGGTACCCCATTGGACTTTAAAACATATAAAATTCAGTTCATAACAATGCCATATAATAAAGAAAAGCGAAACACAAGATTACTCCCACTATTCATGACCAAATGGTGGAAATCAAATTTTAAAAAATTGGTCTTGTATTGGCATTTAATATATTTACGTAAACTCGGTTTTTAGAAATTAAGTAAAATAGAATAAAAACAAGAAATCCTTCGCATCTATTTCTAGAGCCGCATGAAAAATATAATAACGAATATAATCGTTTTGAACATCCCTGTATTTTGTAATATTAGTTTTATTTGATTAAAATGAAATTTAATAACAAAACGAAGTAATAGGCCGCAACTATTTAGGTGAGTTTTGTGAAAGGATTGGTTTTATACACAAACCGCTTGGTACCCCATTGGACTTTAGAGCTAATAAATTCAGTTCATAACAATGCCATATAATAAAGAAAAGCGAAACACAAGATTACTCCAACTATTCATGACCAAATGGTGGAAATCAAATTTAAAAAAAATTGGTCTTCTATTGGCATTTAATATATTTACGTAAACTCTGTTTTTAAAAATTCAGTATAATACAATAAAAACAAAAAATCCTTTGCATCTATTTCTAGAGCCGCATGAAAAATATAAAAACGAAAATATACATTTTGTACATCCCTGTCTTTTTTAATATTAGTTTTATTTGATTAAAATGAAATTTAATAACAAAACGAAGTTGTAGGATGAAACTACTTAGGAGTGCCCTGTGAAAGGATTGATTTTATACACAAACAACTTGGTACCCCATTGGACTTTAAATCATACAAATTCAGTTCATTAATGCCATATAATAAATATAAGCGAAACACAAGATTACTCCCACTATTCATGACCAAATGGTGGAAATCAAATTTAACAAAAATTGGTCTTCTATTGGCATTTAATATATTTACGTAAACTCTGTTTTTAAAAATTCAGTATAATACAATAAAAACAAAAAATCCTTCGCATCTATTTCTAGAGCCGCATGAAAAATATAAGAACGAAAATATACATTTTGTACATCCCTGTCTTTTTTAATATTAGTTTTCTATGAATAAAATGAAATTTAATAACAAAACGAAGTTGTAGGATGAAACTACTTAGGAGTGCCCTGTGAAAGGATTGATTTTATACACAAACAACTTGGTACCCCATTGGACTTTAAATCATACAAATTCAGTTTATAACAATGCCATATAATAAAGAAAAGCGAAACACAAGATTACTCCCACTATTCATGACCAAATGGTGGAAATCAAATTTGAAAAAATTGGCCTTGTATTGGCATTTAATATATTTACGTAAACTCGGTTTTTAAAAATTCAGTATAATACAATAAAAACAAAAAATCCTTCGCATCTATTTCTAGAGCCGCATGAAAAATATAATAACGTATATAATCGTTTTGAACATCTCTGTATTTTGTAATATTAGTTTTATTTGATTAAAATGAAATTTAATAACAAAATGAAGTTATAGGATGAAACTACTTAGGAGTGCTCTGTGAAAGGATTGATTTTATACACAAACCACTTGGTACCCCATTGGACTTTAAATCATATAAATTCAGTTCATTAATGCCATATAATAAGGATAAGCGAAACACAAGATTACTCCAACTATTCATGACCAAATGGTGGAAATCAAATTTAACAAAAATTGGTCTTCTATTGGCATTTAATATATTTACGTAAACTCTGTTTTTAAAAATTCAGTATTATACAATAAAAACAAAAAATCCTTCGCATCTATTTCTAGAGCCGCATGAAAAATATAAAAACGAAAATATACATTTTGTACATCCCTGTCTTTTTTAATATTAGTTTTCTATGAATAAAATAATTTAATAGCAAAACGAAGTTGTAGGATGAAACTACTTAGGAGTGCTCTGTGAAAGGATTGATTTTATACACAAACCACTTGGTACCCCATTGGACTTTAAATCATACAAATTCAGTTTATAACAATGCCATATAATAAAGAAAAGCGAAACACAAGATTACTCCCACTATTCATGACCAAATGGTGGAAATCAAATTTGAAAAAATTGGCCTTGTATTGGCATTTAATATATTTACGTAAACTCGGTTTTTAAAAATTCAGTATAATACAATAAAAACAAAAAATCCTTCGCATCTATTTCTAGAGCCGCATGAAAAATATAATAACGTATATAATCGTTTTGAACATCTCTGTATTTTGTAATATTAGTTTTATTTGATTAAAATGAAATTTAATAACAAAACGAAGTTATAGGCTGAAATTATTTAGGAGTGCTCTGTGAAAGGATTGATTTTATACACAAACCACTTGGTACCCCATTGGACTTTAAATCATATAAATTCAGTTCATAACAATGCCATATAATAAAGATAAGCGAAACACAAGATTACTCCCACTATTCATGACCAAATGGTGGAAATCAAATTTTAAAAAATTGGCCTTGTATTGGCATTTAATATATTTACGTAAACTCGGTTTTTAAAAATTCAGTATAATACAATAAAAACAAAAAATCCTTCGCATCTATTTCTAGATCCGCATGAAAAATATAATAACGAATATAATCGTTTTGAACATCTCTGTGTTTTGTAATATTAGTTTTATTTGATTAAAATGAAATTTAATAACAAAACCGAAGTTATAGGCTGAAATTATTTAGGAGTGCTTTGTGAAAGGATTGATTTTAGACACAAACCGCTTGGTACCCCATTGGACTTTAAAACATATAAAATTCAGTTCATAACAATGCCATATAATAAAGAAAAGCGAAACACAAGATTACTCCCACTATTCATGACCAAATGGTGGAAATCAAATTTTAAAAATTGGCCTTGTATTGGCATTTAATATATTTACGTAAACTCGGTTTTTAAAAATTCAGTATAATACAATAAAAACAAAAAATCCTTCGCATCTATTTCTAGATCCGCATGAAAAATATAATAACGAATATAATCGTTTTGAACATCTCTGTGTTTTGTAATATTAGTTTTATTTGATTAAAATGAAATTCAATAACAAAACGAAGGTATAGGCTGAAATTATTTAGGAGTGCTTTGTGAAAGGATTGATTTTAGACACAAACCGCTTGGTACCCCATTGGACTTTAAAACATATAAAATTCAGTTCATAACAATGCCATATAATAAAGAAAAGCGAAACACAAGATTACTCCCACTATTCATGACCAAATGGTGGAAATCAAATTTAACAAAAATTGGCCTTGTATTGGCATTTAATATATTTACGTAAACTCGGTTTTTAAAAATTCAGTATAATACAATAAAAACAAAAAATCCTTCGCATCTATTTCTAGATCCGCATGAAAAATATAATAACGAATATAATCGTTTTGAACATCTCTGTGTTTTGTAATATTAGTTTTATTTGATTAAAATGAAATTTAATAACAAAACCGAAGTTATAGGCTGAAATTATTTAGGAGTGCATTGTGAAAGGATTGATTTTAGACACAAACCGCTTGGTACCCCATTGGACTTTAAAACATATAAAATTCAGTTCATAACAATGTCATATAATAAAGAAAAGCGAAACACAAGATTACTCCCACTATTCATGACCAAATGGTGGAAATCAAATTTTAAAAAATTGGTCTTGTATTGGCATTTAATATATTTACGTAAACTCGGTTTTTAGAAATTAAGTAAAATAGAATAAAAACAAGAAATCCTTCGCATCTATTTCTAGAGCCGCATGAAAAATACTTATAATAACGAATATAATCGTTTTGAACATCCCTGTATTTTGTAATATTAGTTTTATTTGATTAAAATGAAATTTAATAACAAAACGAAGTAATAGGCCGCAACTATTTAGGTGAGTTTTGTGAAAGGATTGGTTTTATACACAAACCGTTTGGTACCCCATTGGACTTTAAAGCTAATAAATTCAGTTCATAACAATGCCATATAATAAAGATAAGCGAAACACAAGATTACTCCCACTATTCATGACCAAATGGTGGAAATCAAATTTTAAAAATTGGTCTTCTATTGGCATTTAATATATTTACGTAAACTCTGTTTTTAAAAATTCAGTATAATACAATAAAAACAAAAAATCCTTTGCATCTATTTCTAGAGCCGCATGAAAAATATAAGAACGAATATAATCGTTTTGAACATCTCTGTGTTTTGTAATATTAGTTTTATTTGATTAAAATGAAATTTAATAACAAAACGAAGTTATAGGCTGAAATTATTTAGGAGTGCTTTGTGAAAGGATTTATTTTAGACACAAACAACTTGCTACCCCATTGGACTTTAAATCATATAAATTCAGTTCATAACAATGCCATATAATAAAGATAAGCGAAACACAAGATTACTCCCACAATTCATGACCAAATGGTGGAAATCAAATTTAAACAAAATTGGTCTTCTATTGGCATTTAATATATTTACGTAAACTCTGTTTTTAAAAATTCAGTATAATACAATAAAAACAAAAAATCCTTTGCATCTATTTCTAGAGCCGCATGAAAAATATAAGAACGAATATAATCGTTTTGAACATCTCTGTGTTTTGTAATATTAGTTTTATTTGATTAAAATGAAATTTAATAACAAAACGAAGTTATAGGCTGAAATTATTTAGGAGTGCTTTGTGAAAGGATTGATTTTAGACACAAACCGCTTGGTACCCCATTGGACTTTAAAACATATAAAATTCAGTTCATAACAATGCCATATAATAAAGAAAAGCGAAACACAAGATTAGTCCCACTATTCATGACCAAATGGTGGAAATCAAATTTAACAAAAATTGGTCTTCTATTGGCATTTAATATATTTACGTAAACTCTGTTTTTAAAAATTCAGTATAATACAATAAAAACAAAAAATCCTTCGCATCTATTTCTAGAGCCGCATGAAAAATATAATAACGTATATAATCGTTTTGAACATCTCTGTATTTTGTAATATTAGTTTTATTTGATTAAAATGAAATTTAATAACAAAACGAAGTTATAGGATGAAACTACTTAGGAGTGCTCTGTGAAAGGATTGATTTTATACACAAACCACTTGGTACCCCATTGGACTTTAAATCATATAAATTCAGTTCATTAATGCCATATAATAAAGATAAGCGAAACACAAAATTACTCCCACTATTCATGACCAAATGGTGGAAATCAAATTTAACAAAAATTGGTCTTCTATTGGCATTTAATATATTTACGTAAACTCTGTTTTTAAAAATTCAGTATAATACAATAAAAACAAAAAATCCTTCGCATCTATTTCTAGAGCCGCATGAAAAATATAAGAACGAAAATATACATTTTGTACATCCCTGTCTTTTTTAATATTAGTTTTCTATGAATAAAATGAAATTTAATAACAAAACGAAGTTGTAGGATGAAACTACTTAGGAGTGCCCTGTGAAAGGATTGATTTTATACACAAACAACTTGGTACCCCATTGGACTTTAAATCATACAAATTCAGTTTATAACAATGCCATATAATAAAGAAAAGCGAAACACAAGATTACTCCCACTATTCATGACCAAATGGTGGAAATCAAATTTGAAAAAATTGGCCTTGTATTGGCATTTAATATATTTACGTAAACTCGGTTTTTAAAAATTCAGTATAATACAATAAAAACAAAAAATCCTTCGCATCTATTTCTAGAGCCGCATGAAAAATATAATAACGTATATAATCGTTTTGAACATCTCTGTATTTTGTAATATTAGTTTTATTTGATTAAAATGAAATTTAATAACAAAACGAAGTTATAGGATGAAACTACTTAGGAGTGCTCTGTGAAAGGATTGATTTTATACACAAACCACTTGGTACCCCATTGGACTTTAAATCATATAAATTCAATTCATTAATGCCATATAATAAAGATAAGCGAAACACAAGATTACTCCCACTATTCATGACCAAATGGTGGAAATCAAATTTAACAAAAATTGGTCTTCTATTGGCATTTAATATATTTACGTAAACTCTGTTTTTAAAAATTCAGTATAATACAATAAAAACAAAAAATCCTTCGCATCTATTTCTAGAGCCGCATGAAAAATATAATAACGTATATAATCGTTTTGAACATCTCTGTATTTTGTAATATTAGTTTTATTTGATTAAAATGAAATTTAATAACAAAACGAAGTTATAGGATGAAACTACTTAGGAGTGCTCTGTGAAAGGATTGATTTTATACACAAACCACTTGGTACCCCATTGGACTTTAAATCATATAAATTCAGTTCATTAATGCCATATAATAAAGATAAGCGAAACACAAGATTACTCCCACTATTCATGACCAAATGGTGGAAATCAAATTTAACAAAAATTGGTCTTCTATTGGCATTTAATATATTTACGTAAACTCTGTTTTTAAAAATTCAGTATAATACAATAAAAACAAAAAATCCTTCGCATCTATTTCTAGAGCCGCATGAAAAATATAATAACGTATATAATCGTTTTGAACATCTCTGTATTTTGTAATATTAGTTTTATTTGATTAAAATGAAATTTAATAACAAAACGAAGTTATAGGATGAAACTACTTAGGAGTGCTCTGTGAAAGGATTGATTTTATACACAAACCACTTGGTACCCCATTGGACTTTAAATCATATAAATTCAGTTCATTAATGCCATATAATAAAGATAAGCGAAACACAAGATTACTCCCACTATTCATGACCAAATGGTGGAAATCAAATTTAACAAAAATTGGTCTTCTATTGGCATTTAATATATTTACGTAAACTCGGTTTTTAAAAATTCAGTATAATACAATAAAAACAAAAAATCCTTCGCATCTATTTCTAGATCCGCATGAAAAATATAATAACGAATATAATCGTTTTGAACTTCTCTGTGTTTTGGAATATTAGTTTTATTTGATTAAAATGAAATTTAATAACAAAACGAAGTTATAGGCTGAAAATATTTAGGAGTGCTTTGTGAAAGGATTGATTTTAGACACAAACCGCTTGGTACCCCATTGGACTTTAAAACATATAAAATTCAGTTCATAACAATGCCATATAATAAAGAAAAGCGAAACACAAGATTACTCCCACTATTCATGACCAAATGGTGGAAATCAAATTTTAAAAAATTGGTCTTGTATTGGCATTTAATATATTTACGTAAACTCGGTTTTTAGAAATTAAGTAAAATAGAATAAAAACAAGAAATCCTTCGCATCTATTTCTAGAGCCGCATGAAAAATATAATAACGAATATAATCGTTTTGAACATCCCTGTATTTTGTAATATTAGTTTTATTTGATTAAAATGAAATTTAATAACAAAACGAAGTAATAGGCCGCAACTATTTAGGTGAGTTTTGTGAAAGGATTGGTTTTATACACAAACCGCTTGGTACCCCATTGGACTTTAAATCATATAAATTCAGTTCATTAATGCCATATAATAAAGATAAGCGAAACACAAAATTACTCCCACTATTCATGACCAAATGGTGGAAATCAAATTTAACAAAAATTGGTCTTCTATTGGCATTTAATATATTTACGTAAACTCTGTTTTTAAAAATTCAGTATAATACAATAAAAACAAAAAATCCTTCGCATCTATTTCTAGAGCCGCATGAAAAGTATAAAAACGAAAATATTCATTTTGTACATCCCTGTCTTTTTTAATATTAGTTTTCTATGAATAAAATGAAATTTAATAACAAACCGAAGTTGTAGGATGAAACTACTTAGGAGTGCCCTGTGAAAGGATTGATTTTATACACAAACAACTTGCTACCCCATTGGACTTTAAATCATATAAATTCAGTTCATAACAATGCCATATAATAAAGATAAGCGAAACACAAGATTACTCCCACAATTCATGACCAAATGGTGGAAATCAAATTTTAAAAAATTGGCCTTGTATTGCCATTTAATATATTTACGTAAACTCGGTTTTTAAAAATTCAGTATAATACAATAAAAACAAAAAATCCTTCGCATCTATTTCTAGATCCGCATGAAAAATATAATAACGAAAAATCGTTTTGAACATCTCTGTGTTTTGTAATATTAGTTTTATTTGATTAAAATGAAATTTAATAACAAAACGAAGTTATAGGCTGAAATTATTTAGGAGTGCTTTGTGAAAGGATTGATTTTAGACACAAACCGCTTGGTACCCCATTGGACTTTAAAACATATAAAATTCAGTTCATAACAATGCCATATAATAAAGAAAAGCGAAACACAAGATTACTCCCACTATTCATGACCAAATGGTGGAAATCAAATTTTAAAAAATTGGTCTTGTATTGGCATTTAATATATTTACGTAAACTCGGTTTTTAGAAATTAAGTAAAATAGAATAAAAACAAGAAATCCTTCGCATCTATTTCTAGAGCCGCATGAAAAATACTTATAATAACGAATATAATCGTTTTGAACATCCCTGTATTTTATAATATTAGTTTTATTTGATTAAAATGAAATTTAATAACAAAACGAAGTAATAGGCCGCAACTATTTAGGTGAGTTTTGTGAAAGGATTGGTTTTATACACAAACCGCTTGGTACCCCATTGGACTTTAAAGCTAATAAATTCAGTTCATAACAATGCCATATAATAAAGAAAAGCGAAACACAAGATTACTCCAACTATTCATGACCAAATGGTGGAAATCAAATTTAAAAAAAATTGGTCTTCTATTGGCATTTAATATATTTACGTAAACTCTGTTTTTAAAAATTCAGTATAATACAATAAAAACAAAAAATCCTTTGCATCTATTTCTAGAGCCGCATGAAAAATATAAGAACGAATATAATCGTTTTGAACATCTCTGTGTTTGGTAATATTAGTTTTATTTGATTCAAATGAAATTTAATAACAAAACGAAGTTATAGGCTGAAATTATTTAGGAGTGCTTTGTGAAAGGATTGATTTTAGACACAAACCGCTTGGTACCCCATTGGACTTTAAAACATATAAAATTCAGTTCATAACAATGCCATATAATAAAGATAAGCGAAACACAAAATTACTCCCACTATTCATGACCAAATGGTGGAAATCAAATTTAACAAAAATTGGTCTTCTATTGGCATTTAATATATTTACGTAAACTCTGTTTTTAAAAATTCAGTATAATACAATAAAAACAAAAAATCCTTCGCATCTATTTCTAGAGCCGCATGAAAAGTATAAAAACGAAAATATTCATTTTGTACATCCCTGTCTTTTTTAATATTAGTTTTCTATGAATAAAATGAAATTTAATAACAAACCGAAGTTGTAGGATGAAACTACTTAGGAGTGCCCTGTGAAAGGATTGATTTTATACACAAACAACTTGCTACCCCATTGGACTTTAAATCATATAAATTCAGTTCATAACAATGCCATATAATAAAGATAAGCGAAACACAAGATTACTCCCACAATTCATGACCAAATGGTGGAAATCAAATTTTAAAAAATTGGCCTTGTATTGCCATTTAATATATTTACGTAAACTCGGTTTTTAAAAATTCAGTATAATACAATAAAAACAAAAAATCCTTCGCATCTATTTCTAGATCCGCATGAAAAATATAATAACGAAAAATCGTTTTGAACATCTCTGTGTTTTGTAATATTAGTTTTATTTGATTAAAATGAAATTTAATAACAAAACGAAGTTATAGGCTGAAATTATTTAGGAGTGCTTTGTGAAAGGATTGATTTTAGACACAAACCGCTTGGTACCCCATTGGACTTTAAAACATATAAAATTCAGTTCATTAATGCCATATAATAAAGATAAGCGAAACACAAGATTACTCCCACTATTCATGACCAAATGGTGGAAATCAAATTTAACAAAAATTGGTCTTCTATTGGCATTTAATATATTTACGTAAACTCGGTTTTTAGAAATTAAGTAAAATAGAATAAAAACAAGAAATCCTTCGCATCTATTTCTAGAGCCGCATGAAAAATATAATAACGAATATAATCGTTTTGAACTTCTCTGTGTTTTGGAATATTAGTTTTATTTGATTAAAATGAAATTTAATAACAAAACGAAGTTATAGGCTGAAAATATTTAGGAGTGCTTTGTGAAAGGATTGATTTTAGACACAAACCGCTTGGTACCCCATTGGACTTTAAAACATATAAAATTCAGTTCATAACAATGCCATATAATAAAGAAAAGCGAAACACAAGATTACTCCCACTATTCATGACCAAATGGTGGAAATAAAATTTTAAAAAATTGGTCTTGTATTGGCATTTAATATATTTACGTAAACTCGGTTTTTAGAAATTAAGTAAAATAGAATAAAAACAAGAAATCCTTCGCATCTATTTCTAGAGCCGCATGAAAAATATAATAACGAATATAATCGTTTTGAACATCCCTGTATTTTGTAATATTAGTTTTATTTGATTAAAATGAAATTTAATAACAAAACGAAGTAATAGGCCGCAACTATTTAGGTGAGTTTTGTGAAAGGATTGGTTTTATACACAAACCGCTTGGTACCCCATTGGACTTTAGAGTTAATAAATTCAGTTCATAACAATGCCATATAATAAAGAAAAGCGAAACACAAGATTACTCCAACTATTCATGACCAAATGGTGGAAATCAAATTTAAAAAAAATTGGTCTTCTATTGGCATTTAATATATTTACGTAAACTGTGTTTTTAAAAATTCAGTGTAATACAATAAAAACAAAAAATCCTTTGCATCTATTTCTAGAGCCGCATGAAAAATATAAAAACGAAAATATACATTTTGTACATCCCTGTCTTTTTTAATATTAGTTTTATTTGATTAAAATGAAATTTAATAACAAAACGAAGTTATAGGCTGAAATTATTTAGGAGTGCTCTGTGAAAGGATTGATTTTATACACAAACCGCTTTGTACCCCATTGGACTTTAAAACATATAAAATTCAGTTCATTAATGCCATATAATAAAGATAAGCGAAACACAAGATTACTCCCACTATTCATGACCAAATGGTGGAAATCAAATTTAACAAAAATTGGTCTTCTATTGGCATTTAATATATTTACGTAAACTCGGTTTTTAAAAATTCAGTATAATACAATAAAAACAAAAAATCCTTCGCATCTATTTCTAGATCCGCATGAAAAATATAATAACGAATATAATCGTTTTGAACTTCTCTGTGTTTTGGAATATTAGTTTTATTTGATTAAAATGAAATTTAATAACAAAACGAAGTTATAGGCTGAAAATATTTAGGAGTGCTTTGTGAAAGGATTGATTTTAGACACAAACCGCTTGGTACCCCATTGGACTTTAAAACATATAAAATTCAGTTCATAACAATGCCATATAATAAAGAAAAGCGAAACACAAGATTACTCCCACTATTCATGACCAAATGGTGGAAATAAAATTTTAAAAAATTGGTCTTGTATTGGCATTTAATATATTTACGTAAACTCTGTTTTTAAAAATTCAGTATAATACAATAAAAACAAAAACTCCTTCGCATCTATTTCTAGAGCCGCATGAAAAATATAATAACGTATATAATCGTTTTGAACATCTCTGTATTTTGTAATATTAGTTTTATTTGATTAAAATGAAATTTAATAACAAAACGAAGTTATAGGCTGAAATTATTTAGGAGTGCTTTGTGAAAGGATTGATTTTAGACACAAACCGCTTGGTACCCCATTGGACTTTAAAACATATAAAATTCAGTTCATTAATGCCATATAATAAAGATAAGCGAAACACAAGATTACTCCCACTATTCATGACCAAATGGTGGAAATCAAATTTAACAAAAATTGGTCTTCTATTGGCATTTAATATATTTACGTAAACTCGGTTTTTAAAAATTCAGTATAATACAATAAAAACAAAAAATCCTTCGCATCTATTTCTAGATCCGCATGAAAAATATAATAACGAATATAATCGTTTTGAACTTCTCTGTGTTTTGGAATATTAGTTTTATTTGATTAAAATGAAATTTAATAACAAAACGAAGTTATAGGCTGAAAATATTTAGGAGTGCTTTGTGAAAGGATTGATTTTAGACACAAACCGCTTGGTACCCCATTGGACTTTAAAACATATAAAATTCAGTTCATAACAATGCCATATAATAAAGAAAAGCGAAACACAAGATTACTCCCACTATTCATGACCAAATGGTGGAAATAAAATTTTAAAAAATTGGTCTTGTATTGGCATTTAATATATTTACGTAAACTCGGTTTTTAGAAATTAAGTAAAATAGAATAAAAACAAGAAATCCTTCGCATCTATTTCTAGAGCCGCATGAAAAATATAATAACGAATATAATCGTTTTGAACATCCCTGTATTTTGTAATATTAGTTTTATTTGATTAAAATGAAATTTAATAACAAAACGAAGTAATAGGCCGCAACTATTTAGGTGAGTTTTGTGAAAGGATTGGTTTTATACACAAACCGCTTGGTACCCCATTGGACTTTAGAGTTAATAAATTCAGTTCATAACAATGCCATATAATAAAGAAAAGCGAAACACAAGATTACTCCAACTATTCATGACCAAATGGTGGAAATCAAATTTAAAAAAAATTGGTCTTCTATTGGCATTTAATATATTTACGTAAACTGTGTTTTTAAAAATTCAGTATAATACAATAAAAACAAAAAATCCTTTGCATCTATTTCTAGAGCCGCATGAAAAATATAAAAACGAAAATATACATTTTGTACATCCCTGTCTTTTTTAATATTAGTTTTATTTGATTAAAATGAAATTTAATAACAAAACGAAGTTATAGGCTGAAATTATTTAGGAGTGCTCTGTGAAAGGATTGATTTTATACACAAACCACTTGGTACCCCATTGGACTTTAAATCATATAAATTCAGTTCATAACAATGCCATATAATAAAGATAAGCGAAACACAAGATTACTCAAACTATTCATGACCAAATGGTGGAAATCAAATTTTAAAAATTGGTCTTCTATTGGCATTTAATATATTTACGTAAACTCTGTTTTTAAAAATTCAGTATAATACAATAAAAACAAAAAATCCTTCGCATCTATTTCTAGAGCCGCATGAAAAATATAATAACGTATATAATCGTTTTGAACATCTCTGTATTTTGTAATATTAGTTTTATTTGATTAAAATGAAATTTAATAACAAAACGAAGTTATAGGCTGAAATTATTTAGGAGTGCTCTGTGAAAGGATTGATTTTATACACAAACCACTTGGTACCCCATTGGACTTTAAATCATATAAATTCAATTCATTAATGCCATATAATAAAGATAAGCGAAACACAAGATTACTCCCACTATTCATGATCAAATGGTGGAAATCAAATTTAACAAAAATTGGTCTTCTATTGGCATTTAATATATTTACGTAAACTCTGTTTTTAAAAATTCAGTATAATACAATAAAAACAAAAAATCCTTCGCATCTATTTCTAGAGCCGCATGAAAAATATAATAACGTATATAATCGTTTTGAACATCTCTGTATTTTGTAATATTAGTTTTATTTGATTAAAATGAAATTTAATAACAAAACGAAGTTATAGGATGAAACTACTTAGGAGTGCTCTGTGAAAGGATTGATTTTATACACAAACCACTTGGTACCCCATTGGACTTTAAATCATATAAATTCAATTCATTAATGCCATATAATAAAGATAAGCGAAACACAAAATTACTCCCACTATTCATGACCAAATGGTGGAAATCAAATTTAACAAAAATTGGTCTTCTATTGGCATTTAATATATTTACGTAAACTCTGTTTTTAAAAATTCAGTATAATACAATAAAAACAAAAAATCCTTCGCATCTATTTCTAGAGCCGCATGAAAAATATAAAAACGAAAATATACATTTTGTACATCCCTGTCTTTTTTAATATTAGTTTTCTATGAATAAAATGAAATGTAATAACAAACCGAAGTTGTAGGATGAAACTACTTAGGAGTGCCCTGTGAAAGGATTGATTTTATACACAAACCACTTGGTACCCCATTGGACTTTAAATCATATAAATTCAGTTCATAACAATGCCATATAATAAAGATAAGCGAAACACAAGATTACTCCCACAATTCATGACCAAATGGTGGAAATCAAATTTTAAAAAATTGGCCTTGTATTGCCATTTAATATATTTACGTAAACTCGGTTTTTAAAAATTCAGTATAATACAATAAAAACAAAAAATCCTTCGCATCTATTTCTAGATCCGCATGAAAAATATAATAACGAAAAATCGTTTTGAACATCTCTGTGTTTTGTAATATTAGTTTTATTTGATTAAAATGAAATTTAATAACAAAACGAAGTTATAGGCTGAAATTATTTAGGAGTGCTTTGTGAAAGGATTGATTTTAGACACAAACCGCTTGGTACCCCATTGGACTTTAAAACATATAAAATTCAGTTCATAACAATGCCATATAATAAAGAAAAGCGAAACACAAGATTACTCCCACTATTCATGACCAAATGGTGGAAATCAAATTTTAAAAAATTGGTCTTGTATTGGCATTTAATATATTTACGTAAACTCGGTTTTTAGAAATTAAGTAAAATAGAATAAAAACAAGAAATCCTTCGCATCTATTTCTAGAGCCGCATGAAAAATACTTATAATAACGAATATAATCGTTTTGAACATCCCTGTATTTTGTAATATTAGTTTTATTTGATTAAAATGAAATTTAATAACAAAACGAAGTAATAGGCCGCAACTATTTAGGTGAGTTTTGTGAAAGGATTGGTTTTATACACAAACCGCTTGGTACCCCATTGGACTTTAAAGCTAATAAATTCAGTTCATAACAATGCCATATAATAAAGAAAAGCGAAACACAAGATTACTCCAACTATTCATGACCAAATGGTGGAAATCAAATTTAAAAAAAATTGGTCTTCTATTGGCATTTAATATATTTACGTAAACTCTGTTTTTAAAAATTCAGTATAATACAATAAAAACAAAAAATCCTTCGCATCTATTTCTAGAGCCGCATGAAAAATATAATAACGTATATAATCGTTTTGAACATCTCTGTATTTTGTAATATTAGTTTTATTTGATTAAAATGAAATTTAATAACAAAACGAAGTTATAGGATGAAACTACTTAGGAGTGCTCTGTGAAAGGATTGATTTTATACACAAACCACTTGGTACCCCATTGGACTTTAAATCATATAAATTCAATTCATTAATGCCATATAATAAAGATAAGCGAAACACAAAATTACTCCCACTATTCATGACCAAATGGTGGAAATCAAATTTAACAAAAATTGGTCTTCTATTGGCATTTAATATATTTACGTAAACTCTGTTTTTAAAAATTCAGTATAATACAATAAAAACAAAAAATCCTTCGCATCTATTTCTAGAGCCGCATGAAAAATATAATAACGTATATAATCGTTTTGAACATCTCTGTATTTTGTAATATTAGTTTTATTTGATTAAAATGAAATTTAATAACAAAACGAAGTTATAGGATGAAACTACTTAGGAGTGCTCTGTGAAAGGATTGATTTTATACACAAACCACTTGGTACCCCATTGGACTTTAAATCATATAAATTCAGTTCATAACAATGCCATATAATAAAGATAAGCGAAACACAAGATTACTCCCACAATTCATGACCAAATGGTGGAAATCAAATTTTAAAAAATTGGCCTTGTATTGCCATTTAATATATTTACGTAAACTCGGTTTTTAAAAATTCAGTATAATACAATAAAAACAAAAAATCCTTCGCATCTATTTCTAGATCCGCATGAAAAATATAATAACGAAAAATCGTTTTGAACATCTCTGTGTTTTGTAATATTAGTTTTATTTGATTAAAATGAAATTTAATAACAAAACGAAGTTATAGGCTGAAATTATTTAGGAGTGCTTTGTGAAAGGATTGATTTTAGACACAAACCGCTTGGTACCCCATTGGACTTTAAAACATATAAAATTCAGTTCATAACAATGCCATATAATAAAGAAAAGCGAAACACAAGATTACTCCCACTATTCATGACCAAATGGTGGAAATCAAATTTTAAAAAATTGGTCTTGTATTGGCATTTAATATATTTACGTAAACTCGGTTTTTAGAAATTAAGTAAAATAGAATAAAAACAAGAAATCCTTCGCATCTATTTCTAGAGCCGCATGAAAAATACTTATAATAACGAATATAATCGTTTTGAACATCCCTGTATTTTGTAATATTAGTTTTATTTGATTAAAATGAAATTTAATAACAAAACGAAGTAATAGGCCGCAACTATTTAGGTGAGTTTTGTGAAAGGATTGGTTTTATACACAAACCGCTTGGTACCCCATTGGACTTTAAAGCTAATAAATTCAGTTCATAACAATGCCATATAATAAAGAAAAGCGAAACACAAGATTACTCCAACTATTCATGACCAAATGGTGGAAATCAAATTTAAAAAAAATTGGTCTTCTATTGGCATTTAATATATTTACGTAAACTCTGTTTTTAAAAATTCAGTATAATACAATAAAAACAAAAAATCCTTTGCATCTATTTCTAGAGCCGCATGAAAAATATAAGAACGAATATAATCGTTTTGAACATCTCTGTGTTTTGTAATATTAGTTTTATTTGATTAAAATGAAATTTAATAACAAAACGAAGTTATAGGCTGAAATTATTTAGGAGTGCTTTGTGAAAGGATTGATTTTAGACACAAACCGCTTGGTACCCCATTGGACTTTAAAACATATAAAATTCAGTTCATTAATGCCATATAATAAAGATAAGCGAAACACAAGATTACTCCCACTATTCATGACCAAATGGTGGAAATCAAATTTAACAAAAATTGGTCTTCTATTGGCATTTAATATATTTACGTAAACTCTGTTTTTAAAAATTCAGTATAATACAATAAAAACAAAAAATCCTTCGCATCTATTTCTAGAGCCGCATGAAAAATATAATAACGTATATAATCGTTTTGAACATCTCTGTATTTTGTAATATTAGTTTTATTTGATTAAAATGAAATTTAATAACAAAACGAAGTTATAGGATGAAATTATTTAGGAGTGCTCTGTGAAAGGATTGATTTTATACACAAACCACTTGGTACCCCATTGGACTTTAAATCATATAAATTCAGTTCATTAATGCCATATAATAAAGATAAGCGAAACACAAGATTACTCCCACTATTCATGACCAAATGGTGGAAATCAAATTTAACAAAAATTGGTCTTCTATTGGCATTTAATATATTTACGTAAACTCTGTTTTTAAAAATTCAGTATAATACAATAAAAACAAAAAATCCTTCGCATCTATTTCTAGAGCCGCATGAAAAATATAAGAACGAAAATATACATTTTGTACATCCCTGTCTTTTTTAATATTAGTTTTCTATGAATAAAATGAAATTTAATAACAAAACGAAGTTGTAGGATGAAACTACTTAGGAGTGCCCTGTGAAAGGATTGATTTTATACACAAACAACTTGGTACCCCATTGGACTTTAAATCATACAAATTCAGTTTATAACAATGCCATGTAATAAAGAAAAGCGAAACACAAGATTACTCCCACAATTCATGACCAAATGGTGGAAATCACATTTGAAAAAATTGGCCTTGTATTGGCATTTAATATATTTACGTAAACTCGGTTTTTAAAAATTCAGTATAATACAATAAAAACAAAAAATCCTTCGCATCTATTTCTAGAGCCGCATGAAAAATATAATAACGTATATAATCGTTTTGAACATCTCTGTATTTTGTAATATTAGTTTTATTTGATTAAAATGAAATTTAATAACAAAACGAAGTTATAGGCTGAAATTATTTAGGAGTGCTCTGTGAAAGGATTGATTTTATACACAAACCACTTGGTACCCCATTGGACTTTAAATCATATAAATTCAGTTCATAACAATGCCATATAATAAAGATAAGCGAAACACAAGATTACTCCCACTATTCATGACCAAATGGTGGAAATCAAATTTTAAAAATTGGTCTTCTATTGGCATTTAATATATTTACGTAAACTCTGTTTTTAAAAATTCAGTATAATACAATAAAAACAAAAAATCCTTCGCATCTATTTCTAGAGCCGCATGAAAAATATAATAACGTATATAATCGTTTTGAACATCTCTGTATTTTGTAATATTAGTTTTATTTGATTAAAATGAAATTTAATAACAAAACGAAGTTATAGGCTGAAATTATTTAGGAGTGCTCTGTGAAAGGATTGATTTTATACACAAACCACTTGGTACCCCATTGGACTTTAAATCATATAAATTCAGTTCATTAATGCCATATAATAAAGATAAGCGAAACACAAGATTACTCCCACTATTCATGACCAAATGGTGGAAATCAAATTTAAAAAAAATTGGTCTTGTATTGGCATTTAATATATTTACGTAAACTCTGTTTTTAAAAATTCAGTATAATACAATAAAAACAAAAAATCCTTCGCATCTATTTCTAGAGCCGCATGAAAAATATAATAATGTATATAATCGTTTTGAACATCTCTGTATTTTGTAATATTAGTTTTAATTGATTAAAATGAAATTTAATAACAAAACGAAGTTATAGGCTGAAATTATTTAGGAGTGCTCTGTGAAAGGATTGATTTTATACACAAACCACTTAGTACCCCGTTGGACTTTAAAACATATAAATTCAGTTTTTAACAATGCCATATAATAAAGAAAAGCGAAACACAAGATTACTCCCACTATTCATGACCAAATGGTGGAAATCAAATTTTAAAAAATTGGTCTTGTATTGGCATTTAATATATTTACGTAAACTCGGTTTTTAGAAATTAAGTAAAATAGAATAAAAACAAGAAATCCTTCGCATCTATTTCTAGAGCCGCATGAAAAATATAATAACGAATATAATCGTTTTGAACATCCCTGTATTTTGTAATATAAGTTTTATTTGATTAAAATGAAATTTAATAACAAAACGAAGTAATAGGCCGCAACTATTTAGGTGAGTTTTGTGAAAGGATTGGTTTTATACACAAACCGCTTGGTACCCCATTGGACTTTAAAGCTAATAAATTCAGTTCATAACAATGCCATATAATAAAGAAAAGCGAAACACAAGATTACTCCCACTATTCATGACCAAATGGTGGAAATCAAATTTAACAAAAATTGGTCTTCTATTGGCATTTAATATATTTACGTAAACTCTGTTTTTAAAAATTCAGTATTATACAATAAAAACAAAAAATCCTTCGCATCTATTTCTAGAGCCGCATGAAAAATATAAAAACGAAAATATACATTTTGTACATCCCTGTCTTTTTTAATATTAGTTTTCTATGAATAAAATGAAATTTAATAACAAAACGAAGTTATAGGCTGAAATTATTTAGGAGTGCTCTGTGAAAGGATTGATTTTATACACAAACAACTTGCTACCCCATTGGACTTTAAATCATATAAATTCAGTTCATAACAATGCCATATAATAAAGATAAGCGAAACACAAGATTACTCCCACAATTCATGACCAAATGGTGGAAATCAAATTTTAAAAAATTGGCCTTGTATTGGCATTTAATATATTTACGTAAACTCGGTTTTTAAAAATTCAGTATAATACAATAAAAACAAAAAATCCTTCGCATCTATTTCTAGATCCGCATGAAAAATATAATAACGAATATAATCGTTTTGAACTTCTCTGTGTTTTGGAATATTAGTTTTATTTGATTAAAATGAAATTTAATAACAAAACGAAGTTATAGGCTGAAAATATTTAGGAGTGCTTTGTGAAAGGATTGATTTTAGACACAAACCGCTTGGTACCCCATTGGACTTTAAAACATATAAATTCAGTTCATAACAATGCCATATAATAAAGAAAAGCGAAACACAAGATTACTCCCACTATTCATGACCAAATGGTGGAAATCAAATTTTAAAAAATTGGTCTTGTATTGGCATTTAATATATTTACGTAAACTCGGTTTTTAGAAATTAAGTAAAATAGAATAAAAACAAGAAATCCTTCGCATCTATTTCTAGAGCCGCATGAAAAATATAATAACGAATATAATCGTTTTGAACATCCCTGTATTTTGTAATATAAGTTTTATTTGATTAAAATGAAATTTAATAACAAAACGAAGTAATAGGCCGCAACTATTTAGGTGAGTTTTGTGAAAGGATTGGTTTTATACACAAACCGCTTGGTACCCCATTGGACTTTAAAGCTAATAAATTCAGTTCATAACAATGCCATATAATAAAGAAAAGCGAAACACAAGATTACTCCAACTATTCATGACCAAATGGTGGAAATCAAATTTAAAAAAAATTGGTCTTCTATTGGCATTTAATATATTTACGTAAACTGTGTTTTTAAAAATTCAGTATAATACAATAAACACAAAAAATCCTTTGCATCTATTTCTAGAGCCGCATGAAAAATATAAAAACGAAAATATACATTTTGTACATCCCTGTCTTTTTGAATATTAGTTTTATTTGATTAAAATGAAATTTAATAACAAAACGAAGTTGTAGGATGAAACTACTTAGGAGTGCCCTGTGAAAGGATTGATTTTATACACAAACAACTTGCTACCCCATTGGACTTTAAATCTTATAAATTCAGTTCATAACAATGCCATATAATAAAGATAAGCGAAACACAAGATTACTCCCACTATTCATGACCAAATGGTGGAAATCAAATTTTAAAAATTGGTCTTCTATTGGCATTTAATATATTTACGTAAACTCTGTTTTTAAAAATTCAGTATAATACAATAAAAACAAAAAATCCTTCGCATCTATTTCTAGAGCCGCATGAAAAATATAATAACGTATATAATCGTTTTGAACATCTCTGTATTTTGTAATATTAGTTTTATTTGATTAAAATGAAATTTAATAACAAAACGAAGTTATAGGCTGAAATTATTTAGGAGTGCTCTGTGAAAGGATTGATTTTATACACAAACCACTTGGTACCCCATTGGACTTTAAATCTTATAAATTCAGTTCATAACAATGCCATATAATAAAGATAAGCGAAACACAAGATTACTCCCACTATTCATGACCAAATGGTGGAAATCAAATTTTAAAAATTGGTCTTCTATTGGCATTTAATATATTTACGTAAACTCTGTTTTTAAAAATTCAGTATTATACAATAAAAACAAAAAATCCTTCGCATCTATTTCTAGAGCCGCATGAAAAATATAAGAACGAAAATATACATTTTGTACATCCCTGTCTTTTTTAATATTAGTTTTATTTGATTAAAATGAAATTTAATAACAAAACGAAGTTGTAGGATGAAACTACTTAGGAGTGCTCTGTGAAAGGATTGATTTTATACACAAACAACTTGGTACCCCATTGGACTTTAAATCATATAAATTCAGTTCATAACAATGCCATATAATAAAGATAAGCGAAACACAAGATTACTCCCACAATTCATGACCAAATGGTGGAAATCAAATTTTAAAAAATTGGCCTTGTATTGCCATTTAATATATTTACGTAAACTCGGTTTTTAAAAATTCAGTATAATACAATAAAAACAAAAAATCCTTCGCATCTATTTCTAGATCCGCATGAAAAATATAATAACGAATATAATCGTTTTGAACTTCTCTGTGTTTTGGAATATTAGTTTTATTTGATTAAAATGAAATTTAATAACAAAACGAAGTTATAGGCTGAAAATATTTAGGAGTGCTTTGTGAAAGGATTGATTTTAGACACAAACCGCTTGGTACCCCATTGGACTTTAAAACATATAAATTCAGTTCATAACAATGCCATATAATAAAGAAAAGCGAAACACAAGATTACTCCCACTATTCATGACCAAATGGTGGAAATCAAATTTTAAAAAATTGGTCTTGTATTGGCATTTAATATATTTACGTAAACTCGGTTTTTAGAAATTAAGTAAAATAGAATAAAAACAAGAAATCCTTCGCATCTATTTCTAGAGCCGCATGAAAAATATAAGAACGAAAATATACATTTTGTACATCCCTGTCTTTTTTAATATTAGTTTTATTTGATTAAAATGAAATTTAATAACAAAACGAAGTTATAGGCTGAAAATATTTAGGAGTGCTTTGTGAAAGGATTGATTTTAGACACAAACCGCTTGGTACCCCATTGGACTTTAAAACATATAAATTCAGTTCATAACAATGCCATATAATAAAGATAAGCGAAACACAAGATTACTCCCACAATTCATGACCAAATGGTGGAAATCAAATTTTAAAAAATTGGCCTTGTATTGGCATTTGATATATTTACGTAAACTCGGTTTTTAAAAATTCAGTATAATACAATAAAAACAAAAAATCCTTCGCATCTATTTCTAGATCCGCATGAAAAATATAATAACGAATATAATCGTTTTGAACTTCTCTGTGTTTTGGAATATTAGTTTTATTTGATTAAAATGAAATTTAATAACAAAACGAAGTTATAGGCTGAAAATATTTAGGAGTGCTTTGTGAAAGGATTGATTTTAGACACAAACCGCTTGGTACCCCATTGGACTTTAAAACATATAAATTCAGTTCATTAATGCCATATAATAAAGATAAGCGAAACACAAGATTACTCCCACTATTCATGACCAAATGGTGGAAATCAAATTTAAAAAAAATTGGTCTTGTATTGGCATTTAATATATTTACGTAAACTCGGTTTTTAAAAATTCAGTATAATACAATAAAAACAAAAAATCCTTCGCATCTATTTCTAGATCCGCATGAAAAATATAATAACGAATATAATCGTTTTGAACTTCTCTGTGTTTTGGAATATTAGTTTTATTTGATTAAAATGAATTTTAATAACAAAACGAAGTTATAGGCTGAAAATATTTAGGAGTGCTTTGTGAAAGGATTGATTTTAGACACAAACCGCTTGGTACCCCATTGGACTTTAAAACATATAAATTCAGTTCATAACAATGCCATATAATAAAGATAAGCGAAACACAAGATTATTCCCACAATTCATGACCAAATGGTGGAAATCAAATTTTAAAAAATTGGCCTTGTATTGGCATTTAATATATTTACGTAAACTCGGTTTTTAAAAATTCAGTATAATACAATAAAAACAAAAAATCCTTTGCATCTATTTCTAGAGCCGCATGAAAAATATAAGAACGAATATAATCGTTTTGAACATCTCTGTGTTTTGTAATATTAGTTTTATTTGATTAAAATGAAATTTAATAACAAAACGAAGTTATAGGCTGAAATTATTTAGGAGTGCTTTGTGAAAGGATTGATTTTAGACACAAACCGCTTGGTACCCCATTGGACTTTAAAACATATAAAATTCAGTTCATAACAATGCCATATAATAAAGATAAGCGAAACACAAGATTACTCCCACTATTCATGACCAAATGGTGGAAATCAAATTTTAAAAATTGGTCTTCTATTGGCATTTAATATATTTACGTAAACTCTGTTTTTAAAAATTCAGTATAATACAATAAAAACAAAAAATCCTTCGCATCTATTTCTAGAGCCGCATGAAAAATATAATAACGTATATAATCGTTTTGAACATCTCTCTATTTTGTAATATTAGTTTTATTTGATTAAAATGAAATTTAATAACAAAACGAAGTTATAGGCTGAAATTATTTAGGAGTGCTCTGTGAAAGGATTGATTTTATACACAAACCACTTGGTACCCCATTGGACTTTAAATCATATAAATTCAGTTCATTAATGCCATATAATAAAGATAAGCGAAACACAAGATTACTCCCACTATTCATGACCAAATGGTGGAAATCAAATTTAAAAAAAATTGGTCTTGTATTGGCATTTAATATATTTACGTAAACTCTGTTTTTAAAAATTCAGTATAATACAATAAAAACAAAAAATCCTTCGCATCTATTTCTAGAGCCGCATGAAAAATATAATAATGTATATAATCGTTTTGAACATCTCTGTATTTTGTAATATTAGTTTTAATTGATTAAAATGAAATTTAATAACAAAACGAAGTTATAGGCAGAAATTATTTAGGAGTGCTCTGTGAAAGGATTGATTTTATACACAAACCACTTAGTACCCCGTTGGACTTTAAAACATATAAATTCAGTTTTTAACAATGCCATATAATAAAGAAAAGCGAAACACAAGATTACTCCCACTATTCATGACCAAATGGTGGAAATCAAATTTTAAAAAATTGGTCTTGTATTGGCATTTAATATATTTACGTAAACTCGGTTTTTAGAAATTAAGTAAAATAGAATAAAAACAAGAAATCCTTCGCATCTATTTCTAGAGCCGCATGAAAAATATAATAACGAATATAATCGTTTTGAACATCCCTGTATTTTGTAATATAAGTTTTATTTGATTAAAATGAAATTTAATAACAAAACGAAGTAATAGGCCGCAACTATTTAGGTGAGTTTTGTGAATGGATTGGTTTTATACACAAACCGCTTGGTACCCCATTGGACTTTAAAGCTAATAAATTCAGTTCATAACAATGCCATATAATAAAGAAAAGCGAAACACAAGATTACTCCCACTATTCATGACCAAATGGTGGAAATCAAATTTAACAAAAATTGGTCTTCTATTGGCATTTAATATATTTACGTAAACTCTGTTTTTAAAAATTCAGTATTATACAATAAAAACAAAAAATCCTTCGCATCTATTTCTAGAGCCGCATGAAAAATATAAAAACGAAAATATACATTTTGTACATCCCTGTCTTTTTTAATATTAGTTTTCTATGAATAAAATGAAATTTAATAACAAAACGAAGTTGTAGGATGAAACTACTTAGGAGTGCCCTGTGAAAGGATTGATTTTATACACAAACAACTTGCTACCCCATTGGACTTTAAATCATATAAATTCAGTTCATAACAATGCCATATAATAAAGATAAGCGAAACACAAGATTACTCCCACAATTCATGACCAAATGGTGGAAATCAAATTTTAAAAAATTGGCCTTGTATTGGCATTTAATATATTTACGTAAACTCGGTTTTTAAAAATTCAGTATAATACAATAAAAACAAAAAATCCTTCGCATCTATTTCTAGATCCGCATGAAAAATATAATAACGAATATAATCGTTTTGAACTTCTCTGTGTTTTGGAATATTAGTTTTATTTGATTAAAATGAAATTTAATAACAAAACGAAGTTATAGGCTGAAAATATTTAGGAGTGCTTTGTGAAAGGATTGATTTTAGACACAAACCGCTTGGTACCCCATTGGACTTTAAAACATATAAATTCAGTTCATAATAATGCCATATAATAAAGAAAAGCGAAACACAAGATTACTCCCACTATTCATGACCAAATGGTGGAAATCAAATTTTAAAAAATTGGTCTTGTATTGGCATTTAATATATTTACGTAAACTCGGTTTTTAGAAATTAAGTAAAATAGAATAAAAACAAGAAATCCTTCGCATCTATTTCTAGAGCCGCATGAAAAATATAATAACGAATATAATCGTTTTGAACATCCCTGTATTTTGTAATATAAGTTTTATTTGATTAAAATGAAATTTAATAACAAAACGAAGTAATAGGCCGCAACTATTTAGGTGAGTTTTGTGAAAGGATTGGTTTTATACACAAACCGCTTGGTACCCCAGTGGACTTTAAAGCTAATAAATTCAGTTCATAACAATGCCATATAATAAAGAAAAGCGAAACACAAGATTACTCCAACTATTCATGACCAAATGGTGGAAATCAAATTTAAAAAAAATTGGTCTTCTATTGGCATTTAATATATTTACGTAAACTGTGTTTTTAAAAATTCAGTATAATACAATAAACACAAAAAATCCTTTGCATCTATTTCTAGAGCCGCATGAAAAATATAAAAACGAAAATATACATTTTGTACATCCCTGTCTTTTTGAATATTAGTTTTATTTGATTAAAATGAAATTTAATAACAAAACGAAGTTGTAGGATGAAACTACTTAGGAGTGCCCTGTGAAAGGATTGATTTTATACACAAACAACTTGCTACCCCATTGGACTTTAAATCTTATAAATTCAGTTCATAACAATGCCATATAATAAAGATAAGCGAAACACAAGATTACTCCCACTATTCATGACCAAATGGTGGAAATCAAATTTTAAAAATTGGTCTTCTATTGGCATTTAATATATTTACGTAAACTCTGTTTTTAAAAATTCAGTATAATACAATAAAAACAAAAAATCCTTCGCATCTATTTCTAGAGCCGCATGAAAAATATAATAACGTATATAATCGTTTTGAACATCTCTGTATTTTGTAATATTAGTTTTATTTGATTAAAATGAAATTTAATAACAAAACGAAGTTATAGGCTGAAATTATTTAGGAGTGCTCTGTGAAAGGATTGATTTTATACACAAACCACTTGGTACCCCATTGGACTTTAAATCATATAAATTCAGTTCATAACAATGCCATATAATAAAGATAAGCGAAACACAAGATTACTCCAACTGTTCATGACCAAATGGTGGAAATCAAATTTTAAAAATTGGTCTTCTATTGGCATTTAATATATTTACGTAAACTCTGTTTTTAAAAATTCAGTAATATACAATAAAAACAAAAAATCCTTCGCATCTATTTCTAGAGCCGCATGAAAAATATAAGAACGAAAATATACATTTTGTACATCCCTGTCTTTTTTAATATTAGTTTTATTTGATTAAAATGAAATTTAATAACAAAACGAAGTTGTAGGATGAAACTACTTAGGAGTGCTCTGTGAAAGGATTGATTTTATACACAAACAACTTGGTACCCCATTGGACTTTAAATCATATAAATTCAGTTCATAAGAATGCCATATAATAAAGATAAGCGAAACACAAGATTACTCCCACAATTCATGACCAAATGGTGGAAATCAAATTTTAAAAAATTGGCCTTGTATTGGCATTTAATATATTTACGTAAACTCGGTTTTTAAAAATTCAGTATAATACAATAAAAACAAAAAATCCTTCGCATCTATTTCTAGATCCGCATGAAAAATATAATAACGAATATAATCGTTTTGAACTTCTCTGTGTTTTGGAATATTAGTTTTATTTGATTAAAATGAAATTTAATAACAAAACGAAGTTATAGGCTGAAATTATTTAGGAGTGCTCTGTGAAAGGATTGATTTTATACACAAACCACTTGGTACCCCATTGGACTTTAAATCATATAAATTCAGTTCATAACAATGCCATATAATAAAGATAAGCGAAACACAAGATTACTCCAACTGTTCATGACCAAATGGTGGAAATCAAATTTTAAAAATTGGTCTTCTATTGGCATTTAATATATTTACGTAAACTCTGTTTTTAAAAATTCAGTAATATACAATAAAAACAAAAAATCCTTCGCATCTATTTCTAGAGCCGCATGAAAAATATAAGAACGAAAATATACATTTTGTACATCCCTGTCTTTTTTAATATTAGTTTTATTTGATTAAAATGAAATTTAATAACAAAACGAAGTTGTAGGATGAAACTACTTAGGAGTGCTCTGTGAAAGGATTGATTTTATACACAAACAACTTGGTACCCCATTGGACTTTAAATCATATAAATTCAGTTCATTAATGCCATATAATAAAGATAAGCGAAACACAAGATTACTCCCACTATTCATGACCAAATGGTGGAAATCAAATTTAACAAAAATTGGTCTTCTATTGGCATTTAATATATTTACGTAAACTCTGTTTTTAAAAATTCAGTATAATACAATAAAAACAAAAAATCCTTCGCATCTATTTCTAGAGCCGCATGAAAAATATAAGAACGAATATATACATTTTGTACATTCCTGTCTTTTTTAATATTAGTTTTCTATGAATAAAATGAAATTTAATAACAAAACGAAGTTGTAGGATGAAACTACTTAGGAGTGCTTTGTGAAAGGATTGATTTTAGACACAAACCGCTTGGTACCCCATTGGACTTTAAAACATATAAATTCAGTTCATAACAATGCCATATAATAAAGAAAAGCGAAACACAAGATTACTCCCACTATTCATGACCAAATGGTGGAAATCAAATTTTAAAAAATTGGTCTTGTATTGGCATTTAATATATTTACGTAAACTCGGTTTTTAGAAATTAAGTAAAATAGAATAAAAACAAGAAATCCTTCGCATCTATTTCTAGAGCCGCATGAAAAATATAATAACGAATATAATCGTTTTGAACATCCCTGTATTTTGTAATATAAGTTTTATTTGATTAAAATGAAATTTAATAACAAAACGAAGTAATAGGCCGCAACTATTTAGGTGAGTTTTGTGAAAGGATTGGTTTTATACACAAACCGCTTGGTACCCCATTGGACTTTAAAGCTAATAAATTCAGTTCATAACAATGCCATAGAATAAAGAAAAGCGAAACACAAGATTACTCCAACTATTCATGACCAAATGGTGGAAATCAAATTTAAAAAAAATTGGTCTTCTATTGGCATTTAATATATTTACGTAAACTGTGTTTTTAAAAATTCAGTATAATACAATAAAAACAAAAAATCCTTTGCATCTATTTCTAGAGCCGCATGAAAAATATAAAAACGAAAATATACATTTTGTACATCCCTGTCTTTTTTAATATTAGTTTTATTTGATTAAAATGAAATTTAATACCAAAACGAAGTTGTAGGATGAAACTACTTAGGAGTGCTCTGTGAAAGGATTGATTTTATACACAAACAACTTGGTACCCCATTGGACTTTAAATCATATAAATTCAGTTCATTAATGCCATATAATAAAGATAAGCGAAACACAAGATTACTCCCACTATTCATGACCAAATGGTGGAAATCAAATTTAACAAAAATTGGTCTTCTATTGGCATTTAATATATTTACGTAAACTCTGTTTTTAAAAATTCAGTATAATACAATAAAAACAAAAAATCCTTCGCATCTATTTCTAGAGCCGCATGAAAAATATAAGAACGAATATATACATTTTGTACATTCCTGTCTTTTTTAATATTAGTTTTCTATGAATAAAATGAAATTTAATAACAAAACGAAGTTGTAGGATGAAACTACTTAGGAGTGCTTTGTGAAAGGATTGATTTTAGACACAAACCGCTTGGTACCCCATTGGACTTTAAAACATATAAATTCAGTTCATAACAATGCCATATAATAAAGAAAAGCGAAACACAAGATTACTCCCACTATTCATGACCAAATGGTGGAAATCAAATTTTAAAAAATTGGTCTTGTATTGGCATTTAATATATTTACGTAAACTCGGTTTTTAGAAATTAAGTAAAATAGAATAAAAACAAGAAATCCTTCGCATCTATTTCTAGAGCCGCATGAAAAATATAATAACGAATATAATCGTTTTGAACATCCCTGTATTTTGTAATATAAGTTTTATTTGATTAAAATGAAATTTAATAACAAAACGAAGTAATAGGCCGCAACTATTTAGGTGAGTTTTGTGAAAGGATTGGTTTTATACACAAACCGCTTGGTACCCCATTGGACTTTAAAGCTAATAAATTCAGTTCATAACAATGCCATAGAATAAAGAAAAGCGAAACACAAGATTACTCCAACTGTTCATGACCAAATGGTGGAAATCAAATTTTAAAAATTGGTCTTCTATTGGCATTTAATATATTTACGTAAACTCTGTTTTTAAAAATTCAGTAATATACAATAAAAACAAAAAATCCTTCGCATCTATTTCTAGAGCCGCATGAAAAATATAAGAACGAAAATATACATTTTGTACATCCCTGTCTTTTTTAATATTAGTTTTATTTGATTAAAATGAAATTTAATAACAAAACGAAGTTGTAGGATGAAACTACTTAGGAGTGCTCTGTGAAAGGATTGATTTTATACACAAACCACTTGGTACCCCATTGGACTTTAAATCATATAAATTCAGTTCATAAGAATGCCATATAATAAAGATAAGCGAAACACAAGATTACTCCCACAATTCATGACCAAATGGTGGAAATCAAATTTTAAAAAATTGGCCTTGTATTGGCATTTAATATATTTACGTAAACTCGGTTTTTAAAAATTCAGTATAATACAATAAAAACAAAAAATCCTTCGCATCTATTTCTAGATCCGCATGAAAAATATAATAACGTATATAATCGTTTTGAACATCTCTGTATTTTGTAATATTAGTTTTATTTGATTAAAATGAAATTTAATAACAAAACGAAGTTATAGGCTGAAATTATTTAGGAGTGCTCTGTGAAAGGATTGATTTTATACACAAACCACTTGGTACCCCATTGGACTTTAAATCATATAAATTCAGTTCATAACAATGCCATATAATAAAGATAAGCGAAACACAAGATTACTCCAACTGTTCATGACCAAATGGTGGAAATCAAATTTTAAAAATTGGTCTTCTATTGGCATTTAATATATTTACGTAAACTCTGTTTTTAAAAATTCAGTAATATACAATAAAAACAAAAAATCCTTCGCATCTATTTCTAGAGCCGCATGAAAAATATAAGAACGAAAATATACATTTTGTACATCCCTGTCTTTTTTAATATTAGTTTTATTTGATTAAAATGAAATTCAATAACAAAACGAAGTTGTAGGATGAAACTACTTAGGAGTGCTCTGTGAAAGGATTGATTTTATACACAAACAACTTGGTACCCCATTGGACTTTAAATCATATAAATTCAGTTCATTAATGCCATATAATAAAGATAAGCGAAACACAAGATTACTCCCACTATTCATGACCAAATGGTGGAAATCAAATTTAACAAAAATTGGTCTTCTATTGGCATTTAATATATTTACGTAAACTCTGTTTTTAAAAATTCAGTATAATACAATAAAAACAAAAAATCCTTCGCATCTATTTCTAGAGCCGCATGAAAAATATAAGAACGAATATATACATTTTGTACATTCCTGTCTTTTTTAATATTAGTTTTCTATGAATAAAATGAAATTTAATAACAAAACGAAGTTGTAGGATGAAACTACTTAGGAGTGCTTTGTGAAAGGATTGATTTTAGACACAAACCGCTTGGTACCCCATTGGACTTTAAAACATATAAATTCAGTTCATAACAATGCCATATAATAAAGAAAAGCGAAACACAAGATTACTCCCACTATTCATGACCAAATGGTGGAAATCAAATTTTAAAAAATTGGTCTTGTATTGGCATTTAATATATTTACGTAAACTCGGTTTTTAGAAATTAAGTAAAATAGAATAAAAACAAGAAATCCTTCGCATCTATTTCTAGAGCCGCATGAAAAATATAATAACGAATATAATCGTTTTGAACATCCCTGTATTTTGTAATATAAGTTTTATTTGATTAAAATGAAATTTAATAACAAAACGAAGTAATAGGCCGCAACTATTTAGGTGAGTTTTGTGAAAGGATTGGTTTTATACACAAACCGCTTGGTACCCCATTGGACTTTAAAGCTAATAAATTCAGTTCATAACAATGCCATAGAATAAAGAAAAGCGAAACACAAGATTACTCCAACTATTCATGACCAAATGGTGGAAATCAAATTTAAAAAAAATTGGTCTTCTATTGGCATTTAATATATTTACGTAAACTGTGTTTTTAAAAATTCAGTATAATACAATAAAAACAAAAAATCCTTTGCATCTATTTCTAGAGCCGCATGAAAAATATAAAAACGAAAATATACATTTTGTACATCCCTGTCTTTTTTAATATTAGTTTTATTTGATTAAAATGAAATTTAATAACAAAACAAAGTTGTAGGATGAAACTACTTAGGAGTGCTCTGTGAAAGGATTGATTTTATACACAAACCACTTGGTACCCCATTGGACTTTAAATCATACAAATTCAGTTTATAACAATGCCATATAATAAAGATAAGCGAAACACAAGATTACTCCCACTATTCATGACCAAATGGTGGAAATCAAATTTGAAAAAATTGGCCTTGTATTGCCATTTAATATATTTACGTAAACTCGGTTTTTAAAAATTCAGTATAATACAATAAAAACAAAAAATCCTTCGCATCTATTTCTAGAGCCGCATGAAAAATATAATAACGTATATAATCGTTTTGAACATCTCTGTATTTTGTAATATTAGTTTTATTTGATTAAAATGAAATTTAATAACAAAACGAAGTTATAGGCTGAAATTATTTAGGAGTGCTCTGTGAAAGGATTGATTTTATACACAAACCACTTGGTACCCCATTGGACTTTAAATCATATAAATTCAGTTCATAACAATGCCATATAATAAAGATAAGCGAAACACAAGATTACTCCAACTATTCATGACCAAATGGTGGAAATCAAATTTTAAAAATTGGTCTTCTATTGGCATTTAATATATTTACGTAAACTCTGTTTTTAAAAATTCAGTATAATACAATAAAAACAAAAAATCCTTCGCATCTATTTCTAGAGCCGCATGAAAAATATAATAACGTATATAATCGTTTTGAACATCTCTGTATTTTGTAATATTAGTTTTATTTGATTAAAATGAAATTTAATAACAAAACGAAGTTATAGGCTGAAATTATTTAGAAGTGCTCTGTGAAAGGATTGATTTTATACACAAACCACTTGGTACCCCATTGGACTTTAAATCATATAAATTCAGTTCATAACAATGCCATATAATAAAGATAAGCGAAACACAAGATTACTCCCACTATTCATGACCAAATGGTGGAAATCAAATTTAACAAAAATTGGTCTTCTATTGGCATTTAATATATTTACGTAAACTCTGTTTTTAAAAATTCAGTATAATACAATAAAAACAAAAAATCCTTCGCATCTATTTCTAGAGCCGCATGAAAAATATAATAACGTATATAATCGTTTTGAACATCTCTGTATTTTGTAATATTAGTTTTATTTGATTAAAATGAAATTTAATAACAAAACGAAGTTATAGGATGAAACTACTTAGGAGTGCTCTGTGAAAGGATTGATTTTATACACAAACCACTTGGTACCCCATTGGAGTTTAAATCATATAAATTCAGTTCATTAATGCCATATAATAAAGATAAGCGAAACACAAAATTACTCCCACTATTCATGACCAAATGGTGGAAATCAAATTTAACAAAAATTGGTCTTCTATTGGCATTTAATATATTTACGTAAACTCTGTTTTTAAAAATTCAGTGTAATACAATAAAAACAAAAAATCCTTCGCATCTATTTCTAGAGCCGCATGAAAAATATAAGAACGAAAATATACATTTTGTACATCCCTGTCTTTTTTAATATTAGTTTTCTATGAATAAAATGAAATTTAATAACAAAACGAAGTTGTAGGATGAAACTACTTAGGAGTGCCCTGTGAAAGGATTGATTTTATACACAAACAACTTGGTACCCCATTGGACTTTAAATCATATAAATTCAGTTCATAACAATGCCATATAATAAAGATAAGCGAAACACAAGATTACTCCCACAATTCATGACCAAATGGTGGAAATCAAATTTTAAAAAATTGGCCTTGTATTGGCATTTAATATATTTACGTAAACTCGGTTTTTAAAAATTCAGTATAATACAATAAAAACAAAAAATCCTTCGCATCTATTTCTAGATCCGCATGAAAAATATAATAACGAAAAATCGTTTTGAACATCTCTGTGTTTTGTAATATTAGTTTTATTTGATTAAAATGAAATTTAATAACAAAACGAAGTTATAGGCTGAAATTATTTAGGAGTGCTTTGTGAAAGGATTGATTTTAGACACAAACCGCTTGGTACCCCATTGGACTTTAAAACATATAAAATTCAGTTCATAACAATGCCATATAATAAAGAAAAGCGAAACACAAGATTACTCCCACTATTCATGACCAAATGGTGGAAATCAAATTTTAAAAAATTGGTCTTGTATTGGCATTTAATATATTTACGTAAACTCGGTTTTTAGAAATTAAGTAAAATAGAATAAAAACAAGAAATCCTTCGCATCTATTTCTAGAGCCGCATGAAAAATATAATAACGAATATAATCGTTTTGAACATCCCTGTATTTTGTAATATTAGTTTTATTTGATTAAAATGAAATTTAATAACAAAACGAAGTAATAGACCGCAACTATTTAGGTGAGTTTTGTGAAAGGATTGGTTTTATACACAAACCGCTTGGTACCCCATTGGACTTTAAAGCTAATAAATTCAGTTCATAACAATGCCATATAATAAAGAAAAGCGAAACACAAGATTACTCCAACTATTCATGACCAAATGGTGGAAATCAAATTTAAAAAAAATTGGTCTTCTATTGGCATTTAATATATTTACGTAAACTCTGTTTTTAAAAATTCAGTATAATACAATAAAAACAAAAAATCCTTTGCATCTATTTCTAGAGCCGCATGAAAAATATAAGAACGAATATAATCGTTTTGAACATCTCTGTGTTTTGTAATATTAGTTTTATTTGTTTAAAATGAAATTTAATAACAAAACGAAGTTATAGGCTGAAATTATTTAGGAGTGCTTTGTGAAAGGATTGATTTTAGACACAAACCGCTTGGTACCCCATTGGACTTTAAAACATATAAAATTCAGTTCATAACAATGCCATATAATAAAGAAAAGCGAAACACAAGATTAGTCCCACTATTCATGACCAAATGGTGGAAATCAAATTTAACAAAAATTGGTCTTCTATTGGCATTTAATATATTTACGTAAACTCTGTTTTTAAAAATTCAGTATAATACAATAAAAACAAAAAATCCTTCGCATCTATTTCTAGAGCCGCATGAAAAATATAATAACGTATATAATCGTTTTGAACATCTCTGTATTTTGTAATATTAGTTTTATTTGATTAAAATGAAATTTAATAACAAAACGAAGTTATAGGATGAAACTACTTAGGAGTGCTCTGTGAAAGGATTGATTTTATACACAAACCACTTGGTACCCCATTGGACTTTAAATCATATAAATTCAGTTCATTAATGTCATATAATAAAGATAAGCGAAACACAAGATTACTCCCACTCTTCATGACCAAATGGTGGAAATCAAATTTAACAAAAATTGGTCTTCTATTGGCATTTAATATATTTACGTAAACTCTGTTTTTAAAAATTCAGTATAATACAATAAAAACAAAAAATCCTTCGCATCTATTTCTAGAGCCGCATGAAAAATATACGAACGAAAATATACATTTTGTACATCCCTGTCTTTTTTAATATTAGTTTTCTATGAATAAAATGAAATTTAATAACAAAACGAAGTTGTAGGATGAAACTACTTAGGAGTGCCCTGTGAAAGGATTCATTTTATACACAAACAACTTGCTACCCCATTGGACTTTAAATCATATAAATTCAGTTCATAACAATGCCATATAATAAAGATAAGCGAAACACAAGATTACTCCCACAATTCATGACCAAATGGTGGAAATCAAATTTTAAAAAATTGGCCTTGTATTGGCATTTAATATATTTACGTAAACTCGGTTTTTAAAAATTCAGTATAATACAATAAAAACAAAAAATCCTTCGCATCTATTTCTAGATCCGCATGAAAAATATAATAACGAAAATAAACAGTTTGTACATACCTGTCTTTTTTAATATTAGTTTTCTATGAATAAAATAATTTAATAGCAAAACGAAGTTGTAGGATGAAACTACTTAGGAGTGCTCTGTGAAAGGATTGATTTTATACACAAACCACTTGGTACCCCATTGGACTTTAAAACATATAAATTCAGTTCATACAATGCCATATAATAAAGATAAGCGAAACACAAGATTACTCCAACTATTCATGACCAAATGGTGGAAATCAAAGTTAAAAAAAATTGGCCTTGTATTGGCATTTAATATATTTACGTAAACTCGGTTTTTAAAAATTCAATATAATACAATAAAAACAAAAAATCCTTCGCATCTATTTCTAGAGCCGCATGAAAAATATAATAACGAAAATAAACAGTTTGTACATACCTGTCTTTTTTAATATTAGTTTTCTATGAATAAAATGAAATTTAATAGCAAAACGAAGTTGTAGGATGAAACTACTTAGGAGTGCTCTGTGAAAGGATTGATTTTATACACAAACCACTTGGTACCCCATTGGACTTTAAATCATATAAATTCAGTTCATACAATGCCATATACTAAAGAAAAGCGAAAAACAAGATTACTCCCATTATTCATGACCAAATGGTGGAAATCAAATTTTAAAAAATTGGTCTTCTATTGGCATTTAATATATTTACGTAAACTCTGTTTTTAAAAATTCAGTATAATACAATAAAAACAAAAAATCCTTCGCATCTATTTCTAGAGCCGCATGAAAAATATAATAACGTATATAATCGTTTTGAACATCTCTGTATTTTGTAATATTAGTTTTATTTGATTAAAATGAAATTTAATAACAAAACGAAGTTATAGGATGAAACTACTTAGGAGTGCTCTGTGAAAGGATTGATTTTATACACAAACCACTTGGTACCCCATTGGACTTTAAATCATATAAATTCAGTTCATTAATGTCATATAATAAAGATAAGCGAAACACAAGATTACTCCCACTCTTCATGACCAAATGGTGGAAATCAAATTTAACAAAAATTGGTCTTCTATTGGCATTTAATATATTTACGTAAACTCTGTTTTTAAAAATTCAGTATAATACAATAAAAACAAAAAATCCTTCGCATCTATTTCTAGAGCCGCATGAAAAATATACGAACGAAAATATACATTTTGTACATCCCTGTCTTTTTTAATATTAGTTTTCTATGAATAAAATGAAATTTAATAACAAAACGAAGTTGTAGGATGAAACTACTTAGGAGTGCCCTGTGAAAGGATTCATTTTATACACAAACAACTTGCTACCCCATTGGACTTTAAATCATATAAATTCAGTTCATAACAATGCCATATAATAAAGATAAGCGAAACACAAGATTACTCCCACAATTCATGACCAAATGGTGGAAATCAAATTTTAAAAAATTGGCCTTGTATTGGCATTTAATATATTTACGTAAACTCGGTTTTTAAAAATTCAGTATAATACAATAAAAACAAAAAATCCTTCGCATCTATTTCTAGATCCGCATGAAAAATATAATAACGAAAATAAACAGTTTGTACATACCTGTCTTTTTTAATATTAGTTTTCTATGAATAAAATAATTTAATAGCAAAACGAAGTTGTAGGATGAAACTACTTAGGAGTGCTCTGTGAAAGGATTGATTTTATACACAAACCACTTGGTACCCCATTGGACTTTAAATCATATAAATTCAGTTCATACAATGCCATATACTAAAGAAAAGCGAAAAACAAGATTACTCCCATTATTCATGACCAAATGGTGGAAATCAAATTTTAAAAAATTGGTCTTCTATTGGCATTTAATATATTTACGTAAACTCTGTTTTTAAAAATTCAGTATAATACAATAAAAACAAAAAATCCTTCGCATCTATTTCTAGAGCCGCATGAAAAATATAATAACGTATATAATCGTTTTGAACATCTCTGTATTTTGTAATATTAGTTTTATTTGATTAAAATGAAATTTAATAACAAAACGAAGTTATAGGATGAAACTACTTAGGAGTGCTCTGTGAAAGGATTGATTTTATACACAAACCACTTGGTACCCCATTGGACTTTAAATCATATAAATTCAGTTCATTAATGTCATATAATAAAGATAAGCGAAACACAAGATTACTCCCACTCTTCATGACCAAATGGTGGAAATCAAATTTAACAAAAATTGGTCTTCTATTGGCATTTAATATATTTACGTAAACTCTGTTTTTAAAAATTCAGTATAATACAATAAAAACAAAAAATCCTTCGCATCTATTTCTAGAGCCGCATGAAAAATATACGAACGAAAATATACATTTTGTACATCCCTGTCTTTTTTAATATTAGTTTTCTATGAATAAAATGAAATTTAATAACAAAACGAAGTTGTAGGATGAAACTACTTAGGAGTGCCCTGTGAAAGGATTCATTTTATACACAAACAACTTGCTACCCCATTGGACTTTAAATCATATAAATTCAGTTCATACAATGCCATATACTAAAGAAAAGCGAAAAACAAGATTACTCCCATTATTCATGACCAAATGGTGGAAATCAAATTTTAAAAAATTGGTCTTCTATTGGCATTTAATATATTTACGTAAACTCTGTTTTTAAAAATTCAGTATAATACAATAAAAACAAAAAATCCTTCGCATCTATTTCTAGAGCCGCATGAAAAATATAATAACGTATATAATCGTTTTGAACATCTCTGTATTTTGTAATATTAGTTTTATTTGATTAAAATGAAATTTAATAACAAAACGAAGTTATAGGCTGAAATTATTTAGGAGTGCTCTGTGAAAGGATTGATTTTATACACAAACCACTTGGTACCCCATTGGACTTTAAATCATATAAATTCAGTTCATAACAATGCCATATAATAAAGATAAGCGAAACACAAGATTACTCCCACTATTCATGACCAAATGGTGGAAATCAAATTTAAAAAAAAATTGGTCTTCTATTGGCATTTATTATATTTACGTGAATGCTGTTTTTAAAAATTCAGTATAATACAATAAAAACAAAAAATCCTTCGCATCTATTTCTAGAGCCGCATGAAAAATATAAGAACGAAAATATACATTTTGTACATCCCAGTCTTTTTCAATATTAGTTCTCTATGAATAAAATGAAATTTAATAGCAAAACGAAGTTGTAGGATGAAACTACTTAGGAGTGCTCTGTGAAAGGTTTGATTTTATACACAAACCACTTGGTACCCCATTGGACTTTAAATCATATAAATTCAGTTTATAACAATGCCATATAATAAAGAAAAGCGAAACACAAGATTACTCCCACTATTCATGACCAAATGGTGGACATCAAATTCTAAAAAATTGGTCTTGTATTGGCATTTAATATATTTACGTAAACTCGGTTTTTAAAAATTCAGTATAATACAATGAAAGCAAAAAATCCTTTACATCTCTTTTAGAGCCGCATGAAAAATATAACAACGAAAATAATCGTTTTGAACACCCTCGTATTTTTTCATATTAGTTTTAGTTGATTAAAATGAAATTTAATAACAAAACGAAGTTATAGGCTGAAATTATTTAGGAGTGCTCTGTGAAAGGATTGATTTTATACACAAACAACTTGCTACCCCATTGGACTTTAAATCATATAAATTCAGTTCATAACAATGCCATATAATAAAGATAAGCGAAACACAAGATTACTCCCACAATTCATGACCAAATGGTGGAAATCAAATTTTAAAAAATTGGCCTTGTATTGGCATTTAATATATTTACGTAAACTCGGTTTTTAAAAATTCAGTATAATACAATAAAAACAAAAAATCCTTCGCATCTATTTCTAGATCCGCATGAAAAATATAATAACGAATATAATCGTTTTGAACATCTCTGTGTTTTGTAATATTAGTTTTATTTGATTAAAATGAAATTTAATAACAAAACGAAGTTATAGGCTGAAATTATTTAGGAGTGCTTTGTGAAAGGATTGATTTTAGACACACACCGCTTGGTACCCCATTGGACTTTAAAACATATAAAATTCAGTTCATAACAATGCCATATCATAAAGAAAAGCGAAACACAAGATTACTTCCACTATTCATGACCAAATGGTGGAAATCAAATTTTAAAAAATTGGTCTTGTATTGGCATTTAATATATTTACGTAAACTCGGTTTTTAGAAATTAAGTAAAATAGAATAAAAACAAGAAATCCTTCGCATCTATTTCTAGAGCCGCATGAAAAATATAATAACGAATATAATCGTTTTGAACATCCCTGTATTTTGTAATATTAATTTTATTTGATTAAAATGAAATTTAATAACAAAACGAAGTAATAGGCCGCAACTATTTAGGTGAGTTTTGTGAAAGGATTGGTTTTAGACACAAACCGCTTGGTACCCCATTGGACTTTAAAACATATAAAATTCAGTTCATAACAATGCCATATCATAAAGAAAAGCGAAACACAAGATTACTCCCACTATTCATGACCAAATGGTGGAAATCAAATTTTAAAAAATTGGTCTTGTATTGGCATTTAATATATTTACGTAAACTCGGTTTTTAAAAATTCAGTATAATACAATAAAAACAAAAAATCCTTCGCATCTATTTCTAGATCCGCATGAAAAATATAATAACGAATATAATCGTTTTGAACATCTCTGTGTTTTGTAATATTAGTTTTATTTGATTAAAATGAAATTTAATAACAAAACGAAGTTATAGGCTGAAATTATTTAGGAGTGCTCTGTGAAAGGATTGATTTTATACACAAACAACTTGCTACCCCATTGGACTTTAAATCATATAAATTCAGTTCACAACAATGCCATATAATAAAGAAAAGCGAAACACAAGATTACTCCCACTATTCATGACCAAATGGTGGAAATCAAATTTTAAAAAATTGGTCTTGTATTGGCATTTAATATATTTACGTAAACTCGGTTTTTAAAAATTCAGTATAATACAATAAAAACAAAAAATCCTTCGCATCTATTTCTAGATCCGCATGAAAAATATAATAACGAATATAATCGTTTTGAACATCTCTGTGTTTTGTAATATTAGTTTTATTTGATTAAAATGAAATTTAATAACAAAACGAAGTTATAGGCTGAAATTATTTAGGAGTGCTCTGTGAAAGGATTGATTTTATACACAAACAACTTGCTACCCCATTGGACTTTAAATCATATAAATTCAGTTCATAACAATGCCATATAATAAAGATAAGCGAAACACAAGATTACTCCCACAATTCATGACCAAATGGTGGAAATCAAATTTTAAAAAATTGGCCTTGTATTGGCATTTAATATATTTACGTAAACTCGGTTTTTAAAAATTCAGTATAATACAATAAAAACAAAAAATCCTTCGCATCTATTTCTAGAGCCGCATGAAAAATATAAGAACGAAAATATACATTTTGTACATCCCAGTCTTTTTCAATATTAGTTTTCTATGAATAAAATGAAATTTAATAGCAAAACGAAGTTGTAGGATGAAACTAATTAGGAGTGCTCTGTGAAAGGATTGATTTTATACACAAACCACTTGGTACCCCATTGGACTTTAAATCATATAAATTCAGTTTATAACAATGCCATATAATAAAGAAAAGCGAAACACAAGATTACTCCCACTATTCATGACCAAATGGTGGACATCAAATTCTAAAAAATTGGTCTTGTATTGGCATTTAATATATGTACGTAAACTCGGTTTTTAAAAATTCAGTATAATACAATGAAAACAAAAAATCCTTTACATCTCTTTTAGAGCCGCATGAAAAATATAACAACGAAAATAATCGTTTTGAACACCCTCGTATTTTTTCATATTAGTTTTAGTTGATTAAAATGAAATTTAATAACAAAACGAAGTAGTAGGATGAAACTACTTAGGAGTGCCCTGTGAAAGGATTGATTTTATACACAAACAACTTGCTACCCCATTGGACTTTAAATCATATAAATTCAGTTCATAACAATGCCATATAATGAAGATAAGCGAAACACAAGATTACTCCCACAATTCATGACCAAATGGTGGAAATCAAATTTTAAAAAATTGGTCTTGTATTGGCATTTAATATATTTACGTAAACTCTGTTTTTAGAAATTAAGTAAAATAGAATAAAAACAAAAAATCCTTCGCATCTATTTCTAGAGCCGCATGAAAAATATAATAACGAATATAATCGTTTTGAACATCTCTGTATTTTGTAATATTAGTTTTATTTGATTAAAATGAAATTTAATAACAAAACGAAGTTATAGGCTGAAATTATTTAGGAGTGCTTTGTGAAAGGATTGATTTTAGACACAAACCGCTTGGTACCCCATTGGACTTTAAAACATATAAATTCAGTTCATAACAATGCCATATAATAAAGAAAAGCGAAACACAAGATTACTCCCACTATTCATGACCAAATGGTGGAAATCAAATTTAAAAAAAATTGGTCTTCTATTGGCATTTAATATATTTACGTAAACTCTGTTTTTAAAAATTCAGTATAATACAATAAAAACAAAAAATCCTTCGCATCTATTTCTAGAGCCGCATGAAAAATATAAGAACGAAAATATACATTTTGTACATCCCTGTCTTTTTTAATATTAGTTTTCTATGAATAAAATGAAATTTAATAGCAAAACGAAGTTGTAGTATGAAACTACTTAGGAGTGCTCTGTGAAAGGATTGATTTTATACACAAACCACTTGGTACCCCATTGGACTTTAAATCATATAAATTTAGTTTATAACAATGCCATATAATAAAGATAAGCGAAACACAAGATTACTCCCACTATTAATGACCAAATGGTGGAAATCAAATTTAAAAAAAATTGGTCTTGTATTGGCATTTAATATATTTACGTAAACTCGGTTTTTAAAAATTCAGTATTATACAATAAAAACACAAAATCCTTCGCATCTATTTCTAGAGCCGCATGAAAAATATAAGAACGAATATAATCGTTTTGAACATCCCTGTATTTTGTAATATGAGTTTTATTTGATTAAAATGAAATTTAATAACAAAACGAAGTAATAGGCCGCAACTATTTAGGTGAGCTTTGTGAAAGGATTGGTTTTATACACAAACCGCTTGGTACCCCATTGGACTTTAAAACATATAAATTCAGTTTATAACAATGCCATATAATAAAGAAAAGCGAAACACAAGATTACTCCCACTATTCATGACCACATGGTGGATATCAAATTCTAAAAAATTGGTCTTGTATTGGCATTTAATATATTTACGTAAACTCGGTTTTTAGAAATTAACTAAAATACAATAAAAACAAAAAATCCTTCGCATCTATTTCTAGAGCCGCATGAAAAATATAATAACGAATATAATCGTTTTGAACATCCCTGTATTTTGTAATATTAGTTTTATTTGATTAAAATGAAATTTAATAACAAAACGAAGTTATAGGCCGCAACTATTTAGGTGAGCTTTGTGAAAGTATTGATTTTATACACAAACCACTTGGTAACCCATTGGACTTTAAATCATATAAATTCAGTTCATACAATGCCATATACTAAAGAAAAGCGAAACACAAGATTACTCCCACTATTCATGACCAAATGGTGGAAATCAAATTTAAAAAAATTGGTCTTCTATTGGCATTTAATATATTTACGTAAACTCTGTTTTTAAAAATTCAGTATAATACAATAAAAGAAAAAATCTTTCGCATCTATTTCTAGAGCCGCATGATTTTTCTTATATTTTTATAAGAACGAAAATATACATTTGTACATCCCTGTCTTTTTTAATATTAGTTTTCTATGAATAAAATGAAATTTAATAGCAAAACGAAGTTGTAGGATGAAACTACTTAGGAGTGCTCTGTTAAAGGATTGATTTTATACACAAACCACTTGGTACCCCATTGGACTTTAAATCATATAAATTCAGTTCATAACAATGCCATATAATAAAGATAAGCGAAACACAAGATTACTCCCACTATTCATGACCAAATGGTGGAAATCAAATTTTAAAAAAATTGGTCTTCTATATGCATTTAATATATTTACGTAAACTCTGTTTTTAAAAATTCAGTATAATACAATAAAAACACAAAATACTTCGCATCTATTTCTAGAGCCGCATGAAAAATATAAGAACGAATATAATCGTTTTGAACATCCCTGTATTTTGTAATATTAGTTTTATTTGATTAAAATGAAATTTAATAACAAAACGAAGTAATAGGCCGCAACTATTTAGGTGAGCTTTGTGAAAGGATTTTTTTTATACACAAACCGCTTGGTACCCCATTGGACATTAAAACATATAAATTCAGTTTATAACACTGCCATATAATAAAGAAAAGCGAAACACAAGATTACTCCTACTATTCATGACCAAATGGTGGACATCAAATTCTAAAAAATTGGTGGTGTATTGGCATTTAATATATTTACGTAAACTCTGTTTTTAAAAATTCAGTATAATACAATAAAAACAAAAAATCCTTCGCATCTATTTCTAGAGCCGCATGAAAAATATAATAACGTATATAATCGTTTTGAACATCTCTGTATTTTGTAATATTAGTTTTATTTGATTAAAATGAAATTTAATAACAAAACGAAGTTATAGGCTGAAATTATTTAGGAGTGCTCTGTGAAAGGATTGATTTTATACACAAACCACTTGGTACCCCATTGGACTTTAAAACATATAAATTCAGTTCATAACAATGCCATATAATAAAGATAAGCGAAACACAAGATTACTCCCACTATTCATGACCAAATGGTGGAAATCAAATTTAAAAAAATTGGTCTTCTATTGGCATTTAATATATTTACGTAAACTCTGTTTTTAAAAATTCAGTATAATACAATAAAAGAAAAAATCTTTCGCATCTATTTCTAGAGCCGCATGATTTTTCTTATATTTTTATAAGAACGAAAATATACATTTGTACATCCCTGTCTTTTTTAATATTAGTTTTCTATGAATAAAATGAAATTTAATAGCAAAACGAAGTTGTAGGATGAAACTACTTAGGAGTGCTCTGTTAAAGGATTGATTTTATACACAAACCACTTGGTACCCCATTGGACTTTAAATCATATAAATTCAGTTCATAACAATGCCATATAATAAAGATAAGCGAAACACAAGATTACTCCCACTATTCATGACCAAATGGTGGAAATCAAATTTAAAAAAAATTGGTCTTCTATATGCATTTAATATATTTACGTAAACTCTGTTTTTAAAAATTCAGTATAATACAATAAAAACACAAAATACTTCGCATCTATTTCTAGAGCCGCATGAAAAATATAAGAACGACTATAATCGTTTTGAACATCCCTGTATTTTGTAATATTAGTTTTATTTGATTAAAATGAAATTTAATAACAAAACGAAGTAATAGGCCGCAACTATTTAGGTGAGCTTTGTGAAAGGATTGGTTTTATACACAAACCACTTGGTACCCCATTGGACATTAAAACATATAAATTCAGTTTATAACAATGCCATATAATAAAGAAAAGCGAAACACAAGATTACTCCTACTATTCATGACCAAATGGTGGACATCAAATTCTAAAAAATTGGTGGTGTATTGGCATTTAATATATTTACGTAAACTCTGTTTTTAAAAATTCAGTATAATACAATAAAAACAAAAAATCCTTCGCATCTATTTCTAGAGCCGCATGAAAAATATAATAACGTATATAATCATTTTGAACATCTCTGTATTTTGTAATATTAGTTTTATTTGATTAAAATGAAATTTAATAACAAAACGAAGTTATAGGCTGAAATTATTTAGGAGTGCTCTGTGAAAGGATTGAATTTATACACAAACCACTTGGTACCCCATTGGACTTTAAATCATATAAATTCAGTTCATAACAATGCCATATAATAAAGATAAGCGAAACACAAGATTACTCCCACTATTCATGACCAAATGGTGGAAATCAAATTTAAAAAAATTGGTCTTCTATTGGCATTTAATATATTTACGTAAACTCTGTTTTTAAAAATTCAGTATAATACCATAAAAGAAAAAATCTTTCGCATCTATTTCTAGAGCCGCATGATTTTTCTTATATTTTTATAAGAACGAAAATATACATTTGTACATCCCTGTCTTTTTTAATATTAGTTTTCTATGAATAAAATGAAATTTAATAGCAAAACGAAGTTGTAGGACGAAACTACTTAGGAGTGCTCTGTTAAAGGATTGATTTTATACACAAACCACTTGGTACCCCATTGGACTTTAAATCATATAAATTCAGTTTATAACAATGCCATATAATAAAGATAAGCGAAACACAAGATTACTCCCACTATTCATGACCAAATGGTGGAAATCAAATTTAAAAAAAATTGGTCTTCTATATGCATTTAATATATTTACGTAAACTCTGTTTTTAAAAATTCAGTATAATACAATAAAAACACAAAATCCTTCGCATCTATTTCTAGAGCCGCATGAAAAATATAAGAACGAATATAATCGTTTTGAACATCCCTGTATTTTGTAATATTAGTTTTATTTGATTAAAATGAAATTTAATAACAAAACGAAGTAATAGGCCGCAACTATTTAGGTAAGCTTTGTGAAAGGATTGGTTTTATACACAAACCGCTTGGTACCCCATTGGACATTAAAACATATAAATTCAGTTCATAACAATGCCATATAATAAAGATAAGCGAAACACAAGATTACTCCTACTATTCATGACCAAATGGTGGACATCAAATTCTAAAAAATTGGTGGTGTATTGGCATTTAATATATTTACGTAAACTCGGTTTTTAAAAATTCAGTATAATACAATAAAAACAAAAAATCCTTCGCATCTATTTCTAGAGCCGCATGAAAAATATAATAACGTATATAATCGTTTTGAACATCTCTGTATTTTGTAATATTAGTTTTATTTGATTACAATGAAATTTAATAACAAAACGAAGTTATAGGCTGAAATTATTTAGGAGTGCTCTGTGAAAGGATTGATTTTATACACAAACCACTTGGTACCCCATTGGACTTTAAATCATATAAATTCAGTTCATAACAATGCCATATAATAAAGATAAGCGAAACACAAGATTACTCCCACTATTCATGACCAAATGGTGGAAATCAAATTTAAAAAAATTGGTCTTCTATTGGCATTTAATATATTTACGTAAACTCTGTTTTTAAAAATTCAGTATAATACAATAAAAGAAAAAATCCTTCGCATCTATTTCTAGAGCCGCATGATTTTTCTTATATTTTTATAAGAACGAAAATATACATTTGTACATTCCTGTCTTTTTTAATATTAGTTTTCTATGAATAAAATGAAATTTAATAGCAAAACGAAGTTGTAGGATGAAACTACTTAGGAGTGCTCTGTTAAAGGATTGATTTTATACACAAACCACTTGGTACCCCATTGGACTTTAAATCATATAAATTCAGTTTATAACAATTCCATATAATAAAGAAAAGCGAAACACAAGATTACTCCCACTATTCATGACCAAATGGTGGAAATCAAATTTAAAAAAAATTAGTTTTCTATTGGCATTTAATATATTTACGTAAACTCTGTTTTTAAAAATTCAGTATAATACAATAAAAACACAAAATCCTTCGCATCTATTTCTAGAGCCGCATGAAAAATATAAGAACGTATATAATCATTTTGAACATCTCTGTATTTTGTAATATTAGTTTTATTTGATTAAAATGAAATTTAATAACAAAACGAAGTTATAGGCTGAAATTATTTAGGAGTGCTCTGTGAAAGGATTGATTTTAAACACAAACAACTTGCTACCCCATTGGACTTTAAATCATATAAATTCAGTTCATAACAATGCCATATAATAAAGATAAGCGAAACACAAGATTACTCCCACTATTCATGACCAAATGGTGGACATCAAATTCTAAAAAATTGGTCTTGTATTGGCATTTAATATATTTACGTAAACTCTGTTTTTAAAAATTCAGTATAATACAATGAAAACAAAAAATCCTTTACATCTCTTCTAGAGCCGCATGAAAAATATAACAACAAAAATAATCGTTTTGAACACCCTCGTATTTTGTAATATTAGTTTTATTTGATTAAAATGAAATTTAATAACAAAACGAAGTTGTAGGATGAAACTACTTAGGAGGGCTCTGAGAAAGGATTGATTTTAGACACAAACCGCTTGGTACCCCATTGGACTTTAAAACATATAAATTCAGTTTATAACAATGTCATATAATAAAGAAAAACGAAACACAAGATTACTCCAACTATTCATGACCAAATGGTGGAAATCAAATTTTAAAAAATTGGCCTTGTATTGGCATTTAATATACTTACGTAAACTCGGTTTTTAAAAATTCAGTATAATACAATCAAAACAATAAATACTTCGCATCAATTTCTAGAGCTACATAAAAAATATAAGAACGAAAATATACATTTTGTAGTTCCCTGTCTCTTTTAATATTAGTTTTCTATGAATAAAATGAAATTTAATAGCAAAACGAAGTTGTAGGATGAAACTACTTAGGAGTGCTCTGTGAAAGGATTGATTTTATACACAAACCACTTGGTACCCCATTGGACTTTAAATCATATAAATTCAGTTCATAACAATGCCATATAATAAAGAAAAGCGAAACACAAGATTACTCCCACTATTCATGACCAAATGGTGGACATCAAATTCTAAAAAATTGATCTTGTATTGGCATTTAATATATTTACGTAAACTCGGTTTTTAAAAATTCAGTATAATACAATGAAAACAAAAAATCCTTTACATCTCTTCTAGAGCCGCATGAAAAATATAACAACAAAAATAATCGTTTTGAACACCCTCGAATTTTGTAATATTAGTTTTATTTGATTAAAATGAAATTTAATAACAAAACGAAGTTGTAGGATGAAACTACTTAGGAGGGCTCTGTGAAAGGATTGATTTTAGACACAAACCGCTTGGTACCCCATTGGACTTTAAAACATATAAATTCAGTTTATAACAATTCCATATAATAAAGAAAAGCGAAACACAAGATTACTCCCACTATTCATGACCAAATGGTGGAAATCAAATTTTAAAAAATTGGTCTTGTATTGGCATTTAATATATTTACCTAAACTCGGTTTTAAGAAATTAAGTAAAATACAATGAAAACAAAAAATCCTTCGCATCTATTTCTAGAGCCGCATGAAAAATATAATAACGAATATAATCGTTTTGAACATCTTTGTATTTTGTAATATTAGTTTTATTTGATTAAAATGAAATTTAATAACAAAACGAAGTAATAGGCCGCAACTATTTAGGTGAGCTTTGTGAAAGGATTGGTTTTATACACAAACCGCTTGGTACCCCATTGGACTTTAAAACATATAAATTCAGTTTATAACAATGCCATATAATAAAGAAAAGCGAAACACAAGATTACTTCAACTGTTCATGACCAAATGGTGGAAATCAAATTTTAAAAAATTGGTCTTGTATTGGCATTTAATATATTTACGTAAACTCTGTTTTTAACAATTCAGTATAATACAATAAAAACAAAAAATCCTTCGCATCTATTTCTAGAGCCGCATGAAAAACATAAGAACGAAAATATACATTTTGTACATCCCTGTCTTTTTTAATATTAGTTTTCTATGAATAAAATGAAATTTAATAGCAAAACGAAGTTGTAGGATGAAACTACTTAGACGTGCTCTGTGAAAGGATTGATTTTATACACAAACCGCTTGGTACCCCATTGGACTTTAAAACATATAAATTCAGTTTATAACAATGCCATATAATAAAGAAAAGCGAAACACAAGATTACTCCAACTATTCATGACCAAATGGTGGAAATCAAATTTTAAAAAATTGGCCTTGTATTGGCATTTAATATATTTACGTAAACTCGGTTTTTAAAAATTCAGTATAATACAATGAAAACAAAAAATACTTCGCATAAATTTCTAGAGCTACATAAAAAATATAAGAACGAAAATATACATTTTGTAGATCCCTGTCTCTTTTAATATTAGTTTTCTATGAATAAAATGAAATTTAATAGCAAAACGAAGTTGTAGGATGAAACTACTTAGGAGTGCTCTGTGAAAGGATTGATTTTATACACAAACCACTTGGTACCCCATTGGACTTTAAATCATATAAATTCAGTTCATAACAATGCCATATAATAAAGAAAAGCGAAACACAAGATTACTCCCACTATTCATGACCAAATGGTGGACATCAAATTCTAAAAAATTGGTCTTGTATTGGCATTTAATATATTTACGTAAACTCGGTTTTTAAAAATTCAGTATAATACAATGAAAACAAAAAATCCTTTACATCTCTTCTAGAGCCGCATGAAAAATATAACAACAAAAATAATCGTTTTGAACACCCTCGTATTTTGTAATATTAGTTTTATTTGATTAAAATGAAATTTAATAACAAAACGAAGTTGTAGGATGAAACTACTTAGGAGGGCTCTGTGAAAGGATTGATTTTAGACACAAACCGCTTGGTACCCCATTGGACTTTAAAACATATAAATTCAGTTTATAACAATTCCATATAATAAAGAAAAGCGAAACACAAAATTACTCCCACTATTCATGACCAAATGGTGGAAATCAAATTTTAAAACATTGGTCTTGTATTGTCATTTAATATATTTACCTAAACTCGGTTTTAAGAAATTAAGTAAAATACAATGAAAACAAAAAATCCTTCGCATCTATTTCTAGAGCCGCATGAAAAATATAATAACGAAAATATACATTTTGTACATCCCTGTCTTTTTTAATATTAGTTTTCTATGAATAAAATGAAATTTAATAGCAAAACGAAGTTGTAGGATGAAACTACTTAGGAGTGCTCTGTGAAAGTATTGATTTTATACACAAACCACTTGGTACCCCATTGGACTTTAAATCATATAAATTCAGTTTATAAAAATGCCATATAATAAAGAAAAGCGAAACACAAGATTACTCCCACTATTCATGACCAAATGGTGGACATCAAATTCTAAAAAATTGGTCTTGTATTGGCATTTAATATATTTACGTAAACTCGGTTTTTAAAAATTCAGTATAATACAATAAAAACAAAAAATCCTTTACATCTCTTCTAGAGCCGCATGAAAAATATAACAACAAAAATAATCGTTTTGAACACCCTCGTATTTTGTAATATTAGTTTTTTTTGATTAAAATGAAATTTAATAACAAAACGAAGTTGTAGGATGAAACTACTTAAGAGGGCTCTGTGAGAAGATTGATTTTAGACACAAACCGCTTGGTACCCCATTGGACTTTAAAACATATAAATTCAGTTTATAACAATTCCATATAATAAAGAAAAGCGAAACACAAGATTACTCCCACTATTCATGACCAAATGGTGAAAATCAAATTTTAAAACATTGGTCTTGTATTGGCATTTAATATATTTACGTAAACTCGGTTTTTAAAAATTCAGTATAATACCATAAAAACGAAAAATCCTTCGCATCTATTTCTAGAGCCGCATGAAAAATATAATAACGAATATAATCGTTTTGAACATCCCTGTATTTTGTAATATAAGTTTTATTTGATTAAAATGAAATTTAATAACAAAACGAAGTAATAGGCCGCAACTATTTAGGTGAGCTTTGTGAAAGGATTGGTTTTATACACAAACCGCTTGGTACCCCATTGGACTTTAAAACATATAAATTCAGTTTATAACAATGCCATGTAATAAAAAAAAGCGAAACACAAGATTACTCCAACTATTCATGACCAAATGGTGGAAATCAAATTTTAAAAAATTGGCCTTGTATTGGCATTTAATATATTTACGTAAACTCGGTTTTTAAAAATTCAGTATAATACAATAAAAACAAAAAATACTTCGCATCTATTTCTAGAGCCGCATTAAAAATATAAGAACGAAAATATACATTTTGTACATCCCTGTCTTTTTTAATATTAGTTTTCTATGAATAAAATGAAATTTAATAGCAAAACGAAGTTGTAGGATGAAACTACTTAGGAGTGCTCTGTGAAAGGATTGATTTTATACACAAACCGCTTGGTACCCCATTGGACTTTAAAACATATAAATTCAGTTTATAACAATGCCATATAATAAAGAAAAGCGAAACACAAGATAACTCCAACTATTCATGACCAAATGGTGGAAATCAAATTTTAAAAAATTGGCCTTGTATTGGCATTTAATATATTTACGTAAACTCGGTTTTTAAAAATTCAGTATAATACAATCAAAACAAAAAATACTTCGCATCAATTTCTAGAGCTACATAAAAAATATAAGAACGAAAATATACATTTTGTAGATCCCTGTCTCTTTTAATATTAGTTTTCTATGAATAAAATGAAATTTAATAGCAAAACGAAGTTGTAGGATGAAACTACTTAGGAGTGCTCTGTGAAAGGATTGATTTTATACACAAACCACTTAGTACCCCATTGGACTTTAAATCATATAAATTCAGTTCATAACAATGCCATATAATAAAGAAAAGCGAAACACAAGATTACTCCCACTATTCATGACCAAATGGTGGCCATCAAATTCTAAAAAATTGGTCTTGTATTGGCATTTAATATATTTACGTAAACTCGGTTTTTAAAAATTCAGTATAATACAATGAAAACAAAAAATCCTTTACATCTCTTCTAGAGCCGCATGAAAAATATAACAACAAAAATAATCGTTTTGAACACCCTCGTATTTTGTAATATTAGTTTTCTATGAATAAAATGAAATTTAATAACAAAACGAAGTTGTAGGATGAAACTACTTAGGAGGGCTCTGTAAAAGGATTGATTTTAGACACAAACCGCTTGGTACCCCATTGGACTTTAAAACATATAAATTCAGTTTATAACAATTCCATATAATAAAGAAAAGCGAAACACAAGATTACTCCCACTATTCATGACCAAATCTTGGAAATCAAATTTTAAAACATTGGTCTTGTATTGGCATTTAATATATTTACCTAAACTCGGTTTTAAGAAATTAAGTAAAATACAATGAAAACAAAAAATCCTTCGCATCTATTTCTAGAGCCGCATGAAAAATATAATAACGAATATAATCGTTTTGAACATCTCTGTATTTTGTAATATTAGTTTTATTTGATTAAAATGAAATTTAATAACAAAACGAAGTAATAGGCTGCAACTATTTAGGTGAGCTTTGTGAAAGGATTGGTTTTATACACAAACCGCTTGGTACCCCATTGGACTTTAAAACATATAAATTCAGTTTATAACAATGCCATATAATAAAGAAAAGCGAAACACAAGATTACTCCAACTATTCATGACCAAATGGTGGAAATCAAATTTAAAAAAATTGGCCTTGTATTGGCATTTAATATATTTACGTAAACTCGGTTTTTAAAAATTCAGTATAATACAATCAAAACAAAAAATACTTCGCATCAATTTCTAGAGCTACATAAAAAATATAAGAACGAAAATATACATTTTGTAGATCCCTGTCTTTTTTAATATTAGTTTTCTATGAATAAAATGAAATTTAATAGCAAAACGAAGTTGTAGGATGAAACTACTTAGGAGTGCTCTGTGAAAGGATTGATTTTATACACAAACCACTTGGTACCCCATTGGACTTTAAAACATATAAATTCAGTTTATAACAATGCCATATAATAAAGAAAAGCGAAACACAAGATTACTCCCACTATTCATGACCAAATGGTGGACATCAAATTTTAAAAAATTGGTCTTGTATTGGCATTTAATATATTTACCTAAACTCGGTTTTAAGAAATTAAGTAAAATACAATGAAAACAAAAAATCCTTCGCATCTATTTCTAGAGTCGCATGAAAAATATAATAACGAATATAATCGTTTTGTACATCTCTGTATTTTGTAATATTAGTTTTATTTGATTAAAATGAAATTTAATAACAAAACGAAGTAATAGGCCGCAACTATTTAGGTGAGCTTTGTGAAAGGATTGGTTTTATACACAAACCGCTTGGTACCCCATTGGACTTTAAAACATATAAATTCAGTTTATAACAATGCCATATAATAAAGATAAGCGAAACACAAGATTACTCCCACTATTCATGACCAAATGGTGGACATCAAATTTAACAAAAATTGGTCTTGTATTGGCATTTAATATATTTACGTAAACTCGGTTTTTAAAAATTCAGTATAATACAATGAAAACAAAAAATCCTTTACATCTCTTCTAAAGCCGCATGAAAAATATAACAACAAAAATATTCGTTTTGAACACCCTCGTATTTTGTAATATTAGTTTTATTTGTATTAAATGAAATTTAATAACAAAACGAAGTTGTAGGATGAAACTACTTAGGAGGGCTCTGTGAAAGAATTGATTTTAGACACAAACCGCTTGGTACCCCATTGGACTTTAAAACATATAAATTCAGTTTATAACAATGCCATATAATAAAGAAAAGCGAAACACAAGATTACTCCAACTATTCATGACCAAATGGTGCAAATCAAATTTTAAAAAATTGGCCTTGTATTGGCATTTAATATATTTACGTAAACTTGGTTTTTAAAAATTCAGTATAATACAATCAAAACAAAAAATACTTCGCATCAATTTCTAGAGCTACATAAAAAAATATAAGAACGAAAATATACATTTTGTAGATCCCTGTCTCTTGTAATATTAGTTTTCAAGAATAAAATGAAATTTAATAGCAAAACGAAGTTGTAGGATGAAACTACTTAGGAGTGCTCTGTGAACGGATTGATTTTATACACAAACCACTTGGTACCCCATTGGACTTTAAATCATATAAATTCAGTTCATAACAATGCCATATAATAAAGAAAAGCGAAACACAAGATTACTCCCACTATTCATGACCAAATGGTGGAAATCAAATTTTAAAAAATTGGTCTTGTATTGGCATTTAATATATTTACCTAAACTCGGTTTTAAGAAATTAAGTAAAATACAATGAAAACAAAAAATCCTTCGCATCTATTTCTAGAGTCGCATGAAAAATATAATAACGAATATAATCGTTTTGTACATCTCTGTATTTTGTAATATTAGTTTTATTTGATTAAAATGAAATTTAATAACAAAACGAAGTAATAGGCCGCAACTATTTAGGTGAGCTTTGTGAAAGGATTGGTTTTATACACAAACCGCTTGGTACCCCATTGGACTTTAAAACATATAAATTCAGTTTATAACAATGCCATATAATAAAGATAAGCGAAACACAAGATTACTCCCACTATTCATGACCAAATGGTGGACATCAAATTCTAAAAAATTGGTCTTGTATTGGCATTTAATATATTTACGTAAACTCTGTTTTTAAAAATTCAGTATAATACAATGAAAACAAAAAATCCTTTACATCTCTTCTAGAGCCGCATGAAAAATATAACAACAAAAATAATCGTTTTGAACACCCTCGTATTTTGTAATATTAGTTTTCTATGAATAAAATGAAATTTAATAACAAAACGAAGTTGTAGGATGAAACTACTTAGGAGGGCTCTGTGAAAGGATTGATTTTAGACACAAACCGCTTGGTACCCCATTGGACTTTAAAACATATAAATTCAGTTTATAACAATTCCATATAATAAAGAAAAGCGAAACACAAGATTACTCCCACTATTCATGACCAAATGGTGGAAATCAAATTTTAAAAAATTGGTCTTGTATTGGCATTTAATATATTTACCTAAACTCGGTTTTAAGAAATTAAGTAAAATACAATGAAAACAAAAAATCCTTCGCATCTATTTCTAGAGTCGCATGAAAAATATAATAACGAATATAATCGTTTTGTACATCTCTGTATTTTGTAATATTAGTTTTATTTGATTAAAATGAAATTTAATAACAAAACGAAGTAATAGGCCGCAACTATTTAGGTGAGCTTTGTGAAAGGATTGGTTTTATACACAAACCGCTTGGTACCCCATTGGACTTTAAAACATATAAATTCAGTTTATAACAATGCCATATAATAAAGATAAGCGAAACACAAGATTACTCCCACTATTCATGACCAAATGGTGGACATCAAATTCTAAAAAATTGGTCTTGTATTGGCATTTAATATATTTACGTAAACTCGGTTTTTAAAAATTCAGTATAATACAATGAAAACAAAAAATCCTTTACATCTCTTCTAGAGCCGCATGAAAAATATAACAACAAAAATAATCGTTTTGAACACCCTCGTATTTTGTAATATTAGTTTTATTTGATTAAAATGAAATTTAATAACAAAACGAAGTTGTAGGATGAAACTACTTAGGAGGGCTCTGTGAAAGGATTGATTTTAGACACAAACCGCTTGGTACCCCATTGGACTTTAAAACATATAAATTCAGTTTATAACAATTCCATATAATAAAGAAAAGCGAAACACAAGATTACTCCAACTATTCATGACCAAATGGTGGGAATCAAATTTTAAAAAATTGGTCTTGTATTGGCATTTAATATATTTACCTAAACTCGGTTTTAAGAAATTAAGTAAAATACAATGAAAACAAAAAATCCTTCGCATCTATTTCTAGAGCCGCATGAAAAATATAATAACGAATATAATCGTTTTGAACATCTCTGTATTTTGTACAATAATATTTGTTTTATTTGATTAAAATGAAATTTAATAACAAAACGAAGTAATAGGCCGCAACTATTTAGGTGAGCTTTGTGAAAGGATTGGTTTTATACACAAACCGCTTGGTACCCCATTGGACTTTAAAACATATAAATTCAGTTTATAACAATGCCATATACTAAAGAAAAGCGAAACACAAGATTACTCCCACAATTCATGACCAAATGGTGGAAATCAAATTTTAAAAAATTGGTCTTGTATTGGCATTTAATATATTTACGTAAACTCGGTTTTTAAAAATTCAGTATAATACAATGAAAACAAAAAATACTTCGCATCTATTTCTAGAGCTACATAAAAAATATAAGAACGAAAATATACATTTTGTAGATCCCTGTCTTTTTTAATATTAGTTTTCTATGAATAAAATGAAATTTAATAGCAAAACGAAGTTGTAGGATGAAACTACTTAGGAGGGCTCTGTGAAAGGATTGATTTTATACACAAACCACTGGGTACCCCATTGGACTTTAAAACATATAAATTCAGTTTATAACAATGCCATATAATAAAGAAAAGCGAAACACAAGATTACTCCCACTAATCATGACCAAATGGTGGACATCAAATTCTAAAAAATTGATCTTGTATTGGCATTTAATATATTTACGTAAACTCGGTTTTTAAAAATTCAGTATAATACAATGAAAACAAAAAATCCTTTACATCTCTTCTAGAGCCGCATGAAAAATATAACAACAAAAATAATCGTTTTGAACACCCTCGTATTTTGTAATATTAGTTTTATTTGATTAAAATGAAATTTAATAACAAAACGAAGTTGTAGGATGAAACTACTTAGGAGGGCTCTGTGAAAGGATTGATTTTAGACACAAACCGCTTGGTACCCCATTGGACTTTAAAACATATAAATTCAGTTTATAACAATTCCATATAATAAAGAAAAGCGAAACACAAGATTACTCCCACTATTCATGACCAAATGGTGGAAATCAAATTTTAAAAAATTGGTCTTGTATTGGCATTTAATATATTTACCTAAACTCGGTTTTAAGAAATTAAGTAAAATACAATGAAAACAAAAAATCCTTCGCATCTATTTCTAGAGTCGCATGAAAAATATAATAACGAATATAATCGTTTTGTACATCTCTGTATTTTGTAATATTAGTTTTATTTGATTAAAATGAAATTTAATAACCAAACGAAGTAATAGGCCGCAACTATTTAGGTGAGCTTTGTGAAAGGATTGGTTTTATACACAAACCGCTTGGTACCCCATTGGACTTTAAAACATATAAATTCAGTTTATAACAATGCCATATAATAAAGATAAGCGAAACACAAGATTACTCCCACTATTCATGACCAAATGGTGGACATCAAATTCTAAAAAATTGGTCTTGTATTGGCATTTAATATATTTACGTAAACTCGGTTTTTAAAAATTCAGTATAATACAATGAAAACAAAAAATCCTTTACATCTCTTCTAAAGCCGCATGAAAAATATAACAACAAAAATATTCGTTTTGAACACCCTCGTATTTTGTAATATTAGTTTTATTTGTATTAAATGAAATTTAATAACAAAACGAAGTTGTAGGATGAAACTACTTAGGAGGGCTCTGTGAAAGAATTGATTTTAGACACAAACCGCTTGGTACCCCATTGGACTTTAAAACATATAAATTCAGTTTATAACAATGCCATATAATAAAGGAAAGCGAAACACAAGATTACTCCAACTATTCATGACCAAATGGTGCAAATCAAATTTTAAAAAATTGGCCTTGTATTGGCATTTAATATATTTACGTAAACTTGGTTTTTAAAAATTCAGTATAATACAATCAAAACAAAAAATACTTCGCACAATTTCTAGAGCTACATAAAAAAATATAAGAACGAAAATATACATTTTGTAGATCCCTGTCTCTTGTAATATTAGTTTTCAAGAATAAAATGAAATTTAATAGCAAAACGAAGTTGTAGGATGAAACTACTTAGGAGTGCTCTGTGAACGGATTGATTTTATACACAAACCACTTGGTACCCCATTGGACTTTAAATCATATAAATTCAGTTCATAACAATGCCATATAATAAAGAAAAGCGAAACACAAGATTACTCCCACTATTCATGACCAAATGGTGGAAATCAAATTTTAAAAAATTGGTCTTGTATTGGCATTTAATATATTTACCTAAACTCGGTTTTAAGAAATTAAGTAAAATACAATGAAAACAAAAAATCCTTCGCATCTATTTCTAGAGTCGCATGAAAAATATAATAACGAATATAATCGTTTTGTACATCTCTGTATTTTGTAATATTAGTTTTATTTGATTAAAATGAAATTTAATAACAAAACGAAGTAATAGGCCGCAACTATTTAGGTGAGCTTTGTGAAAGGATTGGTTTTATACACAAACCGCTTGGTACCCCATTGGACTTTAAAACATATAAATTCAGTTTATAACAATGCCATATACTAAAGAAAAGCGAAACACAAGATTACTCCCACAATTCATGACCAAATGGTGGAAATCAAATTTTAAAAAATTGGTCTTGTATTGGCATTTAATATATTTACGTAAACTCGGTTTTTAAAAATTCAGTATAATACAATGAAAACAAAAAATACTTCGCATCTATTTCTAGAGTCGCATGAAAAATATAATAACGAATATAATCGTTTTGTACATCTCTGTATTTTGTAATATTAGTTTTATTTGATTAAAATGAAATTTAATAACAAAACGAAGTAATAGGCCGCAACTATTTAGGTGAGCTTTGTGAAAGGATTGGTTTTATACACAAACCGCTTGGTACCCCATTGGACTTTAAAACATATAAATTCAGTTTATAACAATGCCATATAATAAAGATAAGCGAAACACAAGATTACTCCCACTATTCATGACCAAATGGTGGACATCAAATTCTAAAAAATTGGTCTTGTATTGGCATTTAATATATTTACGTAAACTCGGTTTTTAAAAATTCAGTATAATACAATGAAAACAAAAAATCCTTTACATCTCTTCTAGAGCCGCATGAAAAATATAACAACAAAAATAATCGTTTTGAACACCCTCGTATTTTGTAATATTAGTTTTATTTGATTAAAATGAAATTTAATAACAAAACGAAGTTGTAGGATGAAACTACTTAGGAGGGCTCTGTGAAAGGATTGATTTTAGACACAAACCGCTTGGTACCCCATTGGACTTTAAAACATATAAATTCAGTTTATAACAATTCCATATAATAAAGAAAAGCGAAACACAAGATTACTCCCACTATTCATGACCAAATGGTGGGAATCAAATTTTAAAAAATTGGTCTTGTATTGGCATTTAATATATTTACCTAAACTCGGTTTTAAGAAATTAAGTAAAATACAATGAAAACAAAAAATCCTTCGCATCTATTTCTAGAGCCGCATGAAAAATATAATAACGAATATAATCGTTTTGAACATCTCTGTATTTTGTACAATAATATTTGTTTTATTTGATTAAAATGAAATTTAATAACAAAACGAAGTAATAGGCCGCAACTATTTAGGTGAGCTTTGTGAAAGGATTGGTTTTATACACAAACCGCTTGGTACCCCATTGGACTTTAAAACATATAAATTCAGTTTATAACAATGCCATATACTAAAGAAAAGCGAAACACAAGATTACTCCCACAATTCATGACCAAATGGTGGAAATCAAATTTTAAAAAATTGGTCTTGTATTGGCATTTAATATATTTACGTAAACTCGGTTTTTAAAAATTCAGTATAATACAATGAAAACAAAAAATACTTCGCATCTATTTCTAGAGCCGCATGAAAAATGTGATAACGAAAATAATCGTTTTGAACACCCTCGTATTTTGTAATATTAGTTTTAGTTGATTAAAATGAAATTTAATAACAAAACGAAGTTGTAGGATGAAACTACTTAGGAGTGCTCTGTGAAAGGATTGATTTTAGACACAAACCGCTTGGTACCCCATTGGACTTTAAAACATATAAATTCAGTTTATAACAATGCCATATAATAAAGAAAAGCGAAACACAAGATTACTCCCACTATTCATGACCAAATGGTGGAAATCAAATTTTAAAAAATTGGTCTTGTATTGGCATTTAATATATTTACGTAAACTCGGTTTTAAGAAATTAAGTAAAATACAATAAAAACAAAAAATCCTTCGCATCTTTTTCTAGAGCCGCATGAAAAATATATAAACGAATATAATCGTTTTGAACATCCCTGTATTTTGTAATATTAGTTTTATTTGATTAAAATGGAATTTATTAGCAAAACGAAGTAATAGGCCGCAACTATTTAGGTGAGCTTTGTGAAAGGATTGGTTTTATACACAAACCGCTTGGTACCCCATTGGACTTTAAAACATATAAATTCAGTTTATAACAATGCCATATAATAAAGAAAAGCGAAACACAAGATTACTCCCACAATTCATGACCAAATGGTGGAAATCAAATTTTAAAAAATTGGTCTTGTATTGGCATTTAATATATTTACCTAAACTCGGTTTTAAGAAATTAAGTAAAATACAATGAAAACAAAAAATCCTTCGCATCTATTTCTAGAGCCGCATGAAAAATATAACAACGAAAATAATCGTTTTGAACACCCTCGTATTTTGTAATATTAGTTTTATTTGATTAAAATGAAATTTAATAACAAAACGAAGTTATAGGCTGAAACTATTTAGAAGTGCTTTGTGAAAGGATTGATTTTATACACAAACCGCTTGGTACCCTATTGGAATGATTAATAATTAATTATGGTGTAATCATTCAAGTTTCTGTAATCAATTACTAACCTCCATTTCTTTTTGTCATCTTGACCTGCTTTTTTCTGTACTCAAAGAATAGGAAAATTCCATGGACTGCTACTTGGAGTAATAACTTCATCTGTGATCATTTACTCCACTTGTTTATTAATGTCGTCTTTATGTATGTGTGGTAAACGGTATTGCCTTGAATTTATTGGCGTTTGATTATCTTTCGTTTGAATTTTATGTGTTAATACATTTGAATATGTTAATTTATCTCCTTCAAGATGAAAAATGTCATTATATTCTTGACGTAATTTAATTATTTCTTCTTTTTCTTCTTTATTGTGACTGTAATCGAATGATAATTCATTTAATAATTTTTCTCTACGTTTTTGTTCACTTTTTAGTGTATTGCATACGTTTTTAACGCCAGATTTTTGTACTGTAAACACTTTGAAATTAGACAGCGGCTCTATCTTTGGTTTAAATTTTTTTATTAGCACTGTTTCGTTACGTGTATTAATAAAATTTAATTTTGGCGCTCCATTTTTACCACCTATTATAGCGCTCAGAATAAAAATACCATATTCAAAAATTCATCGATTTTCACCATTTCATTTTCGTTTCTTCTGCAAAACACAATACTTCATTTTCGCGCTTTAACGCGTTTACTTCATGTATTATATTACAACGCGGCGATAACCTTAGTACTGTATTTGAAAACTTTATTTTTATTTTGTATATTTGTCTGTTCGTCCTTTGTACGTTTGTCTTGTGTTAAAGAGTTTTGTTGTATTTTCTTATTCTGTTGAGTGTAGTTAAGGCCTGACTTTTCTTTAAAGTTTAAAAATTTTACAAAAATGTCTGCAGCATTTGTATTACTTATTGGAAAACGTAATATTCCCTCTGTACAACGGATATTTGTTTTATCCCACAGAAAATATCTTCCTAATAACCCATCAAGAGGAACGGATTCAGAATTTTCTACTATGTGAAATAAACAATCTATCCCATTTCCGATTAATAATTTAACCGAACAAGAACCTAATGTTAATGCATTATGTGCGCAGTAAAATTGCAATTCAACCACTACTTCACAATTTGCGGTAGTAGTAGGAAAACATAAGCTAATTTGTCATAAGGTATTAACATTTTCATTCTTACGAAGTTCATTTTCTAAAATTTTCAATTTTGTACCACTATCATTTATTTTAATTGCATTTTGTCTAGACATTAAGTCGCCTTTAATTTTATTAATTTGACCAACATTACTATTTGCAATGCATTCTTTTTTATTTATTTCATTTTCGTTTTGTTTTTGTTTTTCAGTGTCATTTTCGTTATAACATTGTGCTACATAATAATTTTGTTTTGAAGAAATTTGAGACGTCAATGTCTTATTTTGTTTTGTTTTGAAATTGGATTTATTATGTAGTGTCGTTGTAATCTTTTTATTATTAATAAATAACACTCGATTTCTTCTATAACCTTCAGTTATAGCTACTTGAGGATAAAGTTAACCAGGAGATATCTTCTAAATTGGTTTTCTTCATTAAATTTGAAGGATTACCTATCTTTAGGGTAGAAATACTTTATTCAGCCCTTAAAAAAATGACATGAAGGCAACTTCATGTGCAGTTTAAAAATTATTTAGCACAGCTCGTGAAATGATCTTATGAGAAATTATGAGGCCTCCCATATGGCTTGTAGTGAAAATATTTTAAAATACAAAGTATAGTTCAATATTATTACAGTTCAGTAATCAAAATTGATATCCAGGTCTAACGTTCTGAATTTGAGAGTAACACTCTTTTTAATATTTTTTCATCATTCATTCTTTTGACACTTCAATCGAATATTCTGAATCCTGAAAATCCTTGTAAATATTTTATGTTCTGATAAATTAGACTTCTTGTGTGGTTCATGATATTGTCATGTATAAATGGTAATTAGGTCATGCAGGTGTACGGTAGTTCATCGGTGAATCGCGTACATGGTAATATTGCAATTACCAAATTAGAACACTATGACACAATAGTGAAATAATTGCGATTACGCTAATTGAGATTGAACCATTTTGCGTATATGAAGACACCTGACTTAACATTACTATTCGTGTTCTTATAACCGCATTCTTTATATTTTAGATAACATAAGTGGGGAACATCGAAATTAACTTTAAAAGTAAAAGTGATAAGTTTGGTGAGTTGAGTTTTACTGTTCAAAGAATAAAGTTGTTTTACTCTAAAAACCTCTAACCAAAAATCCTAAAACACACGACATAATTTGGCGCAGCCGGTAGGATCGACATTAGTTAACATTGAAGAATTAGTTTCGGTGGGAACTGAAAAATCTTTCTTCTAACTAAAATTTGTCGATATTTTCCTACGAAACAAATAAAATAATTAAAGTGTAAAATTAGGTTGGTTAAATACAGAGGTAGAGTAGAAATAAACAACGTACGCAAAAGTACATAAAAAGTACGCGTACTCAAACAGTATAAAAGTGTAATAATAAAAAAATAACAACAAATAATACGTGCATAATCATAAAATCACATATTCATAAATCAATACGACATAACATTTAAAAAATATATATATATAATAAAAAAAAACAATAGTAATAACAATAATAAAATATAATCAATTTGCTGAGTCGTTAAAAATAAAAAGCGTTAAAGAAATTTAAAAAAAAGAAAGCAATAACTTAATAGCAGAAAAAAAATTATTATATAAAAATAATATCAACGAAAAAAAAAAAAAATATATAAAAAATAAAAGGTGAAAAAAAAAATGGCAGTGTCAAAACAAAAAAAAAAAATAATAATAAGAGAAATCAAAGGGCAAGAAGTAAAGGAAAAAAAAATCAACAGTCATCTGTACAAAAATATCAACAATCAAGCCAACTATTAAGAATCAAGACAACAATCATTATAAACGAGCGACAACAACAAAAACAATAGAGTCATCATACATTTACTGGAACGACAGTGAAGGCATATTGAGAAGCAGCAGAAATTAGCGAGGAAAAAAAAACCGTAAGTTGAAATTATATTACAACAAATAAAATAAAAGAGACAAAAAAAAAAAAATATTAAAAAAAAAAGGGTGTTTAATTTAATTAATAAATTTAAAAAAAAAAAAAAAAAATTTTGTAAAGCTAGATTTAAGTGTAAATTTTCAGTATTTAACAAAACGAAAAAGAATAGTGTGAAAATGAGGTAGTTGTTCTTTAGTTTACGCGAATTAAAATTCATATAAAATTTATATACATAATTCAAGTGTGAGAATTTTCTTTCTGTGTTTGATTAATTTTGATTATGGATTAACGTTTTTTTTTATATACAAATTCATGAGTTCTCTAAACCGTCAAAAATCGAAAAATCTTAAGAATCGAAGACGTAGTGAACCATTTTACAGTGAAACGGAAGATTTGGCTAGATTGTTAGAGGAATTTTCTTTTGAAAGTACTAGTCCACCTAACATTTCAAATTCTGTACCATCAACGTCGCAACCAGAAATTTCAAAATCAAAAGAAAGCAGATTTAGTGATTGCAATTTGAGGTCAGGTGCAACCTACCAAAGAAGTCTGCAAAATCGATTGAGAAATAATACACCATCTTCTCCATTTACTTCTCCTAGTAATTTTAATAAATATATTCAAGGCACAATGACCGAAACATTAGATTCTGTCTCAAAATTAGTTAGTCGAATTGTACCTATTTTTTCTGCTGATAATAAACTTAACATCGATAATGATTTACAAATTTTCCTTGATTGCTGTAAACAAGTTAACGCGTCTTTAATAACTACAGAAGGCAAAAATATTTTATTATTAATTTTAAAATCTAGACTTCGTGGAGAAGCCTATGATTTGGCAAAAAATATTAAAATAGAAAAATTTTCAGATTTTGAAAGTTTGCTTTCAAAAACATTTAGTTCTTCAAAAACAATTAATGATGTATTAAATGAAATACGATATTGTATGCAATCACCGAATGAGACCGTTAACACATATGGCACTAAATTGCATAAGCTTGTAGTAGAATGCAAAAAAGCAATTATAAATAAATATCCACAAAATAACGAGGCCTTAAGTAAAGAAATAGAAGAAAAGGCATGCTACACTTTTGAATCAGGTGTACGTAGTCCCCTCATACGGCAAATACTTCTAAGTCAGATTGATAAATCTTTATCTGAATTAATTGAAATGGCTAAACAAATAGAAAAAACTGAAGATAGACAATTAAAAAATAAAATCTTAAATCCAAATGCAATTAATTTTTTACTTAACGACACATCTGGTATAAACAATATGGTATCAGATTACAATCAAAATACTTTTATGAATGAACAAATTTTTTCACCAAGTAATATACAACATAATAATGTACAAATTACAAGACCGACTCACATATCAAATACACATTCAACTCCACATACATATCAACCCAATTTAATGAATTATGCACAGACTAGCACTTTTCATAACAAAGCGTATGGCAGATATAATAATAATTATGGGAATAATAATATCAAATGTACGTTTTGTAATAGAAATGGACATGATTTCGAAAATTGCAGAACAAGAAAGAATACACCGTTGTGTACATCATGTAGGTCTTATGGTCATTTGAGACAAGCGTGTACTCAAAATAGGAACCAAAATAAACAAAATATTGCACAACGTAATTCAGGTAATTTCAATTATCGTAATAATTTTAAATGTGAATGGTGTGAACGTAATACACATTCTACACAGGAGTGTAGGACCAAACAAAATTATGAAAGAAAAAATAGAGTGTCGGGAAACTAAATCGGGCTGAATCATTGCACTCGTGTATTCAACCCGGTAATAATGAGTGCCACAAATTAAATATTAATAATAAAAAGATTACAACGACACTACATAATAAATCCAATGTCAAAACAAAACAAAATAAGACATTGACGTCTAAAATTTCTTCAAAACAAAATTATTATGTAGCACAATGTTATAACGAAAATGACACTGAAAAACAAAAACAAAACGAAAATGAAATAAATAAAAAAGAATGCATTGCAAATAGTAATGTTGGTCAAATAAATAAAAATAAAGGCGACTTAATGTCTAGCAAAAATGCAATTAAAATAAATGACAGTGGTACAAAATTGAAAATTTTAGAAAATGAACTTCGTAAGAATGAAAATGTTAATACCTTATGACAAATTAGCTTATGTTTTCCTACAACTACCGCAAATTGTGAAGCAGTGGTTAAATTGCCATTTTACTGCGCATACAATGGTTTTGCGAAACTATTGGTAGATACAGGTGCAGAAGTTAGTATTATTAAGAAAAATGCACTCCGTGAAGATGTTCAAATTAACATTTCAAATAGAATTCAAATTAATGGATTATACGGAGGCAGTGCATTAACATTAGGTTCTTGTTCGGTTAAATTATTTATCGGAAATGGGATAGATTGTTTATTTCACATAGTAGAAAATTTTGAATCCGTTCCTTTTGATGGGTTATTAGGAAGAGATTTTTTGTGGAATAAAACAAATATTTGTGGTACAGAGAGAATATTACATTTTCCAATAAGTAATACAAATCCTGTAGACATTTATGTAAAATTTTTAAACTTTAAAGAAAAGTCAGGCCTTAACTACATTCAAGAAAATAAGAAAACACAACAAATCCCTTTAACACAAAACAAAATTGTAAAGAACGAACTAACAAAAATATAAAGCAAAAACCCTTTAACACGAAACAAACGTATAAAAGACGAACAGACAAATATACAAAATAAAAATGAAATTTTTTCAAATACCAATGTAATGAGTTTAGCTTCGCGTTGTAATGTAATACATAAAGTAACCGTGTCAAAGTGCGAAAATGAAGTATTGTGCTATGCAGAAGGAATTAAAACATGCACACAAAATAAATATATGAAATTAGGAAAAATTGATGAAATAAATAATGCAGAAGTTGATAATGTTAAAAATAAGACAAAAGTAAACGATTTTAAAAATATAACGAAGAATGTAAATATTGTTAAAATTCACAAAAAAAAATATTGAAAATACCCGCACGTACTGAGAAAATAAAAACAAACAAGATCGAAAGAAAAATTACACACAACGGAAATACAGTTAAAGAATCGTCTCAAAATATTTTACAGATATAGAACAAAAAAAAAAAAAGAAAAACTATCTTATCTTATCTGTAAAGTGCAACAAAATATAATAAAATAACATTATATAATTCAAAAGATAAAAAATATATGTAAATGTATGTATGTATAAAAATAATTGAAAAAATTAATAAATATAATATTAGAATGAATTTATCTAATACAGTTAATAAAATACTAAGAATAAAAAAAAAAAAAGAACATATATACTATATAGGTACATATATGTATATATATACATAAATAATAGTATAAGAAACATTGTATAACATAATATAATAATTAAGCATTAAGAAAGGAAAAACAGTTGAAAATAATTTTTAATATATTATTTGTAACATACATATATATGAATTATATAAAATTATATTTTAGATTAAGAGTGGCTAGCAACAGCTGATTGAAATCGAAATCAGCTCAGTCAAAAACGTAAAAATTAAAAATCCGTTGAATCCGTTAATAATTAAAAAAACAACAAATAAATATGTACATATGTCACGTATGAATTCAAATGTATGTATATCATTTCATGCATAAGTATACTTATGCATATACTTATCTATGTACATACATATATGAACATTGAACACACATAATTTGCGTGCAGGTGCACTTCCTATACATACGCATCAAAATTGATATAAAAGTATGTACATACGTCTCTAATGGTCTTATTCTTCATACACATGTATACATATGTATGTACATATATTGTAGATTGTAATACAAAAAAAATGATTTTTGGCTTGATCTGTAATTTGTAAAAATATAAAAAAAGTTGATAAAAAAAATTGAAAAAAAAAATTCCGAAGAAAAAAATGCGCCCACAAATATGTGAACATGTCCACATTCACGTGTATGTATGAATATATACTCAAAAGAAATTCTATAGAAAAAAAATAATTTTTTTATTCTAATTGCTTTTTTCTCACACTCAATGTTCTATGCGTATACATACACACATGTACATCAAATACTACATAACACATGATCATATGCATATCGTATATAACTAGGTCTACGTGTATATATATTATATGTACATATGAAATACAAAAATCGTTTATTGACTATACAGTGCAAATTAAAACATTTGTAACCAAATTATGAATTCATTTACATTAAAAAATTAATTCATATTATTCTGAAATAAACAACAATTACAATACAAACATTATTATGATTTTCAATTATTTTATTAGTAATAATTTAAAACCAAGTATCACGTTTTATTGTTGTTTATTATGAAGATTATAGTACAAATGTATTAATTGCAATTTAGCAAAATGGTCATATGTATTTTAGTCGGCACTGTATGTGTATTATTTTAAAATCACTTATATTATTGGTGCCACCTAGCAATTTTTGCTTGAACTGTTTTTTGAAAATTTTCAAATATAAATTGAAACGGAAATAAATATGCAATGAAAATTGAAAATTTCATACAAAAAATAGTAATTTTCATTTATTAATAAAATGTAAACTACGAAACATTTTTATTTGATTTTTTTTGCAATCAATTAGGAAAAGTTGAAATTTTATGTTTATATCACAAAAATTACACAAATCATTCGTTTAATAGCAGATAAATTGTAACAAAGTCAAAGTACTTTTTCAGGAAACATGCCTTCACTCTTTTTTAATTTTCCACTGAATGGAGTCCTTTATCAAAAATCTGTCTATTTAAGCACCACAATTCCCTTCAACCTATATGTGTTCAAAATTTCATTAAAATCGGTTGGGTAGTTTTTAGCTAGAAGGTCACTTTGAACTCCGATTTACCATTGTCCACACTTAAGTGAATATTATATGGAAAATAAAATATTCACTCTAAAAACCAAATTTATCACTTAACAGAACAAAGTAAATAAAAAATCCATGGCAAGAAATAATTCTTTTTGAGGAAAGAATTTATTACCTAAACCTTTTAAGGAGGTCCTTTTTTTTCAAAGGGGGGAGGTAATTGTCATGTTTAAATGGTAATTAGGTCATGCAGGTGTACGGTAGTTCATCGGTGAATCGCGTACATGGTAATATTGCAATTACCAAATTAGAACACTATGACACAATAGTGAAATAATTGCGATTACGCTAATTGAGATTGAACCATTTCCGTATATGAAGACACCTGACTTAACATTACTATTCGTGTTCTTATAACCGCATTCTTTATATTTTAGATAACATAAGTGGGGAACATCGAAATTAACTTTAAAAGTAAAAGTGATAAGTTTGGTGAGTTGAGTTTTACTGTTCAAAGAATAAAGTTGTTTTACTCTATAAACCTCTAACCAAAAATCCTAAAACACACAACAATATTTTTCACTATAAAATTTATTTATTTATTTTTTTTTTTATCTGTTTTTATTTAAGCGGTCAAGAAGATTTTGATATAATTTTAAGCTTCTAGATGGCTCTTTTATGACATAAAATACCAAAAGTTCGACTAATTATCGTTATTTTAAGCATTATAGGACGCGATTTATCTTGATTGAAAAGTTACATCCGATTTAATTTGGTGTTATATTTCAGTTAGCTAACTCTCAACCGGTGATCCAAACATTGATCAAAAGCACTTTCATTTAGTTAGCAATTTTTTTCGTTTTTTTTTTTTTAAGTACAAAGTGTTCCTTTAATTAACGATTTTTTTTCCCTTTTTCTGTTTTTTTTTTGAAAAAAAATATTTATTTTATAATTTAATTAATTATATGAACATAATATGGTGATGTGTAATTATTCACGAGAATTTAAATAATTTGTGTAAAGAACAAAACAAAAGAAAAAAAAAACAACAAATGGGAAAAAATACGTTAACAATGTTTGCATATTCAACGAAAAAGAAAATATCAGATTTAGCAAAAACACCTTACCACGTATGTACATAATGTACCAACGTACGTGTAAGAGCACATTAATCACATTACATATTTTATATACGTTAAAATTTGCTACACCTTTGACAAGGTAAACAAATGATATCAAAAATATATGAATCGAGTTGAAATTTACATACTTACATGCATATACATTCAACTTTATTCGATCGAAAGTTATAATACTAATTTTCTGCTGGTATTTCGTGAAAACGAATGAAATTGAAACAAAATCGAAACTTGGAATACGAATTTTTCGATAACGAACAGGTTTTCTATTCGTATCGAAAACAAATCGAAACTTGGAATAGCCCTGATCATTTTTGAAAAGACATCTCAGTTTCATTTCCCCTAATAATGAATCGAATCCGCGAACCATTTAAAAGATGTTACTAAATATGATGTACTTTACGTTGAACCACATCTAAGAATTTTCGTGCTGTAATTATAAGAATATTATGGGTAAACTGTAAAAGGATCGTGTAGTCTAGGATGGGCTTTTCCACTAGAATCAATCTGATTCTTCTGACTATAGTGAGAATTCTGTATGGGACATCTATTCTGGGACATCCTTTAATCTTACAACACATATGGTACGTATATTCAAACATTTTTATGCAAATTTTCATCTAATTACATGGCTCACATATGTTAAGTAAAACAAAAATATGAAAACAATAAAAAAACAAAAAAAACTTGTTTATAGGAGTATAATTTTTATTTCAATATTTATTTCACATGTGGCAAGTATGTATGTCTGTAGGCACTTTTTAAAGGAAAATTGTAATAAATTAGTCATTTCATATGCGATGGTGGTGCAGTGCAGTATAGTAACACTAACAGAAGTGCCTGTACACAAGTGTGCCTGATATATGTAAAAAGGAAACTGAATGAAAGGATTTATTGCTCCTTCTACATATAAAATCTAATTAAGTTTAAAACAAAAAAAAAATTTGTTGAAAAATTGCAAATTATATTTTCATTGTACGATTGTTGGATTCATTCACATATGTACATACGAGTATGTAGAAAATTACACGTGTGTATACCCACACTAATTTATAAAATTTATACACAAAATAATTATTGAAATCAGTATTTTGCATTACAATCGCACTAATTTTTGAATGAATCCTTGAAGAAAAATTCAATTATATTGAAGCTTTGGTTTACGTTTGATGGTGTGATGCTTTGTTTTTATGTTTAATAACACTGGATTAAATCCTGATCCTGAAAAATAAATCAACATCTATTTAATTCCGGCAGAATAAACATAATTTTCAAATACGTAACGTACCGTAGAAAATGTACATATGGTCAGGGCTATTCCAAGTTTCAATTTGTGTAGCCTTTTATCAGTTTGATCGAACGAAAGAAATTTATTTTCGATTCTCTTCGATCGATAGTTGGAATAAGGCTGGGTATTCTTGCATGTTACACCAACGGTCACGAAATTTGTAATAAAGTGAACAAGAGCATGAATTTAATCTTAAAAGAACGTTACGAAAGAAATTTTCAAAATGTTTAGTTGAAAGTCCAACAGATTAGCGTTGGTTGCGTTAATTTTTCCAATGCTTTAAGGCTGTCTCAAACGTAACGACTTGTCGTACAATCTGAGCATGTTGTACGACAGATCGTACAGTTTATTGTGCTGTTGTACAATCAATCCCAGTTTAAAACGAAACTTCGTAGAAAGATTAAACTTTGAAGTTTGATTTTACTAGACCGTTTGTCAAACTGTATCATTGTCTGTAGCATGGTTGTACAACCACGCTTTCAATTTCATTTATAAATTAAGTTTTATTGAGTAAAACATCGGATATCTTCAAAAACGCATCACTGCCTATTTGATGCGCGATACTCAGCGTACTATGATCTTAAGCTGTGATGCGCTTTTGAAGATAGGGATCATCACTTTTCTAATTAAATCAAAAAATTTGTTCAATTATCCGATAACATAACATTTCGTTCAAAAATAAAAAATAAAAATTACATCGTACGATGTGTTGTACGATCTGTAGTTACAGACCTGTATAGTTTCAGTTTCGACATGGTATAACAACTTAGTTGTACGACGAATTGTTAGGTTTGTAGTAGCCTTTATATGACTAATAAAATACAGTTCTCAAAATGAGCGTTATTTTCAAATCAAATAAATTTGACCCGTAGTTCACATCAATACACGGTGAACCAAAAGAGGAAATTGTCCAATTTGATAATAAAAGAGAAATTTATAAATTTAATAACATTTATTTCTTTATTTTTTATTTTGTAATTTATTTATTTCTGTTTTTTTACATGCGTTCTTTATTTCCTATTTTACAAGGATGTATATAACACTGTGTCCAAAAAAGTAAGGTGACATTTGAATTTAAACTGCGCGCATCAAAGGATTTGGAGAATTATTATTATTTTTAGGTTGGTAGTACTGTCAGTGACATCTATGTCAAATTTATATGTCAAAATATTCATTAGTGTTTGAGATACGCGTCGTTTTGTGAGCTGTTAAAAGTGAGTTTTTCGTTTTTTGCAATGTCGAAATTTGTTGAGCAAAGAATTTGCATTAAATTTTGTTTGCGGAATCAATTTTCTGCTGCGGATACGTTGAAGATGGTGCAGAAAGCCTTTAGTGATGAGGCTATGTCTAAAAAAAATGTTTACAAGTGGTATAGTGAGTTCCAAGCCAGCCGTGAACGTGTCGAAGACGAAGATCGTCCTGGGCGACCATCAACCTCAACCGACGAAACTCACGTCCAACAAATCAAAGATTTGGTATTGAAAAACCGTCGATTAACAATTAGAAACCTTGCTGATGAGGTTGGCATATCGAAAGGCTCGGTCAATACCATTTTAAAGGATGTTTTGAGCCTCAAGCGCGTCAAATCTCGACTGGTACCGAAAACATTGAATTTTTTGGAAAAAAGGCGTCGTAATTCGTGATTATTTCGCCAAAAACTCAACGCATATCGTTCTACAACCACCGTATTCACCTGATCTGGTGCCGTGCGACTTCTGGCTGTTCAGCAAGCTCAAAAGACCGCTCCGGGGACACCGTTTTGATACGATAGAAGAGATCCAAGCCGCAGCGAAGATGGAACTGAAAGCCATCCTGGAAAGTGACTACAATCAGTGTTTCGAAGACTGGAAAATCCGTTGGCATAAGTGCATTGCATCAGGAGGGGATTACTTTGAAGGGGATGAAATTGATTTGGAAGAATAAATAAAGAATTTTCAAAATAAATACAATGTCACCTTATTTTTTGGTCACAGTATATGGATATATGGTACATAGTTTTGTTGTTGTTTTCTTTGCTTATCAATAATAATGAATTTTTCTATACAATATATTTTTTTTTTATTTTTTCTTTAATTTTCATATTTACATTATATACAATTTATAAATGATACATGTAATCACATACATACATTATTTGAGGTTTGAAAGCTTCGATACCGCAGCTAAAAGACTTATTGTATCCCTTTATCCTCTGAGGCTAATAAAGAGGCACTTATCCTTTTAGCTAAAAGGATAACATACCTCATGTATTTATGGATGTGATCAACATTAGAAAGATCATCAGAATGGGTAAATTCAAAAATGCATCACTGCTTATTTGATGCGAGATATTCAGCTTAAGATCATCATAATACGCTTTTTGAATATATCCAATTTCTACCATCGGTAGATATACATACAAATGTATACAATTTCACACACATAATATTAATAACGCATTGAAAAGATATAATTACAGGGTGATTATAATTTTTGAGACCTGTTTATAATGTATGAGCTTAGGGTATCTTCAAAAACGCATCACTGCTTATTTGATGCGTTGTCCAGTGTATCGCAGTGTATCTTAAGCTGAATATCACGCATCAAATAGACAGTGATGCGTTGTTTGAAGATAGCATTAATTAATTTTTTTTTTTTTTTCAAATTACATAACCTCACTTTTGTAATATATTAAAAAATTATGCATTTTATTCTAATATCACCATATGTATATTACTTTATGTATTTTATCCTTAAGCGTTAGGTTTACCATTTTTTATGTTTTTTTTTTTTTTTCGAAATAATGATTCCATTCTTTTACATCCTTTTTCGATCTTAGCATGATCATATGCTACATATGTTTGATATGGTGGTGAAAATAAGGATAACTCGATAGAGAAATTTGCTCTTTATTCATCTGATATGATACAATTAAAGTCCTTGTGATTTGATTCACACACTACTCACTCACCCTCATCCCCACCTAAAAAGTCGCATTTAAATTGCATAAAAAGTGCATGATGTAGAAATCGATGGTACAGGTGGAAGTAACTGATAATGATTACAATTTATGCAATTTAACAACATTTTACTGTCTCATTTCATTTTAATTGAAAATCTTCTTGTTATCTCAGTACTTTATCACAATGGGCCTTTTTAACCTAAGTGTGCTTGCTTGGGTTTGACTAGACGACCACCTCTACATACCTTAGTACTTTTTGTTCATTTTAGAAATATCGATTAATTTTTAGTCAAAACGAAAATTTGTGAAACGTTTTTTGTACAAAACGAAATTTATATCTCGCTTATGGAGGTTATCTTCAAAAAAACGCATCAATGGCTTATTTGATTATGCGCAATGATGCGTTTTTTTTTTTTGAAGGTAGTCGGAATGTTAATAAAAGTTTGATCGTAATCATGTCGGATGTGTAACCATATCGCATATTATAAAGGATTATCTATACATTATTCAATTGAATTTGTTCATTTATCCTATACTACATTAAATTCTTTTTTCTTTTTTAATTTTGTAACAACACATACAATATTTTTTTTTTTTAAATTTTGTATTCTATATTCTGTATTAAATATTATACGTGTATGAGGTTACACGGTACCAATGGCCTACCTGATACACGCCTAACTTCCTTTATCCGTTACACTAGAAGTACTAGAAAATGTCTCATAACACAGTGGGCTTTATCAATAACCGTTTACTAAGTCGTTACTAAGGATTAATCTCATATAAAAATCGAAGACTAAGGGCACTTACTAACGACTTAGTAAACGGTTATTGGTAAGGCCCAGTGTCTCATCGTCTAAAACCCAACATATGATCGTATACATATAGTATGTACATCCTATACAAAATGATTAAGTAAAACAAAAGCATTTTACATTATACCGCGCATATATTTACAAAAATATAACAGTTTGTAAATAAATTTCAACACAAACAAGAGCTGCCATTAATAAATTATTTAACCAACAACGATAATTTTCCATATGTCAAACAGATTCAATTTTATTATTATTTTTATGGTTATCATTAAATGCAACCAATAATAAATCATTTTCATCGCTACCATCACCTGCGCATTTTCTAATTCATTATATCTTTGACGTGATATTTGGCAATAACGAACATAACGTGAATTTTGATGTGATGATGCCAACGATGATGATGATGACGATGATGTTGTTGTTGTATTCCTTGTAAATAAATTTTTCAATGAGAAATTGTGACAATGATGATGATGATGATGATGTCGTCATCATCGGTTGATGAGAACAGCGTAACAATGTTGTTGACGTTGGTTTTGTATCTTTTGAATTGATTTGATTTGCTGTTAAAATGTGATGAAAATTATAATCAAATCCATTATCATAATTTTGATCACAATTATCCTCACCATCACTGTAATCCAAATCTATGCTACTTGAATCGTCATCATCATCATTATCACTATTATGATTGTTATTGTTGTTATCATTTTCATATAAATAACAATCTTTGAATGATGTATTTGTTGTTGTTGTTGTTGCATCTGAATCTGTATATCATAGTTCAATTACTTTTGGACCATTCCATGTAATACCAGCCCGTAATAAATTATAAAAACGCATAACACCCCACATGGCAAGAACCTTTAAAAATAAAAATGAGAAAAGTATAAATTATAAAAATTTTCTTTTTTTTTTTTGTTTTTTTAGAAAAAAGAAAAAAAAGTTAAAAAAGTTGTTTTTTTCACACTTTACAACTTTCATTAAGAAAAAATAAAAATGAACGGAAATTGGAAAAATAACATCATTTTAATCTGTAGCCATATAAGTGAGTATCACCAGCATTCTAAAAAATCATTAAACCTACGACAGACTGTCGTGAATGTGGTGTTAAAAAATGTATATTAGACGACTGACTGGAACTGTTCATGTGTTATTGATCAATGTGATGACCAAAACAATGAAATATCTTCATTGCATCAGTTAATAATAAGCCGCATACACAACTCATGGATTAATGCACAATCATATAATGCAGCTCCACCCACACTCTAAGCATGGCATGCACATTGCACAATCAACATTTTCGTTGAGATTTTCAGAGTTGGAACATGTATACTTTGTTTGTACTTTAAATATTTTCATTACAGACCTTATGGAAACTACGAAAAGTAGTACCACTTTTTATCATTGTATGTTGATGTTTAAAAAGCTCATCTCATACTGTATGAAAACTTTGAGAATTGTGATAACACAGCTCGTGAAATGCTCTTATGAGATATTATTAGAGAAGAAAAAAGGCCTGTAGTAAAAATATTTAAAGTATAAACTATAAAGATGTGCGAAGTGTGTGGAGCTGCATTATATGATTGTGCGTGCATGCATGTGTAGTGTATATGGGACCTATAACTTGAGCTTTTTGTCTATATTTATCTGCTTTGATCACCAACAGCTACAGCGTTATCAACAAATTATTTGATAAATTACATATTTGACGTAGTCGCTGCAGTCGTCGACACATATACTAATACTGATCCATTGAGACACTGAAAATTATAGAGGTACAGAGCTAAAGAGCTCTGACACAGCTAGGTTTACCGTCTAGGTCTGTCTAAAGCGTTGAAGCGAATTTTAAGATATGAACACTGTGTTGTGTTCTGGGCTTTAAGACCTTTTTATTTTCATATTTTTTATTTATTTATTTAACCAGCTGTGTAGCCTAGTTGTAGTGTGCTAGGTCTACGATCCCAAGAGCCGTGGGTTCGAATCCCACCTCGGGTATGAGTCTGACACTACTTCCCCAAATAGCCCGTAGACCTTTGTAGTCAGTGCTATTTCCCCCCTGTTAGGATTGTAAATTCATTTACTATTCTAACCTTTATAAATATAAAATATATATATATTTATTTTTTAATCAACAATGGCAGTTTTATCAAATTTTGCTGTCTGTCAATTCAACGTCATGTAATTAAAAAATAAAATAAACAATAAAAAATCGTAAAAGCAAAGAAAATTTTTTTTTTTTTGTATTTTTATACATTTTTTATTTCAACTTTTTGTTTTCGTTTTTTTTTTATTTTTTGTCTTTTCTTTGGTAAAAGTGATTTTTCATTATACGTATTTATCTGTTTTTTCATTATTTTCGTTATTTTTATTTTTTTATTTTTGTTTTGCCAAGCTAAAAAAAAGGAGAAGAATTTCAAATTTTTAAATTTTTCACTTCTTTAATTAAAGAAAAATGTTACGAGTAGATACGCATTACTGTTAAAAAAAGCTCAAATTTATTCGTGGTGAATTTTTGTTTTTTCTCTCTCTCTCTCATTCAATATTTTCAGTGTATAATAATGTATAAATTACGATTATTTGAAAAAATTTTATGCCATCAAGCTGATTATGAACATAGAAGTGATGCCATTGGATATGGAATTAAATTTTATAATTATTATCCATTTAATTTAATTTTGGATTATATGCAAAAATTTTCACCATGCAATTCCAACACTTTATTGGATTGTATTATTTATCAGTATTATTGGTTTAGTAAGTATATGAACATTCGAAATGTAAAAAAGGCATCATGTATACCAGAGGCCCGTATTCATCATCTAAGATCATAATTTTATATTAACTGATGGGAATTTAATCTTATTCGTTAACCATGATGACAAGGTGTAAAAGTTTGAACTTTCAAATTTTCGAAATAACAAATTTGGATATCAAAATGGCTTTGTGGATATTAGGGCTTTTACATGAAAAGACACACTCTCCAGTACTTCCAGTGTAACGGGTGAAGGAAGTTGGGCGAGTATCAGGTAGACCATTGGTATCGTGCAATCTCATACACGCCTCTACTTCCTTCATCCGAGGTGTGTCATTAAAGTCTCATCGTCAAAAACCCCCCTATTCTAGGTCGATGATTATGGCCATCTTCATAAACGCATCACTGCCAATTTGATGTGATACTCAGCGTATTATGATCTTAAGCTGAATAGGCAGTGATGCGTTTTGATTTACTATATTGATCTAACGAATGAGTCTTAATTGATAAATACGGGTCTGAAAACTAATTGCAATTTTTTTTTTCCTTATTTCACTTTTTTTATTTTGTTTTTAATTACAGATATTTAATATAATGGAATTTTTTAACATTCAAAGTAATAAACCAACGTGTTATTACGGTATGATAATGATACATATAGGTTAATTCTCGTATCAATCGGATATTTTCCTCCTCATAAGAATTCGTTGGACGAGAGATGGTGAATCATGTGTTTTTGAGAATTTGGCCAAAAATTTTCTAAATTTCAAATTTTATAAAATTGAACCTCCGATTTCATACGAGGATTACCTGTATGACAAAAAATTATAAGAGACTCCATAAAGTTTCTTTCAACCGAAAGAGGCTTATGAGAGCTTTTGTTTAAATAAACAAATAAAAAAAAAATATCGTATTTCAAATATTCATGTATGGAATGCGTTTATGTCGCGTGTCTAAGGCCAAAAGCCATATTAAAGTCTCATAACTCCCATGCTGTTAAAAACTTTTCAAATGATGATTTGTAAATAACGAATTTTTTTTTTCGCTTTGATTTTTTTTTTTTTTTGGATTTTAAAGGCTTCACCAGAAATGATGTAATCATGGCTATTAGCAAATGCTTTCATAATAATTATCGAAATTATTTTATGGTTATGTGATGCAATTGGTACAAACGAAGCGATAAATTTTCCAACAATATTCTCAATATTTGTTTGCATTTCTGTTAGAATTTCAAAAGATTTTGACTTGAACAAAAATTCATTTTCTCTGTAAAAGCATTAAATGCCTTTAGAATTTCAATGGTTTTTATTTTTATTTTAGTTCTTCTGAATTTCTATTTGTTCATCCATAGATTTATGCGCTTATATGATATTATATACGAGCATATAGTATGTAGTTCACATTACGTTAAAAATTAATGTGTGAAATGTGAATATAAATTTGAACATACATATGTATGACTTTCATATGCAATTCAACATTTTTTACCTTTGTTTGTTTTTCTTTATTTTATTTTTTATTTTTTAAATAATGTAACGAATATATTCACTTTCAAAACTGATTTGATTGTATTACACTATAAAAAAATAACATTTAAATAAACGTTACATGCTTGCAAAATGAAATTCACATAAAATCAATTTTCATTTATGTTTAAAGCGCAATTATGATGACAGCATCATCAGGGACACAGAACCGACGAAGTCAGTAGCATGGTCGTTAGTAATAGGCTTAAAGTGTCAAAATTGTCACTACTGTCTTTTGAATTGTGAAAGCAGAAAAACGAAATGAACACATATGAACAATTTTCAATTATTGAATCTACATATTTGTCATTTTTATTAGCAGCTGGGCACTTTCATTGAGCCTAAGCGATTATGTAATAGGCTTCATTTTATTATTTTTTTTTCATTGTAATATTAAAGTGTTTTAATGGGATGAATAAATGCATATTTAATGCATACGTAGACCGTTATTATATTGGTAATTGGAGTATGAATAAAATTATTCAATTTCATATACATATTCCATCGTATACTATCGTACTCTACAGCTATACCAACACCTTTTATTACCATTTGAACAGTGGTTGTTTGTATGTGGTTAAATAATTTGAATTTATTTTCCATATTTTAATATTCATTTGAAATTACAAAAAAAAAAAAAAAAAAAAAAAAAAACTGAAGGAAAAATAATAAAACAAAAAAAACCAATTTAAATTCAATATTCAATATGAATTATTTACGAACTCAAATTTACCTCATTTACTTTCCACATAAAACGATAAATTTCAATTTTTTTTTGTATTTATTTTAATATTAAAATTCGTTTTTATACCAAAATTTGTAAACGCAATTACAAATGAGTAAAATATTCGAAAAAATAAAATAAATAAAAAATAATTATTATGCAACATGGAATTTTGCATTTTGAATAAAACACGAAGAGAATTTATACATCATATGCTCCAAATTGTACATACATATATTAATGTATAAATACACTTTATGTATTCCATTTTATAAAAGTCCTGTATAACTGACAACACTAGATGTAAATGAGAAATTACGGGTTCCTCACATTAATCCCAATTTCCCAAACTCAAAATTCCCAAAAAGCAAGATATTCGCATATTGATTTTGGAATTATCGTTGGTCTCCCGAAATTACAGATTTTGTCTTTCAGAAATCAATCCGTTAGAGTAAAATGAGCCATCGAGAGGTCTTTTGATGTTCACATTGTTTTCAACAACTTCAATAAAAAGCAATCATCGAATCGGAGGAGTAAATCATGAGAGAAAAGGCCTGTGGGGCCTGGGAGACTGAGAATGATCCAGCGGCCAGCCAGAGTAATTTAATGATTTTTGATTCCATCGTCATATGATATGTGGGATTTAGACGATGAGACACTGTGTTTGTGAGACACTTTCCAGTACTTCCAGTGAGACGTGTATGAGGTTGAACGATACCAATGGGCTACCTGGCACTCGCTCAACTTCCTTCACCCGCGGTGTCTCATAAGATAATTTTTCATACATATCGGTGTTTCATAAAAGTCTCATCGTTTAAAACCCCCTGGCCCGTATAGACCAATTACAGAGGCAGAAAAGACAGACATACATATTAGAGGAAATCTTTGGTGAAGGCCTCTTTTAGAGGAAGATAAATTGCAAGACGTCATTAAATCCCTCAGAAAATGTAAAACCACACAGATCATAACGAAGGAAATGAGAAAAAAAACAAAAATATGTGTTCACGCAATATTTACATACGCGCGTATGTGCACATGATTGTGTCCATGCATACATGCAAATATTTATTTATTTATTTATTAATTGCACCGATCACATCAATGAGTGTAAACATTACAATAAATGTCGTTTATTTGTTCAAATAAAATAAAATGAAAGAAATTAAAAAATAAATCTTTCTTTGTTTACATGGTCTCTGAGTACATTTGAATAAACCATTGCAACAGCTTAAAGTGCCATAAATGTTATAAATCCAATTATCCAAGGCACTACAAGTTCAGGCGTTTCCTACATGTACAATAAAATGAAAAAAAAAACAACAAAAACAATTTTTAACATGGTTAAATACATGTGTAAAAATGAAAATGAAAACAAAAAGGAAAAAACAAAATACGAAAACAACATATTAATTTATCCAACAATTAATGGTACAATTTTGTAAATTAAAAACAAAATAAAAATTTTAAAGCTGAAGAGGAGTAAAATGAGAGATTTATCTTTTTCCAATTAAAATTTTACACATTATGAACAATTACCAACAAATCCTTTTTTATCTTCTATGAATTTTTGTTGTTTTTTTAAAAGTTAAATTTATTTTAATGTTCATAATTTAAAAATTTTTTTTTTTCATTTTCTCTCTCTTTTTCTCTCTTCATCTCTTTTGTAATTAATTCTAAAATTTTATTTTAAATAAGTTTTTTGGGTTTTAAAATAATCTACTTTGAAAAAAAACATTTGTTCAAAAGTTAAAACTTTGGGTACGATTATACATGAAATTGGTTGTATTTTTGAAATGCCGATACCAAAAACAAAATAAAAATATTGTTATCTTATTTGTGCCTGTAATTTTGTGAATGATCACAACTCGTAATTATCTTATTGAAGGCAATTTTCATTTATCTAGAAAATTGATCGTACACGATTCGTTGGATGTGATCTTCAGGTCTTCTTGGAGATTTAAAAATCAATTAGAAACAATCTGTCAACATTATTTTGATCATCACGTTATTTTGATGTCAATTTTGTTCTGACTAATAGCATCATCGAGATACAGATCTTTGCTGATTTCGGATCACTCTATGAGCAGATTTTATCATCGAAAAGTAAATCTGTTGCAGACTCATGTCATCGAGATGTCAATTGACCTCGCTCTGTGTTAGATTTACATTATTGAGGAATTTGAAATTGCTCTGTGCTGGGTTAAAAAGAGCAAATATTTAGATCTTTGTTTATTCGACGGATTAGAGTTGCTCTTTTAAGGTTATGTGATTTTTCATTACAAAAGAAGAAAAAAATTATTCTGAAGTTTATTAAAATAGGGGAAACATGGATAAAACGTTGTGTGACGTGTTTTTTTTACATTATTACACTTTGAATTATGATCGATGACGATGACAGATCAAATTTCACATTTGACTCATTCCGGAGCGATTAGCTTTGTTCTAGACGAGAGTAATTCTAGAGCAAGTTAAATTTGCTCGCAGATCAAGTTTACAAGATCTTGCTCTAGAGAAATAAAAATCTGACTCCGAGTCAGAGGTGACATTTCGATGACGCTATAAGTGTAGTTTTTAAAATTTGGCAGAGATTTTTACATTTCTGGTGAAAGTGTAAAAATTTTTACGATTGATCCATGACCAGTTGTTTACGATCGATTTTCTCTAATACATTCTTTTAAACTTGTATTTTTAATTTCTAATTTATCCATTTTATACGAAACAATTTCACTTTCAGAAGTACAACCAAATCGCAATTAATTCATAAAAAATTTTCTTATCACAAAAAATTAAAAAAATTTTTTATTTTTTATTTTTGTTTATAATATTTATTATAAATGTGTACTTACTCTATGAATTCCGAATACAAGCATTATACTAAGAATTATCATTGACATTTGTGTACCAATTATTGCAAAATACGCAATTTGAACACCTGAAATTGAAAAAAAGAAATTTTTATTTATTTTTAAATTGATTGATGATACAATCAATTATACAATATGGCTATGGGTAACAACATTTTCTTTCGTTATGGATACAGGTCAGGTACGTTTAAACGTTATAGAGCTACGACTATGCTAGTGTGCTCTACTATCAGTGTCACATGGGTTGGTTAAATAACTCAGAAATTGGTTAATGCCAAAATTAATTCATATCCATTGGTTTCTTTGTCTTAGTTTCTCACATACTTTTGAGATACTTAAAACCTTCGGAAATTTTTTTGATTTCTAATTAACCAAGTATTTATTATCAATCAATTGTCCAATGTTTAGCGAAGTTTCGTTGTTAAACTTTTTTGTTTTTTTATTTGATTTGTATATAAGGCAGCAATTCTGGATAAAAGTTAAGAGACTCTTAGCCTTTTATTCTACCAATTTGGTATTCTTCGTAAGTTAAGAAATGTCACTGATCAGCTGTTTTTTTAATTTTTGGAGACTTTTTTAAATAGATTTTTGTATTCTAAACAAGAGAATAAGACACGTTTCTAACCTCAAAAGTTAATTAACTTAACAGGTCCTCGACAATGGCCTGCTAACCTCTTCTCATTTATTTAATTTATCTCTTATCCTCTTAAAACTTAAATTCTCCACATATTTGATACTCAGAATATAGAATTTTTGCTAAAAATTTTTAAAAGTTAAAAAAACTAAGAGACTCTTACACAGAATTGCTGCTGAATCATTTTAGGTTATATTGAATTTCTTTCTGATACAAGCCTAGTCAAAAACACGAGTATATGTGTCTGTAACAATAATTGAACTATCAGTGTTATGCAATCATATTACCATATACGTATGTATGTATGTATGTATAGATGTGCGTATACGACATAACTGTATATTCGTGACAATAATTGCAATAAAGGATAATTTGTGTTCCTATCTTACTATTTGCATTTATTTTAATTAAAATAAAAAGAAAATGTTAAAAATATGTACGTTAACATCCATTCACACTCATAATATTGCTAACACAGTAATTAGCTATTTTTCCAAATATTTACAGTATATCAATTAATATGTACAATAAATTTAATGTATATGCATAAATTTTATATTACTCATATTACATTTTTAATATTTCTTTATTTTATGTAAAAATGCATTGATTGCATTTTATATTGTAACCAATTGTTATCAAAGGTTGATTTTTTTTATAATATTTGTTATATGTAATTATGAGAAAATTTGTATTTTTAACAATTTAAGAATTGTAAAGGTAAATTAATTTTAATAAATAATTCAGTCCATTTTTGACAATCAACAAGATCATTTCATTTTAGCAACGAATTTCTTTTGGTTTTGAACTTAAAGAAATAACATTTTTAGATTAAGAATTTCTTTTAGTTTTGTACTTAAAGAAATAATATAACTTAATCTATAAATCAGTTGTCCATTTATTCGCTCATATACGAACACGCATTACATTTACCGTACATTAATACAAGAGTTAATTGTACAGTATTTCATCAAAGTCTAAGTACAAGAACTTAGACACATTTAAGTTGAAATCTTTAATTGAGATTCAACAATGTAAATTTCAAAATATGTACGCAATATAAATATGACACATCAAAATATGTAGTATCTAACGTATCTATGTACGTACATATCAGCTATGACGTGCTGTAAGTTGTTAGAAATTTATTTCAATTTGCATAAAATTTGTTTGTTAATGAATTTATTCTATAAAATCTAGAATGTAGGTGTACGTGTCTACATATCTACCCGATATTTACATTAAAATATCGTAAATTCGATTTTTTTTTATCATTCATGATTGTAGCTAATACAGTCTGTTTTCAAATGTTTTTTATACGAACATCTATGGTCTGTCTACTAATTTGGTTTAGTTAAGGTCTTATGTAAATGACATTAACTAGTACCGCTGTAAATTGATATAAATACGATCATGACACGATATTTAAAGATGTTGATGTGACTTACTTGTATCGTAAGCTAATCTCACGAATTTCCGAAGAACGTGAGATTGGACAATACACACGATAAGATAACACAATTGACATTAAATCGTATAATCAAATCATGATCGTGTCGTATAAAATATAGAAAAAGGATCTAAAGGATCTTCATGTACAGATTAAATACTTTTGGCTAACTTGTCTATATGAAATAGAAGGACACAAAACATGCTCGTGTATGAAATGCTTACATGTTCACTTACCATAATAGACATCTTAATCTCCGTACCTTTTGAAATTCACACTTATGTTCCATGCATACAATAATGCTATTATGATCAAAATATTCTGAAAAATATGGAAAGAAAGTTTTTTTTTTTTTTTTTTTTTTTGTTTTTTTTTTTAATATGATTTAAAATCATTGAAAATGAACAAAAATTTTCCAAATGTTTTTCTTTTATTTTTTTTTATTTTTACACAAATTTATTAAATCTTTTGAATTTTTAAATACGAAAATGTCTGAGCAACTTTTTTCTTTTTTTTGTTTGTTTATGAACCAATCCATTAATTACGAAATTCATTATTAAAACAATCAAACCATTTTAATTGCTATTTAATTATCTGGGCAAAAGAAACAAAAAAACTACAACAACAAAAAAATTCAAGTAGAAATGAAACGTTTTTGTTCCGGATTTTCTTAAATTTAATTTGCAAAAATTTATTTAACCAAAAAAACAAAAAAGATTGAGAAGTACCTACATATGTTCATACTAAATCAATTCAAAATGTTTTTACGTAACGTATTAGCATGCAAATGTATACGCCATGTACAAAGTTTTACTGTAGTTTTGGTATCCCAATTGAAATAGATGAGAAGAGATTCCTTAAAAGAAGCATTGACGAAGGACTCAAAGTTTTGCAAAAAAAAAAAAACATGTTTAATATTGGTACAATTCAAAAATATCAATTGAACATCATTTGACGAAAATCAAAAAGTCAAAAACTTTTTTAACAATTGTGTCAAAAATTCAATAGTTTTGCAATTGACTGTAAATATTTGAGCAACAAAGCATTCAATTTTAAGTCAATTGCAATTATGCATTTTTGACTTGTCAGTAATATGTCAAAAATCTGTACATGTTCGTGTGATCGTTAAACTTTGAACGTGTTTTTGAATTGTACCATTTTTTCTCACTTAAACAACATTAAAGTGTATTTACCATAGGAAATCGATACTCTAAAATTCAGCATTCAAAGTCCAATATTTTGCACTAAAATTACGTATATCCTTTGATATCAGAAAAAAAAACTTGTAATAAATGTTAAAAAAATTACGATGAAATTTATAAAAGTCAAAGTTTTACTGTAGACTCTCACCGAATACTTTGGGAATTTTCAATATTATAGGTTTGAAAAATTAATAGTCGTTTTTATACTTTTGAGATACACCATGAAAATCATCTTATGAGACATTTCCAGTGACACGGGTGAAAGAAGTGAGGCGTCTATCACATAGCGCGGGTAGTACCGGGACTCCGCAAATGTCTCATCAAAGACAATTTTCATATGTATCTCAAAAGTAATATAAAATGTTGCAATGTTTCGAATGAGATTTATTTTAAATTTTTGAAAACTTGAAAATGATTTTGACATTTCGGTTTCCTTAAAGATGATCATAAAAAAGAACTCAATAATTCTTCTTCTTCTTCAATGGCTCAGTAGCTCGTTACGTCGACCCTTGACCTACAGAGGACTCAATAATTAGTTCTGTAATAATTTAAAATAAAATGTTTATGTACATTTTTAATTGAACGTAGTACATTCATCATAAAATTGAGTTTATTCAATTTCATCAAATTTGAAATTGTCTACAATGTTCTGTAATATGAGATTTACATTTCCAACGGGGATATATTCTAAACTTACAAATTATACATTTTGTATAAAAACACACAAAAATATTAATCGAATTTTATATCTTAATTTCAACCAATTAATTTGTCTAATGGCCCATTTATGTAACGTTTTAACAATTTAACCAACTTTCCCAAGAAAAAAGAAAAAACAGAACAATAACCAAAAATAATAATCGAAAACACAAAATATAGTCGACAAAAAAAAAAAAAAAGAAAAAATTTGAAACCATTATGTAAAAATCATTCAAAGGACATTGTTATAAAATAAAGGACAAAGAAGTACACAAGGTATAGGTTGGCGAAAAAAATGTTTAACTTATTTAGCATTGTGGTAGTGACTTTGTGTAGGGTACTTCAGAAATGTATGTTAATCGATCAGTATCCCTAATTTTTCCATACTCTCCTCTTTTCTCCTATAATTGGAGTGTGATGAAAATATTTTCCTTGACCTCCTAATACATTTTGCCTTTCATTTCCCGACCTAACCACTAATTTAGCGAGCGATTACTATTGTGGGTTTTAAATAATGAGACACTTTCCAGTACTCCAAGTATAACTGGTGAAGGAAGTTGGGCAAGTATCAGGTAGCCCATTGGTACCATGCAACCTCATAAACGTGTCACTTCCTACACCCGGTGTTTCACAAAAGTCTCATCATCGTTTAAAACTCGCCTATATGTTACTGAATCATCTTGTTCAGTGTGAACCTTAGGACTGTACATATCTGTAATCTCTGTTGAATTATTATTTTTTTTTTTTTTGTTATTACGCAAGGTGAAAATTTGTTTTTTTTTTTGTTTTGAAAATGAATTCACTTCTGTAATTTGTTTATCTTAAAAGGTCATAAAACCTTTTATCATTATTTAACACAATTTTCTTATTTTCTGTTATATATGTATATTATTTTTTTTTCTTTATAATTTGTAAATGGAATAAATACAAATTAAAATATTGAATGAAAATACTGGAAAATGAAATCGTAATTTTTTATTTAATTACAAAAGAACAGATTTTAATACAAATGAAAATACAGATAACGATCGTACAACACGGTATTCCAAAATATGAAAGAAAATAATTTTTTAGAAAATAAAAGCTTTTAAGATTGTAGTAATACTGGCTCGTGAAACAGTCTAATTAGAAATTATTAGAGAAGAAAAAAGACATGTATGTACTCCCATAAGACATTAGGTGCAAAAAATATTAATGGACAATTTCTCTTCCTTTTCATTGCTTTTATATTATTAAGTGGGACTGGAAGTGGAATCCATATAAGACCAATAACCATTCTGAGATATCAGTGTACACTTATGCTGGGTTTCTTCATACACCTGTAGTTAGCTATCTGTAGTTAGTCATCTGGGAGATATCTTCTCGATTAGTTTTCCTCATTTAACTAGAAATTAACTATCTTCAGGACAGAAATACTTTCCAAAGCCCTTAAAAAAATAACGTGAAACCAACTTTATGTGTAATTTAAAAATCATTTACGTTTAATTTACAAAATCAAACTTCTTCAATTTCTAAATGAAAAATGAAACTAAAAATTTCATCTATTATAATACCAGCACTTTAGTACAATGTACACATTACATACTCCGTAAATAGAACGTATACATGGGTATCTGTGTATGTCATGCATAGATGTACTATGTACGTAAGTAGATATCTCATAATATTATAATTATAATTTAAGTAAGATTTATTATGAAACTTTTTAATTAATTTCATTTATTTAATAAGGATATTTTATGTTTAAGATTTTTTTCTTATATTTTTGGTTGTTTTTTTTTTTTTGTTTGCTTTTTTGACATGAAACATAGTAAAATGAATTTTTTTTGATAGATTATAGTACCAATATACCAATGACTATAGATTATATGAGGTGCTTTCATGATTTTGTACTTAGAACGCGCATGCCGTGTACATGCATGAAAAATGCTGACTAAGGCAGCAATTCTGTATAAGAGTATCTTAATTCCCTTAATTTTTAACTTTTAAAAATTTTTAGCAAAAATTCTATATTCTGAGTATCAAATATGTGGAGAATTTAAGTTTTAAGAGGATAAGAGATAAATTAAATAAATGATAAGAGGTTAGCAGGCTATTGTCGAGGACCTGCTAAGTTAATTAACTTTTGAGGTTAGAAACGTGTCTTATTCTCTTGTTTAGAATACAAAAATCTATTTAAAAAAGTCTCCAAAAAGTTAAGAGATCAGCTGATCAGTGACATCTGTTAACTTACGCAGAATACCAAATTGGTATAATAAAAGGCTAAGAGTCTCTTAACTTTTATTCAGAATTACTTCGTAAGTATGCATTTTGTCTATTAATTTATCGTGCCGAGTGTACGAAATGAACATAATTCATTTTGGTTAAAAATTAAATTACAAATATTAATCAACAATTTTTTTAATACGAATGTTGAAAACGCCGATAAATAATTCTGACGTTTTGTAATTTGACAATCTAACACTTCGAATTGGCATTTCTTCTTCTCAAAAGCATATACATATGTAAATATGTCACTCTTATTACATGCAAAAATTGCGAATGTCTCTTAGGGCAGGCATGCCGAAGTTTTGAACTTTAATTTTTCTGCATTTTTTTGCAATATAAAGGAATGAACACTGTGCTCTTGCAAAGTGTGCTAAGTGCAGAGTTTTGAAAACACCCATAGTCTATACATGATGAACTACACATATGTATGTAGTTACTATGCCTCATTTTTAAAAAATGTCCATGGATACTTGTCCTTTTTTATATTTCACTAAATTTAGATCATATTTGGATTTTAGTGTTGCCATGAAATTTGCCATTGAGCCATTTTGCCCTTTATTCCATATCTAAAACTTACCTAAGAAGGTTTCTCACATCTTAATTAAGACATTCACTTACGTTACAAGTTCCATACATACATATGTACCACAACTGATTTTCAGAACAAAGGAAGGTAGAGGCAGCCGTCCGCTCATTTCCAAGCAAGCACACTTAGGCTAAAAAGGGCCCATTATGAACAAGGGAACGTGTTACAGTCATGTACAGAACATAATCATGTTTGACTGTTTATTTAATATTATCTCATAATTCAATCTCTCATGCTTAAAAATTTTTTTAGATGATATCTTGTATTTTTAACGTAATGTGCATTAATTGAAAAAGTAAAGGGTGGTCTGTTCAACGTATCTAAAATGTACCTAATAATGTTTTCTATTTTGAATGCTTTTGTTTTTTTTTTCAATTAAATAAAAATATTGAAGCATCCTATGTTCAAGCCACAAGAAAACAACATTGGTTATGGTGCTTATTACATTTTCCACCCAAACCACCCACTAGACAAACACAAACGTCTGCTGCACTTGCAGTTTATTAATATTAAATAATAATTAAAATACAATATTATAATTATTATAAAATGTTATTATAAATATTATTATATTATTATAAATAATAATATTATAAATAATATTATAAAATAATAAAATATTATAATATTATAATATTATTATAATATAATATAATGTAATATAAATTTCATTATAATATTATAATTTTATTATAATATTTTATTATATTAAAATATTCATGTACATACATATGTAATGTATTTTATTATATTAATATTATCATATTCAAAAATATTTATGATAGGTTATATCAAAAAACAAAAAATCAGACGATGTTTTTAATATCATAATATGAGAACTCTATCAACTCTATTTAACTAGTTAAATAGAGCTGGTAGAGCTGGTAGAGCTGTCAAAAAAACGTAGAGTCTACGAGAAAGTGTTTACACGATAAAGCTTGCTATACCAAAAACTCTGTAGTAGAGACGTACGTAGAGCTCTACGTAGAGCTCTACAAGGGTGTTTACACGTCTCTACAATATTTTTTTGACTTTGAGGTAGAGCTCTACATGAATTTCTCTACCGTGTCCACGTACCTTTATAACTGCTGTTGTCTTTTAATTTTACTATAAATGTGTTCAAGAATACAAGAAAGTCTCTTTTTAGTCTCTTTATAGTCCCTTTTTATATGGATTTTCCAGTGTTCAACACTGTATAAAAATCTTTGGTCAATATTTTGGATAGTGGATGGTATACTATGGCAACGCAACATCTGTACAATTAACTTTTTTTGTTTAATAACAATTCGACAAAATTTAAGGTTAATTATGAGCCACTACGTTGCCAATAGAGAACAATTTTAATTTGTTTGATAATCGGAGGGTATAGATTGACCATTAATTTGGTTTATTACTTGTTGCCAAGTAAACTCAACTAAAATATTGCTGTGAGTGAGCACTTGTTGAACTATTGCTTTGGTATATTCATTCAAAGAATAGCTAGGACCAAAATAAGACGTAACACAACGCGATGCTAGGTTCGAATACATTGAAACCCATAAGGCGAACTTAAATAGACGTTAACTTACGTTCGTCAAGTTTCGTTCGCTTCAAAATGTCAAATTTACGTACGTATAAGTTCGGTAAGAATCGAATAATACGTGCGTAAGTTCACGTAAGTATGCATCTATTTAAGTTTGAAGCATTAAAAATAAGGTATGCGTATAAGGTAAGGTATGGTATTTGAAGTTACGCACGTTTAAGGTAACGCACGTATAAGATTACGCACGTTTAAGGTTAAACATTTAAAAATTTTTATTTAAAAAATTTTTTGAAATCATGTGAGAAATGTTAAATAAAAAGAAAAATGAAATATTTTTTCTGAATTTAATTTTAAATTTTGTGGTTAAAATAATAAGAAATTATCAAGAATTTTTTTTTTTTTTAAATTCAGCAACTATATGCACATTCATTCATTGTTTCCATTCATTATTGTTTATAACAAGATATTTAGCAAATATTTATGTTGTCAATGTAATTTGTAACAGCTATTTACAGGTGTATACGTATGTATACGTTTCTATTTTGGTTCAAATGTCAAAAATACGTAACGTACCAGCGCGTTACGAAGCGTTTCTATTTTGGATAAAGCTAATTAAAGCTGAAAAAATTTTACGGGCTCAGCTATGAAATCGTTGTGTGCTGATAATGTTAACGGGTAATGAAAAATAAAATTTTTGAATTTTCGGCAATTTGACTAAAAAATCAGTATTCTACCTACGACAAGAACCTTTAAAAATCTTCACCCCCTGGTATTTACATTACACGTTGTATTTCATTGAAGAAAAAATGAAATCCTAAGGCCTTATACCAAATGCCGGACTCAAGATTCAAAATTCGAAATGTTAAAATAAATTCTAGCATATGAAAATATGTGTAACTGTAAATAAACCAAATGCATACTCAAGACTCAAATGAGTCTGAGTCTGTCTGTTTAAAATTTTAAAATTTAGAGTCTGAAGCCACATTGGTACCAACATTATAATGAAAAATACTAATGTAGACAGTTGTCAATGATATTGCAATAAAAATTTGGTTGTTAATTGTTACAATACAGAATTCCATTTGATTTTTAAAGCGATATTTCTAAGAGATAACTGTAAAGCTGAAGCAAGTATTTGGCATTGGTTGGTATCATGAGTTTTGAAGTCAACTTTTTGAGTTCTGAGTGTTGAGTCCGCCATTTGGTATAGGGCCTTACATTATTCTAAACTTTATGAGAGCATCGAGCAGATTCACGAGAAAAACGAAAATAACAACACCTTGTGATTTGATCTGATTTATTTATTATTTTAATGGCATTAAAGCTTTTCACATTTTTGTATTTCCCTTTTTGTTAGCATTTGTAGATCTCGTAAATTAAAATTAGAACATATATTTGTTTTTTCATGTACTCTATACATCAGTTTTATTGTACATTAAATACACGTTTTATTTAAAACCATTAAACGATATTTTAACATTTATGTCAGTTTTGTTTAAATAATAATGTTCATGCGTATCTACCCATTTTCATTTAACGATTTCATTTCAACAAATTTTACTTTTGGGTATAATCTGAGTTATAACAATACAGTATCCGTTGTATACATTTTTGGTTTTTTCTTTCTTTCCTTCTGCTCAATTTATTTTTACTTATTTATTTTTCTTTTTTCTGTTTTTTATTATTTTATTTTCATTGAAACATTTTTACATACATTTACATGATAATTTGTTTTCTCTTTCGTTTTTATTTTGAAGCGAATATAATAATTTTTAATCATGATAAAATCAATCTTAAATTTTTTTTTTGCACTTTCAAAATGAAAAAAAAAACATTAGAACTGAAATATTTTGTTAATTAACACTTTGATGCCTAATGTTCTTATGCCCGATTTTTTCACTTTGATATCTCAAAGTTTAACGTATTTTGAAGGTAAACCGAAGATTTGATTTTCTTCACTTTTACTTAAGACGTTTATCTTCAAGATAAAGTCAACCGGTGGTTGAAGTTCGGGATATCTTTACGGTGATCGAGATATCTTGACTCCAGCAGGCCACTCGATACTTGAGATAACTAAAGGTAACCTATGTATGAATGTAACAATTACGAGTAACGTATACAAAATTATTTGTGCATCCGTTTGTAATTCACACAATATATCAATTAGAGTACGTTACAAACAATATTACACAATAACCGTATGAACGACTAAAATGTATATAAATTAAACTTGCAATGCGATGTAAAAGTCAGCAACCATTTTTTTTTTATTTTTTATTTTTTTTTACTTTTCGTTAATTAATAAAAATAAAAAATAGGGCAATTGATCACAATAAAATAAGAATAAAAAAAACTAATACAATTGAATTATTTAAAATCATCACTGCAGAAATTTTAATTGGTAATGCTTTATTGCTTTGCTTTACCAAAAAGCAAAGATATAAAAAAAAAAACAAAAAATCAATTTCGTCAATTTAAAAAATAATGAATTTTTTTTTGTTTCATTCCCATGCCAAAAGTTTAGAACAAAGATAATAAAATAATTAAATTAAGAAAAACTAGCAGTAAATTGGATTTTTGTAGATTTTCGTGTCTCATAATAGAAATTACAAATTTTTCAAAATTTTTGCATGTTATAGATCACATCGTATACTTTAAATTTCATGATGTATTTTGTTAAATTTAAAATAAAAATCAAAACGATGAAAAAAATAGAGAGCAATATGTGACGGTTTCTCTTAAAATGAGCTTTCAACTCAACTCGTGTCAGCTGCATCAAAATTCCTTATCGAGCTGACTTATAAACCAAAACAAAGTACAAAAGATGAGAAAATAATAGAATTCAAATAATCGAAATTTCGAAATCAATAAACATATTCTCTAAGACCAAACTCACTTTCAGTCTCTCCCTCGCTCGATTGATTTAAGTTTATGTTCATAAATTTTTGAATTCGACAATAAAAAAAATAGAAAAAAGGACAATAAAGGATGGGACTCTATACTCTGTCTAATTAGAAATTATAAGAGAGAAAAAAGACATAAGTACTCCCACAAGACCTTAAGATGCATAATACTAGTATTAGAAGACAGAGTATAAATTTATGTAATTAATTTCCCTACACAATTGTATGGGAAGCAATTGAACAAGTGCATCTTTGATTTACTTGATATCCGCAGACATCAAGAGAAAATGCAAGAATCTAAAAAGGATTTTATCTTCTATTATTTTTTTGGTACATTTCGCTTGGTGGACCTTTGTCAAAGCAATGTAAGAGATTCTTACGTTTTTGATATTTTGGCAAAATTTACAGTACATTTAAATCAGTTGCTTTTTATTTTTTGATACACCAAAGGATGTATAAGGATTATTAAGGACGAGACACATCTATACACAAAAACATCAACAAAATGAATCTATTTTAATTAAATTTATTTCATTTGATTTTATTTGATTTTATCTGATATTTATCGCCCTCATATGTACGTGAAATGAGTACAAAAAAAAATTTTTTTTTCTTCCTCTTTAAATTTTTACCATTTTATTTTATTTTATTTATTTTTTTATTTTATTTCACACTTTTCTTTCATTATCGTCCAAATTGTTGACGCGCAGACTTGTACATACACGTATAATAAATATGAAACGCAAACGACGCTTTATTTATTTGCAAGGATGAAAAATTACTATAAAACATGTATGAGAAACAGTACACAGGAAAAAAAAAATAGCTTAAAGACAGAAAAGAAAATGTTCTTATTTTCTTACATTAAATAAATAAAACAAAATGTACATAAACATTCATATATACGTACAAATTGCTAGATTTTCTTCATTTTTTTTTTTTTATTATTATATAAAATCTGTAATTTAAAGTCAATTTTATTTTACAAAACGATAAACATATTATACGCAGGGTGATTCTTTTTAACACGACCACTATTAGTACCACTGTATATTCTTTGGACTATTTTGAAACAAAAAATTGTGTATGGCGAGAATTCTAACTGAAGTCTTATTTCGATGCTAACAGACGTTAAAGATATTGTGCTTCTTCTTATGAAATATTCTATAACTCAAGAACCACTTAAAGTGAGTTTACACTACTTGATTTATCAAATATGATTTCTAAATTGACACAAGAATGATTGTTATATATGACTTGCCACGACAAGTGTCATTTCCCTTTGTTTGTATTCACACTATTTGATTTGTCAAACAAAACACTGAATTTTATTTCATGTTATATCAAAGACAAATCAAACTGAAATAGAACGAGTTCTTATTTAAAATTGTCAAATTCGACACGGATTGATATGTAAGATATGACATATCCACATGATTTCACACTACCTGACAGCATTTTCGACAAAAATCAAATCAAATCATATTTGACAAATCATTAGTCTAAACTCACTTTTAGTTGTATGTCATTGGTGTCTTGAGAAGAGTTATATAGCAAACCCTTTGAAGATCTTCAATGCCTGTTAACGCCGAAATAAGACTTCAGTTAGAAATATTGTCATATACAATTTTTATAATAAAATAGTCAAAAGAATATACAGTGGTACTAACAGTGTCGTGTTAAAAAGAATCACCCCGTATTTACGCGATAGATACGTCGTGTATCTGTATTGCCATCATACATATCAACAAAACACACAAATTTACTATATTTGTATACAAAATAATGATACAAGCAAAATTTAATTTAAATTGTTGCACAAATTAAATTTTTTATCTATTGAATGGAGTACATTATGTACAGTATAACGAAAAGAGTACGATACATTATAAAAAGCAAAAATTAAAAAAAAATCATTCAGTGGCGTACACAATTCTTTAGTGATTACGCCATTTTGTCGGGTTTTCTCAAATTGACTGCTTTCTTTTTAGTGTATTTTTTAATCTATAGGCTTATAGTGGTGCTTCTTCTTATTCTTTTGCATTTAATTTGTATAAATTTGTCTTGTTCTCTTTTCACGCCAATTTTACCAGATTGCTAGTTTATTGCATTTTTAAACGAAAACAACAACAACCACACGGGAGAAACATAAATCATAAACACTAATGACGTAATTTTCTTATCTTACAAAAAAACCCGTGACGTAACCCGTGCCTATCTTAAAAAAACACACTATAAATTTTGTTCGTTCTTGAACAATTTCCTTTTATCCTTGAATTTTTGTAAGAAATTTTTTGTTTTATTTAAAACGTTTAAGTTTATCATTTTTTTAAAAATCTTTTTGGTGATCATCACCAAAGTGTGCATAGTGCCATGATTAATCCTTCTACTTAATTCTCATTCTTTTTTACAAGTCCTTTAGAAAATTTCCTATTTCAATTTCAAACTTTCTTTACAACCAATGCAATCAACCCTGTGTGCCGTGCCCTCTGTGCCGTGTCCACTGTGCTGCTGTGATCTCAACAGTCAACATGCAATCAATATTAGCCCTTAATGTGTACTGTGTTACCTATTTGTAATTTAAATATTTTCACTAAACGCCGTATGGTAAGCTTCATAATTTCTCATAAGAACATTTCACGAGCAGTGTTATCACAATTCTCATCTCTCTCCGCAAAAGAAGGGCCTAAGTTCTGAAAACCCCTGCACTTTTATCCGCTAATGTATATATTTAAATGTAAAATAAATATAATATTCTCGTAAATTTTATTGTTAAAATTTGTAATAAAAAATGTTTGTACACAAAATTCAGTAAAAATTGCTTATTTTCATTTTTTGCTTCTTATCATCGTCCTTATTAAATTTTTTTTTTCTTTTTTTTGAAAAGAAAAAGTGAAATATTTTTGATATGAAAGATACGTATCTTTTAGAAAGATATAAGATAACGTGAGCAGTTATTTAATAGTTTGACTCATATTATAGTGTTGACAATTTAAGTATACTTGGATGCATCAACCCCGCTCATCAACTGTTTGGGTCCAATGATAACTAATGTAAGCGCCAATTACAGTGATGGTAATGACACAAATTTCTCATACATATTTAATATCAAATTACGTTCAATTATATTGGTCGTTTTTTTGTTTTTTCTATTCTTAAAATACAATCAATGACAGATTTTATATGACAGTCAAAACATTGAGTTATCCACGATTTTTTTCGGTTTCAATGAAAAAGAACAACAAAAACAAAAACAGAAAAAAATATATGATATAAGGAACGATAGTGTCTTTGGCATATTGAATCTACTTTCAATGGTCGTTGTCGCTGACTTTATCATTGGACTTCAGATTTAAACGTGTTTCTTTCAATCGAAAGGAAAATTACATTTTTTTTCCCATAAATTAAGATTTTAATGAATTAGTCAGAATATACTCACACTCAAATAAAGGGGATGAACTACACAGATCCATGCAAAAAGATCCTAGGGAGAAAAATTGACGGTACAAAAAAGAAAAATATAGACGGCAGACTAAAAATTAATTGGTTGACTAAAGTATATACCTTTTACAACTGTAGAGCCATTAAAAAAAGAAAGGAAGGGAATACAACTACTTATACTGAAGTGAACCAAAGCTGAAATATAAAAATTATTTATAGCCATGCAACATTCATCACTTGCCAATGTATAAACAGCACTTGTTAATGCTAAATGTTTTGCATGCATTGTACGACAGCATCTAATTCCTGTAAATGGTCCATAAGGATATAAAATTGCTGAATTCATTTTAGTTGCAGCTATTGTATAATGTTTCATTTTTGTGGATTTTCTTTTTTACTTCTCTTCAATTTGTCAATTTTAAATTTTTTCAAATTTACTTTACATTTTTACTTTGCATAAAAAACCAGAATCAGAAATTACGAAAAATTATTCTGGGGTACATGCTTGAAAACAATCGTTGCTATCGTTTCATACCAATAAAAGAAAAATCAGATCCAAACAATTATTTTATTCCTTTATTTTATTTTATTTTATTTTTTGTGCTTTTCTTAATTGCTGTTGCTAAGTCATTTTCATTTTAAATTTATTTTTTGTATAAATTATTTAAAATACACGTCTGTGTACGTACATATCCTTAGAAAAATCTATTATAATTAAACAAATGGATGATCTCAGATGCATATAAATTTTTAATTATAACAGAAAAATTAAAATTATTGTATGTTTGAATTTACGTGAATCAGTCAAAGGAATTGTATAAAAATTGAGATTAGAATTTTTATCTCGGGAGATAATTAATCATCACGTTTAATTACAAAAAAAAAAAAAAAAAAAAAAAAACCCTAATCTATCCTCTGTTTTCTAATATTATGCAATTAACCATTTACATCACAATAGAACCATTTTGCATCACTATGTATTGATATTCAAAGAATTCATCTGATATCTAATAAAAAGCTTTTTGGATTGTGGTATTACTGCTCGTGAAACAGTCTAATTAGAAATTATGAGAGAAGAGAAAAACCATACATACATATGTACTCTCCATAAGGCCTTAAGTGCATAATGTTGGTAGATAGAGTATAATGAGAACTAGAATCCTCAAGCCCCCAAGACTTTTACTTTTAATGTTGTGGAGGCCAACGGGGGATGCAACACAAATCGCCTTAAAACTTAAGCTAATATAGAAATTCAAGCAATTAAACCCTCTTAGAATGATTAGAAAAAAATTTTTTTTGTATCCTAAAAAGAAATAACAGATGATCTCTTTGTTTGTTTGTTTTAGAAAGGATTTATTCAGATCCTGAAAAAAATAAAAAGCAAAACAAAATAATTTAACTATAAATGAACCAGAGCTGAAATGACACTAAGCACTCCCAAATCAAAAACAAAAATCTTGATATGATAAATGCATCTTAAGTGCATATTTATTATTGAACAGAGTATAGAAATATTAAATTTTTTCGTCGTATCTCATCAGTAATGTTAACTTCAATTCGATTAATAGAACCAAATTTTTCTGTTAATAAATTCAAAAAAATGCTTGGTAACATTGATCAAGGCTACTATGCCAACAACAGCCAATCTGTAAGCTCTCATTGTACGAAATTGAATTCGTTCTCTATCGAAAACTGAGTAGTTGACTAGCCATTCTGAGCTATGTAAGATGCATGTATGATAGAATTATCATGAAAAATTACATCACAATGATTAAGACCATGGTTCACCCAGGTGATGAAGAATGATAAGAAGGCAAGAAGTGAATACTCTGAACACTACATCAGTTTTTTTTTTTTCGTCACTTTATAATGCTTTCATTATAACTTGCATATACCAGATAATTTTTATTAAAATTTTAATTTCTGTAAACATTCATAATCTTTCTAAGGACAGATAATTCAAAAATAAATTATTTTAATATTTTTTTTGTTTTTAAGTGAAAATGAAATGGAAAGACCACAAAAAACAATCCACTACTGAAAAAAATTTTAAAATGGAAGTATATTAAAATAAATACCTCAATGCATAATGTATTGTTGACAAATTAAAAGCATTTCATAAAAACATTTGAAAATTTATTCATTCATTTTGATGGTCCTTTGAAACATTATAAATATTTCCTTTGTGTTAGTTGATGTACGTACACACTTTTATGAAGAGGTGAGTAGGAGATGGGGGATGGGGTGGAAGTATATTGAAACAACCAGCTGTGTAGCCTAGTTGTAGTGTGCTAGGTCTACGATCCCAACAGCCGTGGGTTCGAATCCCACGACGGGTATGAGTCTGACACTACTTCCCAAATAGCCGTAGACCTCTGTAGTCAGTGCTATTCCCCCCCTGTTAGGATTGTAAATTCATTTACTATTCTAACCTTTATAAATAAATAAATAAAAATATTGAAACAATTAACTGACTTTAGATGAGATGTTTCCCGTAGAGGTATAAACAAATATTTTCGTATTTTAAAATTGACATAAAATTCATTGTCAATGATAACATTATGTACGAGTAACTTTGACTTATTTACATCTTCTACATTTCATGTATGATGTGTTCTTTAAAATACAGGGTGGGTCAAACTTGGACTGACTGATTTAAAAAAAGTTTATAACTTTTGTTATAATGAAAGTGAGTTAAAATAAAAGAGGAATTAGTACATTTTCGTTTTTTTTCCATTTAATTGTGGAAAATTACACATTACTTGAATAACATCTCCATTTTCCTTTCTTGTTGACAAAAAATGCCAGTTTTTAATGTATTTTCGATCATTTTCAAACGTTTCTGACTTCAAATTTGCAATTTTTGCACGAATAGTCTATTCCTTTGGCGCAACAACTCAATGTGAGCCAGGGCCTAATCATCATTACGATGAATTTTTGAGACGATTCTATCATACGTGCACCTACAGTTTAACTCACGAATATTTTTGTGTTACAAACTCCTGAATTGTTGTTAGTTTGTTTCTGTACTTCTGTACCCCACTTTTCAAAATGGGTTATCAAAATTTCTAATCATGTTTACACTGAGAGCTATTGTATTTATAAAATTTTCGAGCTCATCATGAAGAATAATAAAATTTAACAATTTTGATCTGTTCTTGCAATGTGCCATTAATAAAATTTTATGAAATTCTTTATAAAATGCGAAAAAAAAATTAAAATAAAAAATTGAAAAAACACAAAAGTAACAATTTTTTGAAAAACAGTCGGTCCAAGTTGGCTCACCCTGTATTTTCTGTTTTTCAAAAAGAAAAGTAAAACGAAATAAAACTGCTGCATACAAATTATCATGTGAAAAGTGAACACACACACATGCACTCACATGATTTTGTACATGCGATTATTCGGAAATCACAATTCACAGGATACATATAGGAAAAGTAGCGACACTTTCCTTTATTTTTATTACATTTTATTTTTTGATATAATAGATCGCCTGAAAATCAGTGGGGAAATCTAAGTATGTAAACAAAAATAGATGAAAAAAAAAATAATAATCAAAAAAATTGCATTCAATGTGAACGCACCACCGTGAATAGCTAACGTTTAATGAAAATTTGGAACAGAAGAATTTAATCATATGAATAACTCAAAATGATTGAGGATCGAATTAAACTACAGCCAATTCCTTAGTAAATAGGAATTAGATGAAAACAAAAATAGACGAATATCCTTTTTTCATTTCATTAAGCAACAATGTACATACTATCTTTACAGTATTTCTACACTGCATTCGCAACATTCTGCTTTCTACAATGTGGCTGTGACTAAAACATCATAATGTGTATAATCCTTGTGTATAAACTTTGGTATATCCTCCTTCTATATATGTATGTATATGTACAAGCATTATGTGCGGATATGTGAACAGTGTACCAACAATGGATTATATGATGGATTTTTAATTATATACCTACACATTTTTATATAAAATAATTTCTCATCATTATCTCACTTGAATTCATACATTTTTGTTTTCTCAACTATTGTGGGATTTAGAGCCGATTTCTTCTTTTCAAGATATCTCAAAGTTAAACGTATCTATGAGATAAATCCGAAGATTTGATTTTTTTCACTTCTAGTTAAGACCTTATCTTCAAGATAAAGTTAATCAGTGGTTGAGGTTCAGGATATCATTAAGGTGACCGAGATATCTCAACTCCAGCAGGCCAATCGATGCTTGAGATAACTAATTTAAAAATTTTGACAAGTAAAGAAGTTTGTTACTGCTGTTAATTATACATAAATTATTCTTAAATTACACATGAAGTTGACTTCATGTCATTTTTTTTAAAGGGCTATGGAAAGTATTTCCATCCTGGAGATAGTTAATCTTCAAATTTAATGAAGAAAACCAATCTAGAAGCATCGATAAAGTATTCTATATCTATTCTATTTATAATTCATCCACGCTAGAAGATAGCTCTCGGTTAACTTTATCTTCAAAATAGCCAACTACAGGTATGAAGAAATCGGGTTTTAGACGATGAGACACTTTCCAGTACTTCTAGTATGACGGGTGATGAAAGTGAGGCGTGTATCAGGTAGCCTATTGGTACTGTGCAAACTCATACACGTCTCACTTCTTTCACCCGGTGTCCCAGTCTCATCATCGAGAACCCCTCTAAGTAGCGGTACATTACATTTAGTAAATGAATAAATAAAAAAATTCAAAATGAATGAACACAATATAATATTCTCTATTTTCCACAGCTAGGATTCTATTACAGAATACAATATTCTTTCGTATTGTTGTTGTAAATACCACTTAAATAAGAAAACAAGAACTTCTAATTGAAAATTTTAATTCTCCTTTTTTGTCTTGTTTTTTTGTTGTTCGTGTTTCCTTTTACTCTTAAATGTAATGAGAATTGCTGTTGAATTTTTTTTTATTTTCCCTTTTTATAATTTTTTGTTTTAATTTCTGTGTACATGTTCTTTTTGCACTTAAGAAACAATCATAAAACATTCGTTTAGAAGTACTTCACGTTGTTACAAAAAAAAAAAAAAGCAAAAATTGCTTTTTCATTATAAGTATATGATCCTGGATTGTTTTTGTTTTTTTTTGTTTTGAAGGATCAATAAGAATAAAGAGGAAATTGTAAATTATGCTGTAAATTAAACAAAGCATTTTAATTTTTTTTTCTAAACAAAAAAGGACATTTTAGAAATCCTTAATATAAATGTAAGGAGACGTATAAATAAATAAATACTTTATTCAAATTTTTGAAAAAATGAAAAACAAAATGTTTAGGAAAAATTTTTTGATATGATTAAACTGATTGTATAGAAAATCCTGAATCCTCAAACTTCGAAAATCCTAAGAATTTTATCAGAGAAAATTGAACGATTTGATTTTGAAAGACCCAAATTAGAGATGGGAAGGCCAAAAATGAGATGTGATGGAAAATCACAAAAGTAGCCAGTTTATGAAATACAAGATAAATTCATTGGAAGAGGAAAGCTGAAAGAAAAACCACAAAAGGCGAATGAAAAGATGATTAAACGGTATTTTGAAAAATCTGATAATTAAAATTTATGATTAGATAGATGGCCACAGAGATACATATGAGTAAGAACACTTAATGAGAAGTACTGCAAATAAAGCCAAGGTACTGGAGAACGGTTACTTCGGAAGGTAAGAATTTGGAGGATCTTTCCAACATTGATAACGTAAAGTATGTCATATTCCTTCCTCTCCGTGCACCTACACCTTGCCGCGGTGGGGAGGCTTGTTGGCGGAAGGCCCGAGTGGTCTTCATACCGAAGGCAGGAAAAAGCGGTCATGGAACCGCGAAGGATTTCAGACCAATTAGCTTAACCTGCTTCGCTATAAAAAACTTGGAAAGGGTATTGGATATCCACTTGAGACAAAAGGTGGAACCTTCCCTCTCCAAGTCTCAGCACGCATACCTCAAGGGAAGATCCACTGAGACAGCTCTGCACGAGGTGGTGCGTACAGTGGAGAGGTCTTTTGAGTATAAGCAATACACTTTGGCAGCCTTCCTAGATATCGAAGGAGCGTTTAATAACCTAACTAAAGAATCGATATTGGAAGCAATCAACTCGTTTGGAGGAGAGAGAAGTATAAACCAATGGATTGGTTGGAATCCCAAGGAGGGATGTTGTCGCCCCTCCTGTGGATACTTGTCATGGACCGAGTCCTGTCCCAGTTGGGAAGGTACGGGGTCAAGACAGTGGCGTACGCGGACGACTTGGTTGTGATGGTATCCGGTATGTGTCCTGACGTGATGAGTGACATCATGAGAAGGAGCCTGAAGAAAATTGATGCTTGGGCTACAAGCTGTGGACTAAGAATCAATGCAGGCAAGACCTGATGCTTTTCACAAATAAAACCAAAGTCCCCCGTTTCAACCTTCCGATTATTAATGGAAGTCAACTCACATTAGCGGACAAAATTAAGTACTTGGGAGTATACTTGGATCCCAAGCTCAACTGGAAGGCTAATGTAGAAGAAAGAGCGAAGAAAGCCTGCGCGGCGTTATACGCTTGTAAAAAAACCTTCGGCAGAAGATGGGGTCTTAAGCCGAAGATGCTACTGTGGACGTTTGCAGTGGTAATCCGTCCGATCCTCACGTATGGTTCACTAGTATGGTGGCCTGCGGTGAAAAGGAAATATATCCAGCACATGATGGGTAGGATACAAAGAACGGTGGCGTTGGGGGCAACTGGGATCATGCCCAACGGAGGCCCTCAACACCATTCTGTGTCTGATTCCCCCAGACCTTTTTGTCAAATACATGGCGACGTGTAGTGCGCTAAGACTCAGGGAAATGGGATGCTGGTTTGCCAGAAGTTATGGGTATAGCAGTATCCTGAGTTTAATCCCAGAAGAGTCGATTGCCAAACAATCAAATTATATGACCGCTACAGTCCGCTTTGATAGGAACTTCGAAGCGCGGATTCCTTCCAGGGAAGAATGGGAGGAAAAAACGGCTGAAAAAGGTTTTAAGCACCTGGTGTATACGGATGGGTCTAAGATGGACTGCGGGGTGGGAGCCGGAGTGTATGCGGACGACGCCAAGAGGACGTGTGCATACCATTAGGCAGCTTAAAAATAGCTACTTGGGCACATTTCCTACAGATAGCCAACTGCAAGATAGCAAGGCAAACCTGCCAAGAATGAATCCTTCGAGGACTACTCTTACAGGACACTGGCCGATAGGCAGACATGCAGCTAGGATCGGCGTGCCCTTTAACTCCTTTTGGCGCAGTTGTAGAGTAGTAGGCAGGGTAAGAAGAATTGAAAAATTTAAATCGGTCGCAAGATTTAAATCTTTTGAAGAATTAAATTTTTAATTCGTTCGCGAGTTTTATTTTTCGGTTCTTCGAAAATACAAATTCGTTCGCGAATCGAATTTTATTTCACGAGAACTGAAAAATTTAATTCGCTCGCGAATCGAATGAAAAAAAATCATTCGCGAGTCGAAAAAAAAAAAATTAATTTTTTTTCTCAAAGTGAACAAAACTAGCAACCAACCAAAAAGTTTTATAATATTTAAATTTTAAAATTAAAACAATTAATTTTTTTTTATATTAAATTTTCTTTTTAAATTTATTTTTGTTTTTATATGTATATATAGTAAATGTCCTAAGAGAAGTTATATTATGTCATATATGTATTGTGTTACGGTAAATGTACACTCTTGGTAAATGTTCACTGTTACTTGGTAAATATTCAAATCATTGATAATTATGTTACCATTACTCTGTTTGTTTACATTATTGATTTTTCGTTTAAAAAAAAAAAAAAAAAAAAAATAGTCAAAGCCAATGTTCTAAAATTAATTCATCATTTATTCATTTACCAGTAATAATGCCTCGTTCATTCTGTTTTTGTTTTTTTTTTTTTGTTCTTTCAACAAAAAACAAAAATTCAAACATAATTGTAACACGCATTTACAACATCGTTACAATACAGAATATAATATCAGCTATACTTCATTTTTTAAATATTTACACTATAGGCCTTATAGAGCCATATTACGTGTCTTTTTATCACGAGCAGTCATACAGCATGAAATGAACTTATTAAATATCAATGTAAAATGGCGCTAATTTATTTTATTTCTATAAACCATGCAATGAAAATATTTAAAAAATGAACTATAGAATATAATCAAGATAGCATATACATATCTAATTTTGAAATTGATAAACATTTATGTACATTATACTCTGTCCAATAATAATATGCACTTAAGGTCTTATGGGAGTACACACATACACACATATTTTTTTTTTTTTGTCCCATAATTTCTAATTAGACTGTTTCACGAGCGGTATCACTACAATCTTCAGAGCTTTTATTATATTTCAGATGAATTTTTTTTAATACCAATACATAGTAATGTAAATTGGTAACCATATAAGGCCTTAATTACACCGAATTAGCAAACAGAGTGTAGTATTACTGTAACACGTTAGAAAAGTTCGAAGTGGTTCGATCCTGCTTGATTCTACTCCTTCCTTTGATATCACAATAGGCTAAATTGGCCTCAGTGCGCACGATTGGCAGAATCGGCGTGGGCGGCCACTGCAATCTACATACCTATCTAAGGTCTTATGGAAACTTTAAAAGTAGTACCACTTTACGTCACTGTATATTGATATTAAAAAAAAATTTGGTTGAACCATTAAAAGTAAAAATTGATAGAAAAATGTATTCTGTAATTATACAATTCTCTCTCTCTTTCTTACGAAAACAAAATTTAAGTTAAAGATTTATTTGTCATACATAGAAACGATTTGTTCAAACAATTTAATGGTGATTTAATTTATTTTGATCCTTAGTGTGATGAGTTTGCTGGGTAATAAGTCACTTATATACACTTATAGCATCTATTTAAATGTTACAAAAATCACATTTAAATTATTTTTAAAATCACTTTCAAAATATGACATTTAAATAATTGAAAATGGAAAAAAAATTCGTTGATACATATTTTGTAACGAAAAAAAAAAAAAAAAAACAGAAATTGTCTGTTTGAAATACACAAAAAGACGTTACAAATAAATAAAATTTGTAAATTTTTTTCAAAATTTGTTTTAATATTTTATATACATAGAAATATGTACAAATATATGATAATACGATTACATCGTTTCTAATCCGTTTATTGTAGCACAGAATTATGATTGATTGACATAACATTATTTGATTTTGTATTTATATGTAGATATTTTAATATACTTACGTATACATACGAGTATTCATACGAGTATTGTTATGATAATTTCGTATATTCCATGAATTTTTAGACATTTCTTTTTATATGCGCATACTTCAATAAAAATTCATTTTTATTTTTTTTGCTTTGCTGTGTACTCCTATTTTTCTTATTTTTTTCTTTTTTTAAATAAAAGGATAAGGCAGATAAAGGAACCCATTTACATTTTAATGTTATTCTGATTTATGCTATGTACACATTTATAAGGTCGTAATTGAATATTGATCATTTTTATATACGTAATAAGTTTTTTTTTTTTTTTTTTTGACTTGTATTTATATTTCATACATGTGCACACGTTTACTCTGACATACGCCAAAGATATTGTATCTAAAACGACCATTAGATCCTTATAGGAAATGTAACAAAAAAGAAGAAAAAAATCTTGGATGAATCAAAAAATATCCAAATTCCAATGTACAAGAAGAAAGAGTTGAAAGACCAAGACTTAGGCAGATGGCTTGATGAGGTGCAAGAAAATGTATTAACTTTGACTATTTTCTGTGAATTCTAGAGAAGACAACAATCTAGTACATCTGGTTTTAATGCCACTAATAACAGTGATGACAAATACGAGGTAGATCAAAAAATGAGAATTGTATAGGTTCCATATGTATGCAGTTTTTTCCTTTAATTTTTTTTAAATTTTGTTTTTGGCAATGCCTTTTGAGCTCTTAGATAGGGGATGACTAAATGGCTAAATTGTTAACAGTTTTAGTTTTTAGTTTTTTTTTTTTTTGTATATTTTTAGATCTCAGATTTCCATATGATTTTGGAAAAAAAAGACTCCTCGAGTATGCTACAACCATACTTTACCAATATTTTGCAACAATTTAGAAACTTAGCCACATTTCGTACATGCTTTTAATATACACATGTATGCATTTTTTCGCAATATTTTTAAATTTAATTTATTTTAAGTTTCAGCTTTCAGTAAAATGCAGTTCCGTATATGTGGAATTATTTAAAAAAAATTTTGTCTATTAATGATTATCAGTGCATGTGTTATGTGAACGTATATGCCTTGTTATCCTTGTTTCATTACTTTTTATAAAAAAAATGTTTCTGGCAAGTAGTGCTGCAGAATTTTTTTTGTTTCAAATTCATACAAAAAAAAAATTTTTTTTTTAAAATCGCGTTTTGTGCACTATACATTTCTTAACTCGACCAGTTTGCTATTGTATTTTTCTACTGCACTTTTATGTATACAGGTATTGTCTGTCATACATAGCAATAGCATATAACATGCCAGTCTAGCATACAACAAACCAGTCCTAGCCTCAAATCAATAGACAGAGTTTGTACTGTATGTACAGTATAGCAGCTTAGAGTTAGCACAAAATAATTGGCGTTAGCAAATTTAAATATTTAATTGCCTAAGTAAAGGTGAATATGGTCATCCAAACGTTCAAAACCTAAATTAATTTGGATGCCTCATGAAATCAATCATGATAATAAATGTAAATGTAAAATCGCAATTGTATGTTCATATAAACCCAATTTTATCCCATATTACATTTCCGTACCATTGTACTTATATTTGATACAAAACAGTTTTAACATCCGTTTATCGTTTAAAGGATACCAAAAGTGTACTCAACAATTAAAAATCAATATTTTCTCTTCTCATACATGTACCCATATGTATGCATATATGTATACGCAAATTCAATTTATGTAACGAGTTAATTAATTTAAAAAACAAAAAACGGAAAATAATTTGTATAAAACAAACCATAAAACACAATATAATCAGAATAAATTAAATGCAAAAAAAAAAATTAAATCAATTACATAATTGATTTATGAGTATTATACACATTGAATCGATATTATTGGATTGATCAAAAAATAATGTCGAAATTTACATGTTCGTATTTTTTGGCAATGTCGCAATGCCACATTGTCTTTGTATTATTTTCTCATTTTTTACGTTGGATGTTTAACATTTACATATTTGATAAATGGTGACCAGAAAAAAATTTTTTTTTATAATTTCATTCACTTTATTATGAATAGATATGCAGGTTTAAAAAATAGCCTATTTGTGGGGTTTAGACGATGAGACACTTTCTAGTATATCCAGTGTAACAGGTAAAGAAAGTGAAACGTGTAAGTTACGTTACCAGCCCTTACTAATATAAAAAATATAGAATTTCCGGCGGATAGCAAATTCAATAAATATAATATTAATTCAAATATATTATATTTCATGAAAATTATTATTTTACATTTTTCATTTATTTTGCAAATGTAATTTCCTTGCCCATCAAAATTATTTTCTCATCGTTTTTGCCAAATAAGCAAATACTAATTTTTAACTTTCCCATATTCGTATAAAAACGTGACTTTGGTGTTTACAAGAAAGTAATGTAAAAGTTAATATTTAGATCTTAGTTCAGTTTTAAAACTCGGCTCTTAAGAGTAATTACATATAATTATATTTGTAAGTTCAGTGAATAAATTAAAGAAAAAGGAAATAAAAGTGTTTTATTTTCATAGAATAAACAAATATTTAAATATTTGATATTATTTTTATTATTTTTATTTTTTTTATTTCCGAAACTATCGGTCGACAAAATTGGCGCAGTCGGTAGGATTGCTGTCCGAAGTATAGCAATCTGAAATAAAATAACGAAAAATAATAGTGAAATAAAAAATAGTTTTTGAAACTATTCTGTGAAATCACTTTGTGAAATTATTGTGAAAATTTTCACCACAATCAGTGAAATAGTGAAACATATACAGAATATATCAGTGAAACATATACAGAATATATGTACATATTTTAGTGTTAAAGTCTTTTACTTTAAAATATAGAAAATACATATATCCAACACCAGATGATATCTGGGATGTTGATGAATACGAAGAATATTTAAAAATTTTAAAAAAGATTTAAAAATTGCAAAAATTTTAAGTAATGTGAGAAGTTTAGCGGTTTCTAAACTAAATAAAAAGAAAATAATAGTTTAAATACACTTTTTTACTTTTTATTTTGTGTAAAACTTAATAAAGTGATCAAGTAAATTAAACAAGAAAAGAGTATATACATACATATATATTATACATGCCTAAAATTAAATTAACAAAGAAAGAAAGTGAATTATCAAAACGATTAAAAATGTATAGCAAACCAAATAAGAAGTGTAGTGACGATAATTCAGAAAGTGAAATTTTAGATAAAAGTGCCAATATGTCAACTGCAAACAGTACAATTCAAGCACTATCAAACCCTTCAGCAACAATTTCTGTTAATGATCTTCTGAAAGATGCACAACGAATACACGAATTTAGGGGAGACAATAGCTATGCATTAACTTCCTTTTTAAGAGATGTTGATACCATATTGCCGCTTCTTCAGGAATGTCCTCAAGTTCAGCAGTATGTTTTTCAAAGAATTATTATCAATAAAATTCAGGGGCCAGCTTTATATGTTATCAGGACACTAGGAGTAGGAGCAAATTGAAGCAGCATCAAATCAACATTAATACAAAATTTTGGGGTAAAAGAGTCCTATCATCGACTTTATCGCCAAGCCTTTTCTGCCAGGAATAATCAAGTAAGAGAATATTTTAACAATTTAAAAAGAATTTTATCAAAACTAAACGAGAAATATGAATATGACCCAAATAAACCAGCCGAATTCAGCCCAAACATCAACGAAGCCACTATTTTAAGAACATTTTTGAATAATATAAAACCTAATTTAGCATCTGTAATTTTAAGTCGAAAAATAGAAAATTTACTTTATTAGAAAATTTAGGTTTAATTAGAGATAAGAATAAAATGAATAATAATGTAAATCATAATAAAACAAATAATTATAATAAAAATCATGAGAAAAATCATAATAACTATAGACAAGACAGTGGACATTACAGACAAAACAATAATTATAGACAAGGACAAAATAATTATTCTGGACATTAAAGTTACAATAATAGATTTAGAAATGATAATTACTCGGAAAGAACTCGACGTAATTTTAATAACAGATTTAATAACAATCAAAGACAAGAAAATAGGCCAGAACCCATGGAGGTCGATCATGTCCAACATGAAGTAAATTTTCAGGTTTTGCCTCCCAAATTTACCTACCAATAGTGCGATTAACTATTGCAACAGATAAACTTAGATGTCTAATAGACACTGGGTCCTCAATATCCCTCCTATATGAAGAGAAATTACCACAATATAAAAGACAATTACTTAAAAAACCCATTACACTTAATACTTTAAATAAAGCAACTATTGTTAATAAAGAAATTAAAACTGATTTACCATATGAATTTAGGGAAGATGCTTATATGATATGGAAATTGGCAAAATTTAATAATAAATGTTTTGATGCTATAATAGGACAAAATCTCCTTAAACCTTTAAAAGCTATTTTAGATTTTGAAAATGATAATTTAATAATAAATGGCAATAGTATTAAGTTTGAAGATGCTTATCCCCATAATAGTGACAAAATTTATCAATTAGAATATATTAATGTAAATGAGTTCGAAATTGAAAATATTTCTAAACCTTTAAACTCTGAAGAAAAATATCAGTTGAGAAAATTGCTAAAATCCTATAAAGATCTCATCTTTAAAGAAGGTGATCATCTGACCTGTACATCTGAAATACAACATCAGATAGTCACAACAACAGACAAACCCATATATGTAAAAACTTATAGATATCCACATATCCACGAAAAAGAAATCTCAACCCAAATTTCTGATATGCTTAAACAAGGAATAATTAAAGAAAGCAATTCTCCGTATAACAGTCCTCTATGGATTGTTCCAAAAACATTAGACAATTCAGGCTAGAAAAAATGGAGAATTGTGAGAGACTATTGTAAACTTAATGAAATTACAATAGATGATAAATTCCCAATACCTAATATAGAAAGTATTCTTGACAAACTTGGCAGATCTCAATATTTTACAACCCTAGACCTGGCAAAGGATTTTCATCAGATCCTTGTGAGGGAAGAGGATCGAAAGAAAACCGCTTTTTCTACGCCTTTAGGACACTACGAATATGTGAGAATGTCCTTCGGTTTAAAGAACGCACCGGCAACTTTTCAACGCCTAATGAATTCCATTTTAAAAGATTTTATTAACAAGATTTGTGTAGTATATCTAGATGATATCCTAATATTTAGTACAACCATAGATGAACATATAAACAGTATAAAGAAAATATTTAATAGATTGAGAGAACACAATTTGAAAATTCAGGTCGATAAATGTAAATTCTTTTCCAAAGAAACGGAGTATCTAGGTCACGTCCTTACTCCAGAAGGGGTCAAACCTAATCCAAAAAAGATTGATGATATTTTAAAGTTGAAATTACCAACAACTCAAAAACAGATAAAATCCTTTTTGGGTATAACCGGGTATTATAGAAAGTTCATCAAGGACTATGCAAAAATAGCCCAACATATGACTAAATACATTAAAAAGAATACAAAAATTAATATCAACGATCCAAGTTATATCAATTCTTTTGAAAAGTTGAAAAGAGTGATTACAGAAGTACCTGTTTTGAAATACCCAGATTTTGAAAAAAAGTTTAAACTCATAACAGATGCTAGTGCCTTCGCAATTGGAGTGGTCCTTCAACAGGACAATCATCCCATTTGCTATGCCAGCAGAACCTTAAACGAACACGAACAAAAATATTCGACAATCGAGAAAGAACTTCTAGCGATTGTCTGGTCTACAAATTATTTCAGACCCTATCTTTATGGTGCGAATTTTGATTTATTAACTGATCACCAACCCCTGAAATGGTTGTACACTAAAACTAGAGGGAAAGTTGTATACCCCCGTTTATATAGATGGCTTTTAAAACTAGGAGAATATGACATGAATATCGATTATATTGTAGGGAAAGAAAACAAAGTGGCCGATTTTCTAAGCCGAATTAACAACGAAACCAATGAAATAAATTTATTAGAAGTGCCTAATCTAAATGACGAAAGACATAATGAAAATTCCGAAGAACTTTCAGATATTTCTATGATAAATAATGTAGATAAAAGTAATATAGAGACGATTCATTCTCAAGAAGAAAATTTAAATAATTATATCCCTATTCTAGATACTGTAGTTAATCGTTTCAAAACGCAAATTATTTTAACTAACAATAAAACAAAAGAATTTGAAATAAAGCATAAAAATAGAAAAATATATATAAACTCCGAAGACCTAAATAACAATTTATCAGATATATTAAGAAGATATATTAAAACTGGTAAAATAGGCATTTACACTGAATTAAGCGATAATGAATTTAATAAACTTCAACAAAAAATTATCGAATTATACGATGGCGTAAACAATATAAAATTTGTTCGATGCTCGTACCATGCCAAAGATCTAGATAATGAGAATGAGACATATAAACAAATACAAAAATATCATAAGTTAGAAACAGGTCATACAGGGATAAACGAGAACTATGAAGGATTAAAAAGGGCTATATGCTTACCAAATCTTAAGACTCTAATTCAAAAATTTATAAATAATTGTGATGTTTGTAATCGGGTCAACTACGATAGGAACCCTATTAAAAACAAGTTTAAATTGACTGAAACTCCTACAAATATTAAACAAATAATACATATGGATATATATACTAACTCAAAAGCAAACTTTTTAACATTTTTAGACAGATTTTCTAAATTTGCCTCTGCTTATTATTTAGAAGATAGGACCAACCAAACAATAATTGAAAAGGTAAGAGAATACAAATCGCAACGGGGTCATTTTCAAAAATTAATCACTGACAACGAGTTTAGGAGCATTAATATTAAAGATTATTTAAGAAATGAGGGTATAGAACTCCATTTGGTTAAGTCAAATAATCATACCGGGAATTCGGACATAGAGAGGTTACACAGCACCATTGCTGAAAGAATTCGAGTATTGGGAATAGAAAATAAGCATCTTAGTATAAAAGAAAAAATGAGTAAAGCGATTGAATGGTACAACAATAGTTTCCATTCAACAACTAAAGATAAACCCATAAATATTCGAGAGGGAAGAAGTGACATAAATGTTATATATAATAATTTATGTAAAGAAAAAGCAAGGTATATTAATAAACTTAACACCAATAGAGAGTATTATATAGAGGATAGACTAGAAGGTTATATAAAAAATTACAAAAGCCTTAGACATAAAGAAGAATCCAAGTTTATTAAAAAGAACTTAGCAAATATACATACCTCAAATATCAAAAGAAAATATAAATTTTCAGGTAAACTGGATTTTCAAGATACTACTGGTACTATCAATGATGACAACAATCAGGGCATATCTGACAATTGAAGAAATTAATTCTGTAGGCAGTTGACGTTTTGATTTAATATGTATAAATATAAAATTCCGTTGTTAAGTCTAGAAAATTCTTTATATGCATGCATATCGTAGATACATAACCGAATGCATATGTATACATTTGTACTGATAAGTACATAACCATCTGGTCTAATGTCTAGACACCGGTTAGTGCCTAAGTACATAATAAGTACATACGATTAGGTTTATATAATGCAATGTAACGTAACAATCGAAAAGTACAGTCGTCAAGTGGTCACATATGTGTTGTATTAAGATAATATTTTTAAGAAATTAAATAAAGACTCCTGTCCTGATAATAAAAGTATATTTTATTTAAAATTTATTAAGAACGCCCACAAATAAAATTCAGAAGTGGAATTTGAACTGTAACGTTCAGAAAAGTTTGTAGTGAAAAACAAAAATTTTCTGAAAAAAAAAAATAATAAGAAAATTAAAGTGAACGTGTTTGTATGTGTGACCTGTTGACCTTCAAAAATGGCCGATAAATTCAATGATTTTGTGAATAAAGCTACACTAGTGGTTTTAAAAGGAATTTTAAGAGATTTAAATCTTCAAACAAGTGGCAATAAAGCAGCTTTAAGATTGCGATTGCAGGAAGCTGTACAGGGATACAGCGAGGAAGAATTGTCCAACTTGGTGCCGGTTGACTTTGATGAAGGTCATAGTGAGGACCAAGAGAGTGAAGGGGATAAATCTTCAGATGATGAAGCTGAAATGGATGCCGAAATACAACGATTACAGAGTATTGTTGATAAAAAGAAGAAAATTGCTTAATTGAAAAAAGAATTAAAAGAATTGAGTATGGAGGATTTAGGAGAAAATCCAGGGTCATCATTCCACAGTTTTAGAGACATAGAAGACTCTATACCATCCTTTAGCGGCGACGACAACTACCCGGTTCAACGATGGATACAACAGTTCGAGGAATTAGCTGATATATTAAAATATGATCAGAAAACGAAGCTTGTTTATGGAAAAAGATTTTTAACAGGTACGGCAAAATTATTTTTAAGAAGTGTTACGGTCAAATCTTGGCAAGACCTAAAACATTTTTTGTTGAAAGAATTTTCTCAAACCGTTATGATTAAAGATGTTCATAATGAGTTAAGAACAAGGAAAAAACGAAGAGAAGAAAACCTTCAACAATATGTTTTAATTATGCAAGAAATTGCTTCTACAGTGGAAATCAATGAACAAGATTTGATCCAATATATAATTGATGGAATACCGGATAACGGTTTAAATAAAGTGATATTATATAATGCCAATACAGTTAACGAGTTAAAAATTTTATTAAGAAAGTATGAAAAAATAAAATATAATGTATATGAAAATTTCTCTAGAAAAGATAACATGCATAAAAATAAATTAAGCAGTAATAATGTATTAAAATGTTTCAATTGCAAAGAAGCCGGTCATACAATAAAAAATTGTAAACAAAAGAAGCAACATAAAAGAAATGAAATAACCTGTTTTAAGTGTTTGAAACAAGGTCACATCTCATCATACTGTCCGGAGAAAACATCAGTCAATGCACTTAATAATAATATAAATGACAACATAGACAAAAATGATAACGCTAGTCCTTATAATTCATGTGAAATGCGTATAGTGGAGAAAAATAATTTTGAACATCAAATCGACTATGTATTATTCAACAACGGAATGCAGTTTAAAACGTCTCTATCAACTCTAATAGACACAGGGAGCCCTATTAGTTTTATTCAGGAAAGATATGTACCAGCATGCATGATAATTGGAAGAGAAGATAAGTATAATAATTATTTTGGAATTAATAAAAGCCCATTAGTTGTTCTTGGTAGTATAAATTGTGATATTAATTTTGAAAATGTTTTAAAAAATTTTAAATTATATGTTGTAAAAAATAATACAATGGTTTACCCTGTAATTTTAGGTAGAAATTTCATCGATTTGAATAACTTACAACTACATAATAAAGACAAAATAAATAAAGACGGTGTTGCCAGTGTTGGAATCACTGATAATAAATGTACGGATAATAAAGATAATAACAATGATGTCAACGAAGTACAGGGTGGTGCATCGCATCCAACTAATGATGATATTGCAAAGGACGATGGTCACGATACAATAAATAATGACGATGATAATTTTGTAAAGCAAATTTTTAATATTGATGTAAGTACGAATAATGATTTAGATATGTCGTTAAATATTAACAATAATTTACCGGTAAGCATAACTAAAGAAATTAAAGAAATTATCGCGCCGGCTTGGTTCCTTTCTAGTAACAGGGTGTCCTACCTTAATGATGATTTTGAAATGGAAATTAAATTAATGACTAATAAACATTTCTATAGTGTCCCTCATAGACTACCATATGTACACAAAATCGAATTATTGGAAAAGAAGGTAATTCGAGAAAGTTGTTCACCCTACACTTCACCTATTGTTTTAGTCCAGAAAAAAAATAAAGAACTAAGGCTGTGTGTAGACTACCGCGAGTTGAATAAGCTTACCGTCCGAGATAACTACCCTTTGCCTTTAATCGAAGACCATTTGGATAGGTTAAAAAATAAAAAATACTTTACAGTCTTGGACTTAAAAAATGGCTTTCACAATGTAAAAATAGCAAATATAGTAATTCAGTAAAGTATACATCTTTTATAACCCCGTTAGGGCAATATGAGTATGTTAGGGTGCCGTTTGGTCTTAAGAACGCACCTTCAGTTTTTGAACGTTATATGAAGCATATCTTCGGGAAATTAATAAAGTCTGGAAAGATACTTACCTTTATTGATGATATCCTTATACCTAGTGAAACCATAGAAGAAAACCTAGAAATTCTTAAAGAAGTAATAGAAATTATTAAGAAAAATGGTATGAAGCTTAGATTCGATAAATGTTCGTTCTTGCAACAAGAAATATCTTACCTAGGGTATAAAATTAAAGCTGATGGTATACGTCCTACCGATGAACATTTAAAAGCGGTCAAAGATTTTCCAGTACCAAAGTGTTTAAAGGATATTCAAGGCTTCTTAGGTCTTTGTTCATACTTCCGCAAATTTATTAAAGATTTTGTTATTGTAGCAAAGCCTTTACAGGATTTGTTGAGAAAAAATGCTTCATTTATTTTTGGACCTGTTCAGTTAAAAACTTTTGAAAAATTAAAGGAAAAACTTATTGAGTCACCAGTCTTATCGATATATAGTCCAAATAATGAAACAGAATTGCATTGTGATGGTAGCTCTATAGGATATGGAGCGGTATTATTACAAAAGAAGAAAGATAATAAGTTTCACCCTGTATTTTACTTTTCAAAAAGAGCCACTGATGTTGAAAGTCGGTACCACAGCTACGAATTGGAAGCTTTGGCTATAGTGTATGCATTGAAAAGATTCAGAGTATATTTACTAGGGATCGATTTCAAGATCGTAACTGATTGTCAATCTCTTTCAAGGACGCTCAGTAAAAAGACCATAAATCCTAGAATCTCTAGATGGGCTTTGGAACTCCAATGTTACAACTACAAGGTTGAACATAGGAGTGGTCAAAAAATGCTCCATGCTGATGCCTTGAGTAGGGCAGTCAACATCTTACATGTCGATGATGAATCTTTTGAATTCATATTGGCCGCAACGCAAAGACAAGATAAAAAGATAGCTGAAATTGTCTTAGAATTAGAGAAGTCAGAAAGTTCAGTGTATGAAATGGTCGATGGTCTTGTTTATAGAAAATTTAAGGACAAAGTATTGTTTTATGTTCCAGAACATTTAGAGACGCAGGTTATTCGAACACATCATGAAGCTTTGAGTCATTTGGGAACTGACAAGTGCTACGAATATCTTTTGCGTAGCTATTTGTTTCCTGAAATGAAAAGCAAAATAAAAGACTACATCCGATCATGCCTGAAATGCATTTACTATTCTCCTGATTCAGGTAAAGTTGAAGGTTCTTTACATTGCATTCCTAAGGGCGAAAGTCCATTCGGTACAATACATGTTGATCATTTAGGGCCTTTGGCTAATTCAAAGTCGAAGAATCAGCATATACTTGTGGTTATAGATGCATTCACTGAATTCGTGAAATTATATGCCGTTAAATCCACTCAAACCAAAGAAACTATTTTGTGTTTGCAATCTTATTTTGATAATTACTCAAGACCTGATAGAATCATATCTGATCGTGGAACTTGTTTTACATCCAAAGAATTTTCGGAATTTATAAAAGAAAATAATATTGTTCATATTAAGGTAGCAACTCATTCTCCTCAGTCTAATGGCCAGGTTGAAAGAGTTAATAGAATTTTAATTCCTATGTTATCAAAAGAATGTGAATCTAAAACAACGGTTAATTGGGACAAATGTCTGGTTAAAATTGAGTTCTCTTTAAATAATACCTTGAACAGAAGTACAGGCTTTTCTCCATCTATGCTATCTGACAGGGTTAAAGAATTCTTGGAACAAAATGTGGTAAAAAATCAAACAGATCTAAATACAGTAAGGAAACAAGCCAGCGATAATATGATTAAAATTCAAAATTATAATAAACTATATTATGACAAAAGCCATAAATCGCCTACGTCATACAAAACTGGTGATTATGTCATGATAAAAAATATTGTAAATACACCGGGTGTTAATAAAAAATTGCTTGCACGGTATCGCGGGCCTTTTGAAGTTGTAAAAGTCCTTCCAAACGATCGATATGTGGTCAAGGACATCGAGGGGATGCAAATGACGCGAATTCCTTACAAAGGAGTATGTGCGCCAAAAAACATGAGACCATATGTTGCAATAGCTGAATGTGATGTACCATCGTGCTAATTCAAATTCGATTCGAAAAATTATGACATAAAGTTATTCAATTTGATGAAGAAAGAAAAAAAAATAAATAAACAATATATGTATAACTAGAAAAAAAAAACCCTACAAATATTATATGTTTAGATAATTTAAGTTAAAAGTAAATGTAAATAATAATTTGAAATTGACCACGTAAGAAAATATTGTAAAACCTTAAAAATGAAAGAGAACAAAAGACATTTAGAGAATATATTAATAGAATAACTGTTACTTTTATTGTATTAGTAGGTATTGTAATAAGAATGAAGAATGTTTTGAAAGATAAAGTTATATTTACAATTTTACGAATATTTTGATGACGAAAGTATTGAACTTAATTGATAGGTATAATAACGAAATGAAAGCAATTATTGTAAAAGAAAAAAAAAAACGGAAAAATGTAAGTGTTTAGACATACGTACATATGTATACATATGCATAAATTTTGATGCTAGACGGAATTATTAGAAGTGCCCTTAACCAGGTGTTTATTACGAAATGTTTTGTAATCAGGTGATTACCTAGTCAGGTTGGCCGATTTGTAGGCAGTTGACGTTTTGATTTAATATGTATAAATATAAAATTCCGTTGTTAAGTCTAGAAAATTCTTTATATACATGCATATCGTAAATACATAACCGAATGCATATGTATACATTTGTACTGATAAGTACATAACCATCTGGTCTAATGTCTAGACACCGGTTAGTGCCTAAGTACATAATAAGTACATACGATTAGGTTTATATAATGCAATGTAACGTAACAATCGAAAAGTACAGTCGTCAAAGTACAGTCGTCGTAGGAGAGTCATAGTGATAGGTCATAAAGTGTAGTCGTGGTCACATATGTGTTGTATTAAAATAATATTTTTAAGAAATTAAATAAAGACTCCTGTCCTGATAATAAAAGTATATTTTATTTAAAATTTATTAAGAACGCCCACAACTCGAATTCCGGATACACTGAAATACAATTGAACAACGTTGATATAGTAAAGAGTTATGATACTGTACTTCATATAATAAATCTTAAAGAAATCATAGGGTTAATCGACAATTTTGAGCATTATATTAAGCAATTAGATTTAAAAGATAAAATAACGTTAGAATATCAATTAAAAACCATAAAAAATAAGGTAAGAACATTATTTCCACATAGACAGAAAAGAGGTATAATTAATGTAGTAGGCACAGTCCAGAAATGGCTTTTTGGTACAATGGATGATTCAGATAGGCAAGAAATTGAAGAACATTTAAAGGTAATAGACATTAATAATCATAATGCAATTGAAAATTTAAATTCCCAAGTAAAAATTAATAAAAATTTTAATGAAAAATTTACAAAATTAAAAGAAATAATTGATAATGATAGATTAGTAGTTACCCAACAGTTCAATGAAATTGTTAGTAGACAAAAAGTGTTAGACAGACAGTTATTGTATACAGATTTTGCTTTAAAATTAAAAATATTACAGGATAATATAGAACATATTCAAGATAACATAGCCTCGTCCAGATTAGGATTAATTCACAGCAATATACTAACCAATGAGGAAATTACTGAATATGATATTAACACACAAAAACTACAGAACATAAGACTTGGTACTGCAATTGATAATAAAGAAAACATAATATTCGTTATAAGAATACCTAAGATAATAATAACGACACAGAAATCCTTGTTTATACCAATAAGCGATAATCAAAAACGAGAATTAATGTTTGATCCTTTTGAAATTATAAAATACAAAAACAAGATTTATAATTATAAAGAAAATAAAGATATAAAGAATTTAAAAGTTTGTAATAATTGTCTAATGAAGAAAAATTGTATAAAAATTTTTAATAATGTAACTGAAATAATAGAATTACAAAATGAAGCTATAATAGCAAAAAATTTAAACTTTGTCAATTTTACTAGTAGTTGTGATAATCGTAATATATTATTGAATGGAAATTATTTGATTAACTTTAATAATTGTTCAATAAAATTTGATAATTATATATTAGAAAACAATAAAAAGGAATTAAAACAAAGTTTCATTCTTCCAACTTTTATACAAAATATTAAAGATTTAAACAAAAAATTAATATTTGATGACATTATATTAAATCAAATTGAAAATATAAATGAAATCAAAGAGATTAAATATCATAAGAATAGTTTATATATTTATGGAAGCATTACTACTCTTATTATCATAAGCATTGTAATAATTATTGTAATACTCTCTTGTAAACATCAAGGACTAAAGGTAAAAAGTAGAAACATAACTCAGGAGAGTTCTCACATAAAGGAGGGAGGAGTTACTTTACCAGCCCTTACTAATATAAAAAATATAGAATTTCCGGCGGATAGCCAATTCAATAAATATATAGTAATATTAATTAAAATCTGTGTCCAAAAAATAAGGTGACATTTGAATTTAAACTGCGCGCGTCAAAGGATTTGGAGAATTATTATTATTTTTAGGTTGGTAGTACTGTCAGTGACATCTATGTCAAATTTATATGTCAAAATATTCATTAGTGTTTGAGATACGCGTCGTTTTGTGAGCTGTTAAAAGTGAGTTTTTCGTTTTTTGCAATGTCGAAATTTGTTGAGCAAAGAATTTGCATTAAATTTTGTTTGCGGAATCAATTTTCTGCTGCGGATACGTTGAAGATGGTACAGAAAGCCTTTAGATCGTCCTGGGCGACCATCAACCTCAACCGACGAAACTCACGTCCAACAAATCAAAGATTTGGTATTGAAAAACCGTCGATTAACAATTAGAGACCTTGCTGATGAGGTTGGCATATCGAAAGGCTCGGTCAATACCATTTTAAAGGATGTTTTGAGCCTCAAGCGCGTCAAATCTCGACTGGTACCGAAAACATTGAATTTTTTGGAAAAAAGGCGTCGCGTTGAAGTGTGTGAAACGATGCTTTCTGACTATCAGGACAAGATGGAACTCATGATCACTGTAGACGAGACTTGGATCTATGCTTACGACCCCGAAACAACCGATCAATCGAGCGAATATCGTGCCAAAGGAGAGCCGAAACCAAAAAAATCGCGCAAAAGTCGCTCAAAACTCAAAGTCATTTTGACTGTTTTCTTTGATTATCGTGGTGTTGTGCATTATGAATTCTTTCCGCCGGGCCAAACAGTCAACAAGGAATATTATTTGAACGTTATGCGTCGTTTGCGTAACGCTATCCGCCTAAAAAGGCCGGAATTGTGGAAAGACAATTCTTGGTTTTTACACCACGATAATGCACTCGTAATTCGTGATTATTTCGCCAAAAACTCAACGCATATCGTTCCACAACCACCGTATTCACCTGATCTGGCGCCGTGCGACTTCTGGCTGTTCAGCAAGCTCAAAAGACCGCTCCGGGGACACCGTTTTGATACGATAGAAGAGATCCAAGCCGCAGCGAAGACGGAACTGAAAGCCATTCTGGAAAGTGACTACAATCAGTGTTTCGAAGACTGGAAAATCCGTTGGCATAAGTGCATTGCATCGGGAGGGGATTACTTTGAAGGGGATGAAATTGATTTGGAAGAATAAATAAAGAATTTTCAAAATAAATACAATGTCACCTTATTTTTTGGTCACAGTAATTTCCTTTCCCATCAAAATTATTTTCTCATCGTTTTTGCCAAATTAGCAAATACTAATTTTTAACTTCCCATATTCGTGTAAAAACGTGACTTTGGTGTTTACAAGAAAGTAAATATTGAGATCTTAGTTCAGTTTTAAAACTCGGCTCTTAAGAGTAATTACATATAATTATATTTGTAAGTTCGGTGAATAAATTAAAGAAAAAGGAAATAAAAGTGTTTTATTTTCATAGAAAAAACAAATATTTAAATATCTGATATTATTTTTATTATATTATTTTTTTTATTTCCGAACCTTTCGGTCGACAAAATTTGTATACACGTATCACTTCTTTCACCCAGTGTCTCATAACACAATTTTTCAAATGTGTCTCATAAAAATTTCATTGTCTAAAACCCGCTTATTTATTTAATCTTGAATACTGTATTGCCGTCTCTGTTTTTCTAATACCTAAAAATGGCAGAGATTGACAATACAATGTTAATTAATAACAAGTATGAAGTGCCGCTGTTTCGTAAACCAGAATTAGGGAGTTGGGCAGTAAAATGAAAAAGTCTTAGTTTAAACGTTATAAAACTTATATTTATTGAATTAAATTAAAACTTAAAAATTAGGAAAACAATAAAAATTTAAAAAAAATAAAAATTCAAGCAAAATAATAGAATATAAAAATAAGTAAATAAAAAAAAAAATATAAAATCCAAGGCAAAATAAAAATAATTAAATAAATAAAAAATTCAAGCAAATAAAATTCAAATAATAAGTTATAAAAAATAAAAGATGAATAAAAAAGTAAAATGCAACAAAATAAATACAAATTAAAATGAATTAAATGATAAAATAAAGAAATGAAATTAAAAAGCAAAGTAAATAGCTGAAGCAGATTAATGCTCCACCTTTCTATGTTCAAGGCGGTCTATGAACGAAAGAAGAAGAAAAAAATAAAAAAATTTAAAAAAAAATTATAAATTATATGTGTAATTTGTGTTAGTCAGACTTAGTAGAATTACTGAATTTGTCTGGGTTGAAAATTATTATACCGGATCTTCAGTTAAAATTCGCTGAAGATCGGTTTAAATGTAGATGATATCCAAGTTAAGATTCTCTTGAGATATCACTACGAAAGTACTTTGGATTCTAGTTAAGATTCGCTAGAATCCGGATTAGTATAAAAATATTTTTTGATTTAACGATCCAGTTAAGATTCGCTATCTCGTTAAATCGGGGGTACCTTTTAGTTAAGATTCGCTAAAAGGCTCTAGAGGTTCGAAGGATTAAGATTCGTCCTTCTTGATTCTCAGTTAAGATTCGCTGAGACTGAATAAGCAGACAAGGAATTAGTGAAGTGTTCACTTTGAAAATTTGATCAAAAATGATGATTTCTGTTGAATTTCATCTCGTTTATATACGATCTGGGTAAACTGTATTTCTATTGTTTCCCAGTGTAAACAATGAAACAATGTAAACAATAAATTCTGTTTATTGCACTTGTCAAATAATGAAAATAAATAGTTTGACAAGTGCAGTAGTGTTGTGTAATGTGTGTTAATAGTGAATATTGAAATAAATATTTAAATAAAAAATGATTGTGAAAAATAAAAAATGTGAAAATATAATAAATATGAAAAAAGATGTATTTGAAGTTTTAACGGTTACGACTCTGCATAAATTGTCATTGCCTGGATGTAATTGTATAACCTTACCTAAGGGCCATTGTGTGGGAGGATATCGTTCATCCTTTATTATTACGATATCATTTTCTTGGATGTGAGTATTATTTTTATTCCATTGGCTACGTTGTTGTAATGTATGTAGATATTCATTTGACCATTTTTTCCAGAAATGATTTGTCAGCTGTTGTATATATTTCCATCTGTTGATGTGTAAAGCTTGATCTGGATGGGATGGTTCTGGAGTAGTCAGTAGATGTCGCCCTGTTAAAAAATGGCCAGGAGTTATTAATGAATGATCGTCAGGATTATTAGTCAGTGGTATTAATGGTCTGGAATTAACGCAGGCTTCTATTTGGCATAGTAAAGTGGTTAATTCTTCGTAAGTTAAATTGGCTGCTGAGATAATCCGCTTCAGATGTGTCTTCACTGATTTTACTCCTGCCTCCCATAAACCGCCAAAGTGTGGAGCTGATGGTGGGTTAAAATGCCATTTTATATTTAAATTTGTTGAAATTGTATTAATACTGTTTTGGAATTCTTTTAGGTATTTTTTGAATTCGTTATCCAGAACCTTGTTTGCGCCTACAAATGTTGTGCCCTGGTCAGGGTAAACATCTGTGCATAGGCCTCGTCTGCTGACAAATCTTCTGAAGGCTGCTAGGAATGCGTTTGTTGTTAATTCGGTTACTAACTCGATATGTATGGCTTTGGTAACCATGCAAATGAATATGGCAATGTAGCCTTTTAAGGTTTTTGGCCCTGCATAATCTATTCCGACGTGTTGAAATGGTAATGAAATGTTGACTCTACATTCAGGCAAGTCACCCATAATTTGTTGTGATGTTTTTGGTCGTGTTCTATAGCATTGTATGCATTTGTGCAAATGTAGTCTTATTGTATTTCGTGCATTTAGTAGCCAATATTTATGTCGTAAAGTGTTTAGAACTAATTGTGTTCCACCATGTAGTGTAATTTTGTGATAATGATTAATTATTAGTGTTGTGACATGGTGTTTACTTGGAATAATGATTGGGTGCTTAGTATTGAAAGGTAAATTGGTATTGGACAGACGACCACCTACTTTTAATATACCCTTTTCGCAGATAAAGGGGCGAGAGCTAATAATACGACTTTTACTTGGTATAGGTCTGTTATTTTTAATGTGTTCAATTTCTTGTCTGAAATTGTTGTGTTGAATTATTGATATTATACGTAATTCTGCTGTATTTAGTTCTTCTAATGTAAGATAATTTTTTCTTTTGCTTTTAGGGTATTTGCAATTGTGAAAGAATCGAAGACAACAGGCTACAACTCGTATTAATTTTGAAAGGGATGAGTATTTGAATAATAATGATGGTTCCTGTATATTTAATAATGTCGTTAATGATTTAACTTCTATTTTAGGTTCGATAATTTTGGGCTGTATTGGCCATGAATTTTGAGTGTTAACTAACCAATTGGGACCTGACCACCATAATGTAAGGGATGGTAGTAATTCCGGAGGAATTCCTCGCGACGCACAATCAGCTGGATTGTCTGCTGATGGAACATATCGCCATTCTTCTGGTGGGACATTATCTTGGATTTCTACAACACGGTTTGCTATGTATGTTTTCCATTTTGATGGTGATCCTTTAATCCAAGGTAATGTTATTTCAGAATCAGACCAGGCGTATTTTTGGATATTTTGAAGATCCATATCGTTTTGTATTTGTTTCATGAGTTTGCACAATATGACTGCTGTACATAATTCAAGTCTAGGTAATGTAATGGGCTTGATAGGAGCAACTTTGGTTTTTGCAGATATAAGGGAACTAGTTTTGACATTATTTTGATAGATAACTAAATATACTACTGCTGCATATGCTCGTGTTGATGCATCACAGAATCCATGGAGTTTTGCTCTATGGTGTGAGTGGAATTTTGTCCATCTAGGAATTTTGATTGTTTGGAGTTGGGTAATTTGATTTCAGAAGCCTAACCATTCATCTGATAGGTGATTGTTGAGATGTTCATCCCAGCTACAGCCTGATATCCAGAGTTTTTGAATTAATATTTTAGCTATAATTATACATGGTGCTAACCACCCGAAGGGATCAAATAAAGACGCTACTTCAGACAGAATGGTTCTTTTTGTATAATTTGTTTTTTGTTCGTGTAATTGAATTTTAAATTGGAAAACATCTTCACCTGGATACCAATGGAGACCTAAAGTTTTGAATGACTCTTGTGAAGTAAGTTCTAATTAGGTTTTCATTTCCCTATCTTCGTATGGTATATTGATTAACAAGTCTTGTGAATTTGAGGTCCATTTTCTCAAATGAAAACCTGCTGTTTTTAACATGTCTATCATCTGAGATTGTAATTCCAATGCTTCACTCTTATCATTGGATCCCAGACAACAGTCATCTACATAGAAACAAGTTGGTAAGATTTTGGCTGCTTTTGGAAAATTCTTAGCTTCGTCTTTTGCTAATTGTTGCAATGTTCGTATTGCAAGGAATGGTGCTGGTGTGGTTCCGAAGTTGACGGTTGTTAAAGCATAGTCTTTTATTTTATGATGGGGTGATTCTCTCCAAACAATTCGTTGGTAATTGTAATGTTTTTCAGAGATCCAGATCATTCTGTACATCTTTTTTATATCTGCTGTCATCACATATTGGAATTGTCTCCATCTCATTAATGTTGACCATAATGTTGGTTGTATTGTTGGACCAGTGAGCATTTGTTCATTTAAGGATTTACCATTTGTGGTTTTGCTAGATGCATTAAAAACTACTCTTAGTTTGGTTGTTGTACTGTCTTTTATGACAGCGTGATGTGGTAAGTAGTAATATTGTATTTGTTTATCGTTACTGTTTGGTTCTTTTACTTCCCTCATATGACCCATTGTTAAGTATTCATTTATACATTCTCTGTATAAATGAAAATAATGCTGGTCTTTAGCAAATCTTTTTTTTAGACTTAATAGTTGACTTATGGCTTTTGACCTTGATTGTCCTAATTCAGGGCCTTCTTTGGATTTAAAGGGGAGTTCTACTTTGTATGTTCCATCGCTTTTTCTTGTGTGGGTTGTTTGAAAATTGTCTTCACATAGTATGTCCTCCTTTTTTAGTGGTTTTGAAGTATGAATTTCTTCTATTTCCCAGAACTTTCGTAATTGTTCATTTAAATTTTCTGTGGGTGATGTTACCGTGTGAAACGTTTTTGTACTGCTGTCTGATATGGCAGATCCAAATAAAATCCATCCTAACAAGGTTAATTGGGCTGTAGGTGTTGTTTAATTCCCTCTTATTACATTATTTTGTATTATTTTCGCATAGATATCAGCACCTAATAAGAGGTCTATTGGACCCGGTTCAAAAAATCTTTCATCTGCTAGTTTTAATTCTAACAAATGTTTGCAGTTTTCGATGTTGATTATGGTATTAGGTGTTTTACCAGTAATCTGATTGATGACGAAAACTTCAACATTTGTTTTGAAATTGGTATGAATTGATTTCATACATACTTTTGTTTTATATTGTACATGTGCTGTTTGTGTTTTTCCTAAACCTGATATTTGTGTATCAGTTGGAATACAATTTAATTTTAATTTTTTAGACGCAGACTTTGAGATGAAAGATGTCTGTGAACCCGTGTCCAATAACGCTCTTAATTGAGTCGTTCTGCCATTGTTATCCTTTGCGTTTACTAGTGCTGTGGCTAGTAAAGCAAGTTTTGTGCTCTGTCTATGGCTTTGTGCTGTTAAATTTGTAGAAGTACTTGTTGTGGATTCATTTGGTGTTTTTTGTACATGTAATAATGTATTGTGTTTTTTGTTGCATATTGCACAAGTGTTTTTGCTTGGACATTTTTCTATACTATGTGAATCATTTAAGCAATTTTTACATACGTTATGTTGTGTGGCAAATTCTATTTTTTGTTTGGTAGATAATTTTCTGAATATAGGACACCTGAACAGAATGTGATTTTGATTGCATTTTTTGCATTTGTACGTGTTCAAAAAGTTATTTGTATTTTTTGACGTCGATTGTGTTTGGAAAGAAGTTCTTGGTTTGTTAATTTCTTGAATGGCTTCAAGAGTACGGAAGCGCACTTCTAGAAATTCTTTGAATTGAGAGTACGTAGGTATCTCTGTGTTATTTCCTTGTTGCTGTTCCCATAATGCATGAGTCTCAGGCGGAAGTTTTTGTGCAAGTGTATGTACTAGTATGGCGTCTGTATCGACACTCATTGCATTTACTATCACCCACTACAAGTCTACCTACAAGATAACCTTGTGTAGGTACTACTTTACATAGTGCATGTACATATACATACAATCAACATCATCTCAATCTCTCTTGTATATAACAAGAGATTAGAAATACTCTTGACTAATGCAATGAGTACCGCTACCACTCATTACTATACTACTTAATGTAATTAGCAATTAAGTTTTAGTCAGTAGTAATCTATCAGTGGTCAAAGTAACATAATAAAAACTACATTCAGTTAAATATTAAAAATAGTTTTTTCTTCTTTTGTGCAACAAATGGTGACCCCGACAAAGGACAATATTAAAAATTTTTTTTCAAAAAATTTAAAAATTATTTCAAGTGCATTTTAAAAAAGAAAATAATTTAAAGTTAACAAAAAATAAAAATTGATAAATTAAAACAATTTTTGGTGATACAAGTGATCGTGAAAAATTCAAAAAAAAAAAATTTTTTTTTTTTAAGTACAGTGAACACGTGTGAAAATTAACCTAGTGCACATTATACATATTACACATATCACGTGCAAGTTTTCTAATATTTTTACACATCATATACAATTCAAAATTACACATATCACATAATATAGTACACACGTGCATTTTCCACATATTACACATATCATATCACACACATTGCATACACGGTTACATATCACACACATTACATACACGGTTGCATACCACACATAGTACGCACCACATTTTTTTTTCTAAAATTTTTACACAGTGCAATTTTTTAAAATAAATATTATAAATTTTGCTAAAAAATTTATTTAAAATATTGGAAATAATAAATTTATTTCCAAAAAGTGAAAATATTTTGCATAAAATTTGCAATTTTAATTGCACGTGCCTCATCAGATATTTCATCATACCACGAGGAAATTAACGATCCTATGATTAAATATTACTCAACATAAAAGGATCACAACGAGGGAAATCAAAATCAGGACATTTTGCATGCGGATGATTAAAATTTTCACGGATTTCTTAAGATTACTTTTCCACATTTTCCTGGTACCGGCATATCAACATACGTTACTACGTACATATGTTACGCAGCACATCACATTTTTGTCTTGGAATGGGTTTATTATACAATTAAACTAATCATAACTATTATATTTTTTAAATTATTTAAAACAAAAATTAAATTTACGATAAATATTCATATTTTTTAGGTTATTAGCACTTTAACATATTATCCATACATATATACAAAACAGAGGAAAGGCATAAAATTGGAATCATTTGGACATTAAATAAATGCAGACAATTTAAATATATAAAAAAAAAAAAAAACATACATATACGAGTACATACATACATATATTTACGAATACATTACAACGGAATCGCAGTAAGTAAATTTTCATTTCACTTTTATTCAAACTTCCTTTGTTTATTACAATAACACGTATTTATTATACGTGTGATTATCTTTACTTTCAATATTATATACATATATGACAAATATTTTTTCTTAAATATCGGTACACGCGGTAAATTGTTTTCGAGATCGTATATATATAGTACCTTTTATAAAGTTACATAGTAATTCATTTTAAAAGTTAAAGATTTTGTCATTAAAGTTAAAGTACAAATATTTCACGACATTTTGTATTAAACCCGTTAAAATTGAACCTTTTCGTTTAAGTCTGTATTAACCCGTTCACTTAATTTAAATTAATTGGTTTTAAGATGTTAAGCGACGGGTCTGAAAACGGTAATACCAAAAAATCTCCTAATACCAGAGACAATAGTCCTTTACAGAATACTGATCATGATAGTTAGCAATTAATTACACATGACACTTTTATTGGAAGCATGAAAATACCACCCTTTTGGAACAATCGACCCGATTTGTGGTTTGTACAGATCGAGACACAGTTCCGAGTTAAAGGTATAACATCTTCCAGTACGAAATACGACTATCTTGTTGCTTCTTTGCCATCCGAAACCATGGAAATTGTGTCTGATATTCTTCTGAACCCACCACAACAAGAAAAGTATGAAAATTTGAAAAAGCATCTTCTTTCTCGTAGTACAAATTCAGAAGGTCGTAGACTTGATACACTCTTACATAAAGTTGAATTAGGCGATTACAAACCTTCAGAGTTATACAGACATATGGAATCATTAGCCGGTGGAAACAGTTTGGTTAGCCCTTCACTATTAAAAAATCTGTGGATTAGCAAGCTTCCTTCTTCCATACAAGCATGCATTATAGTTATAGAGAAATCTCATACGTTAGACGAAATACTCACTATAGCTGACAAAATCCAAGATTCAACGGCCTCTACCAATATATCAGCTCTTAACTACAATAAACATTTTCCTAGTGGCAACAATAATAGCATTAACGACGCTATATCAGAATTAACTGAACGTATTAAACGGTTGGAAACCCGAAATTTCAACCGGAGCCCAAGACAACGTTCCAGATCAAATACCCGTTTCTCATCCAAAAGTCCTGCACGTACCACTGAAAACAAAAGGTTATGCTGGTTTCATAAACGTTATGGTTCCATGGCTCAAAAATGTTTACTTCCCTGTTCTTATGTTGCAAAAGAAGATTCACAAAAAAACTGAATGTAGCTGTTTCGCCTGCGGCAGCGAATACACATAAGCTTTCACGCCGCCTTTTCATTTATGATAAAACAAACAAGTTAAACTTCCTCATCGATACAGGTGCAGAAATTTCCATTATTCCAAAACGAAATTACGCTCGTTCTGTAACCAAGACAGATTATCGATTAATTTCAGCAAATGGTACACCTATCTCAACTTTCGGCTTTACAAATCTTTCGCTCAATTTAGGACTACGACGTTGTTTCAACCACTCTTTTGTAATTGCGGCCACTGATTACGCTATCATAAGCGCAGATTTTTTATATAAATACAATCTCATTGTCGATCTCAGACAGAGAAAACTTATTGATCAGACAACACTTTTCTCGGTTAAATGCATTTCACGAAAATGTGACTCATGCTCTCCGAAACTTTGCCCCGTTGAAGGTGAATACGGTGCAATTCTTAACGAATTTCCATCGTTAAAAGCACCTCCCAATTTCCAAACGGAAGCACATCACAGTGTTGTACATCGTATACATACAAGAGGTCCTCTACCATCAGCGAAACCCAGAAGATTGCATCTGGAAAAATTTAAAATTGCCAAAGATGAATTTGACACTATGGTAAAATTAGGTATATGCCGTCCATCTTCGTCCTGCGTAGCCTCACCATTACACATGGTCCCTAAGAAAGATTCTGGTTGGCGACCTTGCGGTGATTATAGACAACTAAATGCTGTTACCGAATTTGATAAATATCCTTTGCCAAACATATAGGACTTTACTATCAATTTGCACGGTTGCAAAATTTTTTCAAAAATCGACTTAATACGAGCGTACCATCAAATCCCAGTAGCACCTGAAGACATTTATAAAACGGCAGTGACGACTCCTTTCGGTTTATACGAATTCGTACGTATGCCTTTCGGCGTTAAAAACGGCGCCCAAACTTTTCAGCGCTTTATCAACGAAGTTTTAATGGGTCTTGATTTTTTTTTTTTTCATACATTGATGATATCTTAATCGGAAGTAAATCCCAACTCAACATAAAGAACACCTTCGTCTACTTTTCACTCGTCTTGCCAAGTACGGCATCAATGTTAATCCTACTAAGTGCATTTTTGGTCAAACTGAGCTAGATTTTTTGGGACAAAAATCACAGATAAAGGTATATTACCTTCACACAGTAAAGTCGAAGCTATAGCTAATTACGCTATTCCTGCTTCAGTCAAAAGCCTACAACGTTTTCTAGGCATGCAAACTTTTACCACAGGTTCATACCTAACTTTTCAAAAATAGCTATACCTTTATACGATGTGATCAAGAAATGTGAACCAAAGAGAAATGCCAAGATACCCTTAGAATGGAATGAAGCGCAACGAACTGCTTTTGATAAAATCAAAACTTCGCTTCAAAACTGTACCTTATTAGCTCATCCCGACTCAACCGCCAATTTCAGCCTTTGGATAGACGCATCCAGTGATGCTGTAGGCGCAGTCGTTCAACAGTACAGCAACAATTCTTGGCAACCATTAAGCTTCTTCTCTAGAAGGTTACAAGCTGCTGAAAAAAAGTAATCAACGTTCGATCGTGAACTGTTAGTTCTATACTTAGCCATTAAACATTTCAGGCATCTTTTAGAAGGAAAGCACTTTATTGTCTATACTGACCATAAGCCACTTACGAAAGCAATAGGCTCCAAATCTGATAAGTCGCCTAGACAAACAAATCACCTTTCATATATTTCACAATTTACAAATGACATAAGACATGTTTCAGGTTGTCAATATATAGTTTCTGATGCGCTTTCCAGAACACACATCGAACCCATTTCACAAACACAAAAGTTAGACCTATACCATGAACAACAAACTGACGAAGAACTTAAAATATTCTCGTCAAACAGTCATCCGATTCATCTTCGTTTCGTCTTAAAAAAATTCAAATCCCATTAGAAAATCTTGAGATTTGGTGCGAAATTTCCACAGGCATAGATAGACCTTATGTACCAGGAAGTCTCCGACGTATCGTCTTTGACTCAATTCACAATCTTTCTCATCCTAGCGTCAGGTGCACAAACAAACTAATCACTCAAAAGTATTTCTGGCCTAAAATGAATAGTGAAATTAGACTTTGGTCGAAAACTTGCATCTCTTGTCAAAAAGCTAAAGTCGTACGAAATATAGTATCACCTCATGGTAATTACAAAGTACCTGCCGGAAGATTTGAACACATTCACTTGGACATCGTTGGCCCCTTGCCTCCATCCAATGGTCATAGTTATATCTTAACTATTAAAGATCGTTTTTCACACTGGCCTGAAGCAATTCCCTTGCGAAACATTGAAGCTAAAACCGTATGCAACGCTTTCATCCATAACTGGATTGCGCGTTATGGCATCTGTCAAACACTCACGACTGATCAAGGAACTCAGTTCGAATCCGCACTTTTCAAAGAGCTCTCACAAATCTTAGGTAGTCATCGCATTCGAACCACCACCTATCACCCACAGTCAAACGGTTACGTAGAGAGATTTCACAGACAACTCAAAGTAGCCATTAGAGCTTCCATTAACCCTAAGGATTGGTATAATACTTTACCCTGGATACTCTTAGGAATTCGCTCAGCTCTTATCGAGGATATTGGTCTTTCTCCAGCTCACCTTATGTATGGACAACCTCTTCGCTTACCAGGAGAATTTATCACCCATCACATACTACCTGATTCCAAAATCGATAATCCTACGGCTCAAGAAATTCAACGTAACATAGCCAACATATTACCACATACTCAACGATCTAGAAAACAATGTCATATTTTCGTACCGCAAGATATTCAAAAATGTACGCATGTATTTATCAAAGACGCAATATACAAAGGTAGTTTGAATCCACCGTACAGCGGACAGTATAAAGTATTAGAAAGAAATGATAAAATTTTTAAAGTTCGGATAAACGACAAAGAAGAAATGATAAACATAGACAGATTAAAACCTGCATTTCTTTTGAACCCAGATGTTTCCAATTCTTATCCACCTACTAGATCTACACAAGCCAAAAAAGTTCATTTTAGATTGTAAAAAATTGTTAATCTTAAATTAAGTTAAATGTACATATGTGTAACTAGAAACATTATTTTATGTTAAATTTTAAGTTTAAATTTCAATTTAAGGATTTTAAAATAAGTTAATATATATATAACTTCTTTTTCATAGGGGGGAGTGATGTAGCCACACTCATTGCATTTACTATCACCCACTACAAGTCTGCCTACAAGATAACCTTGTGTAGGTACTACTTTACATAGTGCATGTACATATACATACAATCAACATCATCTCAATCTCTCTTGTATATAACAAGAGATTAGAAATACTCTTGACTAATGCAATGAGTACCGCTACCACTCATTACTATACTACTTAATGTAATTAGCAATTAAGTTTTAGTCAGTAGTAATCTATCAGTGGTCAAAGTAACATAATAAAAACTACATTCAGTTAAATATTAAAAATAGTTTTTTCTTCACTTTAACAAGTGTTTGATCGAATTTGAGGTTTCGATTTTGATGGCTGGTTGGCCAAACAAGGTTTTGAGATGGGTATTTACTAGCACACGTTTGTTATTGTATCGTTTTTGTAGTAATTCCCATGCTTTGGTGTAATTTGAGGCAGTGACGTCAAACTGTCTAAGAAATTTTTCAGCTTCACCAGTTACTGAAGCTTTAAGGTAATGTAATTTCTGAACACTTGCAAGATTTGCTTTTTTATGTATTAGACAAGAAAATAGATCGAAAAATTATCTCCAATTTTTATAATTACCATCAAATTTTGGTATTGGAATAGGGGTTAATTGAATATTGTCTTTTTCTGTATTTTCAGGGTCTATTTGAGATGTATTTATATTTTCAGTTTTTGTTTCTAATTCAAATTATTTTAATGTGTCTTTGCATTTTACAATGTATTCGAGATATAAATTCTCGAATTCATATAAATCGCTGCTGATATATGTATCAGCTTCATCGTTTTCTTCTTCATTATCATAGATAAGTATATGATTTGCTTGGAATTTCTTCCATAAAACTTCAAAGCATTCTAATCTTGCTTTGTAGTATGATTCAGTAAATTGTTTTCCTGAATTTTTGTCAAAGTTATTTGCCGATCGTGTAAGTTGCTCAAGCAAAGATGTTTGAGTCTTAACGATGGCAGCGACTTCCACTTTTTTACTGCCACGTCCCATTCTGGTTGCACTATTGCTCGTAGGACCAAAAAATGTATTGCCGTCTCTGTTTTTCTAATACCTAGAAATGGCAGAGATTGACAATACAATGTTAATTAATAACAAGTATGAAGTGCCGCTGTTTCGTAAACCAGAATTAGGGAGTTGGGCAGTAAAATGAAAAAGTCTTAGTTTAAACGTTATAAAACTTATATTTATTGAATTAAATTAAAACTTAAAAATTAGGAAAACGATAAAAATTTAAAAAAAATAAAAATTCAAGCAAAATAATAGAATATAAAAATAAGTAAATAAAAAAAAAATATAAAATCCAAGGCAAAATAAAAATAATTAAATAAATAAAAAATTCAAGCAAATAAAATTCAAATAATAAGTTATAAAAAATAAAAGATGAATAAAAAAGTAAAATGCAACAAAATAAATACAAATTAAAATGAATTAAATGATAAAATAAAGAAATGAAATTAAAAAGCAAAGTAAATAGCTGAAGCAGATTAATGCTTGGCCCTATTCCACCTTTCTATGTCCAAGGCGGTCTATGAACGAAAGAAGAAGAAAAAAATTATAAATTATATGTGTAATTTGTGTTAGTCAGACTTACTAGAATTACTGAAGTTGTCTGGGTTGAAAATTATTATACCGGATCTTCAGTTAAAATTCGCTGAAGATCGGTTTAAATGTAGATGATATCCAAGTTAAGATTCGCTTGAGATATCACTACGAAAGTACTTTGGATTCTAGTTAAGATTCGCTAGAATCCGGATTAGTATAAAAATATTTTTTGATTTAACGATCCAGTTAAGATTCGCTGTCTCGTTAAATCGGGGGTACCTTTTAGTTAAGATTCGCTAAAAGGCTCTAGAGGTTCGAAGGATTAAGATTCGTCCTTCTTGATTCTCAGTTAAGATTCGCTGAGACTGAATAAGCATATTCTATTTGGCATAGTAAAGTGGTTAATTCTTCGTAAGTTAAATTGGCTGCTGGAATAATCCGCTTCAGATGTGTCTTCACTGATTTTACTCCTGCCTCCCATAAACCGCCAAAGTGTGGAGCTGATGGTGGGTTAAAATGCCATTTTATATATAAATTTGTTGAAATTGTATTAATACTGGTTTTGAATTATTTTAGGTATTTTTTGAATTCGTTATCCAGAACCTTGTTTGCGCCTACAAATGTTGTGCCTTGGTCAGAGTAAACATCTGTGCATAAGCCTCGTCTGCTGACAAATCTTCTGAAGGCTGCTAGGAACGCGTTTGTTGTTAATTCGGTTACCAACTCGATATGTATGACTTTGGTAACCATGCAAATCAATATGGCAATGTAGCCTTTTAAGGTTTTTGCGTTTCGGATCTTTGATGTTTTTATATTGATTGGCCCTGCATAATCTATTCCGACGTGTTGAAATGGTAATGAAATGTTGACTCTACATTCAGGCAAGTCACCCATAATTTGTTGTGATGTTTTTGGTCGTGTTCTATAGCATTGTATGCATTTGTGCAAATGTAGTCTTATTGTATTTCGTGCATTTAGTAGCCAATATTTATGTCGTAAAGTGTTTAGAACTAATTGTGTTCCACCATGTAGTGTAATTTTGTGATAATGATTAATTATTAGTGTTGTGACATGGTGTTTACTTGGAATAATGATTGGGTGCTTAGTATTGAAAGGTAAATTGGTATTGGACAGACGACCACCTACTTTTAATATACCCTTTTCGCAGATAAAGGGGCGAGAGCTAATAATACGACTTTTACTTGGTATAGGTCTGTTATTTTTAATGTGTTCAATTTCTTGTCTGAAATTGTTGTGTTGAATTATTGATATTATACGTAATTCTGCTGTATTTAGTTCTTCTAATGTAAGATAATTTTTTCTTTTGCTTTTAGGGTATTTGCAATTGTGAAAGAATCGAAGACAACAGGCTACAACTCGTATTAATTTTGAAAGGGATGAGTATTTGAATAATAATGATGGTTCCTGTATATTTAATAATGTCGTTAATGATTTAACTTCTATTTTAGGTTCGATAATTTTGGGCTGTATTGGCCATGAATTTTGAGTGTTAACTAACCAATTGGGACCTGACCACCATAATGTAAGGGATGGTAGTAATTCCGGAGGAATTCCTCGCGACGCACAATCAGCTGGATTGTCTGCTGATGGAACATATCGCCATTCTTCTGGTGGGACATTATCTTGGATTTCTACAACACGGTTTGCTATGTATGTTTTCCATTTTGATGGTGATCCTTTAATCCAAGCAAATGTTATTTCAGAATCAGACCAGGCGTATTTTTGGATATTTTGAAGATCCATATCATTTTGTATTTGTTTCATGAGTTTGGACAATATGACTGCTGCACATAATTCAAGTCTAGGTAATGTAATGGGCTTGATAGGAGTAACTTTGGTTTTTGCAGCTATGAGGGAACTAGTTTTGACGTTATTTTGATAGATAACTAAATATACTACTACTGCATATGCTCGTGTTGATGCATCACAGAATCCATGGAGTTTTGCTCTATGGTGTGAGTGGAATTTTGTCCATCTAGGAATTTTGATTGTTTGGAGTTGGGTAATTTGATTTCGGAAGCCTAACCATTCATCTGATAGGTGATTGTTGAGATGTTCATCCCAGCTACAGCCTGATTTCCAGAGTTTTTGAATTAATATTTTAGCTATAATTATACATGGTGCTAACCACCCGAAGGGATCAAATAAAGACGCTACTTCAGACAGAATGGTTCTTTTGTATAATTTGTTTTTTGTTCGTGTAATTGAATTTTAAATTGGAAAACATCTTCACCTGGATACCACTGGAGACCTAAAGTTTTGAATGACTCTTGTGAAGTAAGTTCTAATTAGGTTTTCATTTCTCTATCTTCGTATGGTATATTGATTAACAAGTCTTGTGAATTTGAGGTCCATTTTCTCAAATGAAAACCTGCTGTTATTACCACGTCTATCATCTGAGATTGTAATTCCAATGCTTCACTCTTATCATTGGATCCCAGACAACAGTCATCTACATAGAAACAAGTTGGTAAGACTTTGGCTGCTTTTGGAAAATTCTTAGCTTCGTCTTTTGCTAATTGTTGCAATGTTCGTATTGCAAGGAATGGTGCTGGTGTGGTTCCGAAAGTGACGGTTGTTAAAGCATAGTCTTTTATTTTATGATGGGGTGATTCTCTCCAAACAATTCGTTGGTAATTGTAATGTTTTTCAGAGATCCAGATCATTCTGTACATCTTTTTTATATCTGCTGTCATCACATATTGGAATTGTCTCCATCTCATTAATGTTGACCATAATGTTGGTTGTATTGTTGGACCAGTGAGCATTTGTTCATTTAAGGATTTACCATTTGTGGTTTTGCTAGATGCATTAAAAACTACTCTTAGTTTGGTTGTTGTACTGTCTTTTATGACAGCGTGATGTGGTAAGTAGTAATATTGTATTTGTTTATCGTTACTGTTTGGTTCTTTTACTTCCCTCATATGACCCATTGTTAAGTATTCATTTATACATTCTCTGTATAAATGAAAATAATGCTGGTCTTTAGCAAATCTTTTTTTTAGACTTAATAGTTGACTTATGGCTTTTGACCTTGATTGTCCTAATTCAGGGCCTTCTTTGGATTTAAAGGGGAGTTCTACTTTGTATGTTCCATCGCTTTTTCTTGTGTGGGTTGTTTGAAAATTGTCTTCACATAGTACGTCCTCCTTTTTTAGTGGTTTTGAAGTATGAATTTCTTCTATTTCCCAGAACTTTCGTAATTGTTCATTTAAATTTTCTGTGGGTGATGTTACCGTGTGAAACGTTTTTGTACTGCTGTCTGATATGGCAGATCCAAATAAAATCCATCCTAACAAGGTTAATTGGGCTGTAGGTGTTGTTTAATTCCCTCTTATTACATTATTTTGTATTATTTTCGCATAGATATCAGCACCTAATAAGAGGTCTATTGGACCCGGTTCAAAAAATCTTTCATCTGCTAGTTTTAATTCTAACAAATGTTTGCAGTTTTCGATGTTGATTATGGTATTAGGTGTTTTACCAGTAATCTGATTGATGACGAAAACTTCAACATTTGTTTTGAAATTGGTATGAATTGATTTCATACATACTTTTGTTTTATGAAACTCCTACAAATATTAAACAAATAATACATATGGATATATATACTAACTCAAAAGCAAACTTTTTAACATTTTTAGACAGATTTTCTAAATTTGCCTCTGCTTATTATTTAGAAGATAGGACCAACCAAACAATAATTGAAATGATAAGAGAATACAAATCGCAACGGGGTCATTTTCAAAAATTAATCACTGACAACGAGTTTAGGAGCATTAATATTAAAGATTATTTAAGAAATGAGGGTATAGAACTCCATTTGGTTAAGTCAAATAATCATACCGGGAATTCGGACATAGAGAGGTTACACAGCACCATTGCTGAAAGAATTCGAGTATTGGGAGTAGAAAATAAGCATCTTAGTATAAAAGAAAAAATGAGTAAAGCGATTGAATGGTACAACAATAGTTTCCATTCAACAACTAAAGATAAACCCATAAATATTCGAGAGGGAAGAAGTGACATAAATGTTATATAATAATTTATGTAAAGAAAAAGCAAGGTATATTAATAAACTTAACACCAATAGAGAGTATTATATAGAGGATAGACTAGAAGGTTATATAAAAAATTACAAAAGCCTTAGACATAAAGAAGAATCCAAGTTTATTAAAAAGAACTTAGCAAATATACATACCTCAAATATCAAAAGAAAATATAAATTTTCAGGTAAACTGGATTTTCAAGATACTACTGGTACTATCAATGATGACAACAATCAGGGCATATCTGACAATTGAAGAAATTAACTCGAATTCCGGATACACTGAAATACAATTGAACAACGTTGGTATAGTAAAGAGTTATGATACTGTACTTCATATAATAAATCTTAAAGAAATCATAGGGTTAATCGACATTTAACCCTATCTATCGATCGGATAGATTTAAAAGATAAAATAACGTTAGAATATCAATTAAAAACCATAAAAAATAAGGTAAGAACATTAATTCCACATAGACAGAAAAGAGGTATAATTAATGTAGTAGGCACAGTCCAGAAATGGCTTTTTGGTACAATGGATGATTCAGATAGGCAAGAAATTGAAGAACATTTAAAGGTAATAGACATTAATAATCATAATGCAATTGAAAATTTAAATTCCCAAGTAAAAATTAATAAAAATTTTAATGAAACCTTTACAAAATTAAAAGAAATAATTGATAATGATAGATCAGTAGTTACCCAACAGTTCAATGAAATTGTTAGTAGACAAAAAGTGTTAGACAGACAGTTATTGTATACAGATTTTGCTTTAAAATTAAAAATATTACAGGATAATATAGAACATATTCAAGATAACATAGCCTCGTCCAGATTAGGATTAATTCACAGCAATATACTAACCAATGAGGAAATTACTGAATATGACATTAACACACAAAAACTACAGAACATAAGACTTGGTACTGCAATTGATAATAAAGAAAACATAATATTCGTTATAAGAATACCTAAGATAATAATAACGACACAGAAATCCTTGTTTATACCAATAAGCGATAATCAAAAACGAGAATTAATGTTTGATCCTTTTGAAATTATAAAATACAAAAACAAGATTTATAATTATAAAGAAAATAAAGATATAAAGAATTTAAAAGTTTGTAATAATTGTCTAATGAAGAAAAATTGTATAAAAATTTTTAATAATGTAACTGAAATAATAGAATTACAAAATGAAGCTATAATAGCAAAAAATTTAAACTTTGTCAATTTTACTAGTAGTTGTGATAATCGTAATATATTATTGAATGGAAATTATTTGATTAACTTTAATAATTGTTCAATAAAATTTGATAATTATATATTAGAAAACAATAAAAAGGAATTAAAACAAAGTTTCATTCTTCCAACTTTTATACAAAATATTAAAGATTTAAACAAAAAATTAATATTTGATGACATTATATTAAATCAAATTGAAAATATAAATGAAATCAAAGAGATTAAATATCATAAGAACAGTTTATATATTTATGGAAGCATTACTACTCTTATTATCATAAGCATTGTAATAATTATTGTAATACTCTCTTGTAAACATCAAGGGCTAAAGGTAAAAATTAGAAACATAACTCAGGAGAGTTCTCACTTAAAGGAGGGAGGAGTTACGTTACCACCCCTTACTAATATAAAAAATATAGAATTTCCGGCGGATAGCCAATTCAATAAATATAATATTAATTAAAATATATTATATTTCATAAAAATTATTATTTTACATTTTTCATTTATTCTGCAAATGTAATTTCCTTTCCCATCAAAATTATTTTCTCATCGTTTTTGCCAAATAAGCAAATACTAATTTTTAACTTTCCCATATTCGTATAAAAACGTGACTTTGGTGTTTACAAGAAAGTAATGTAAAAGTTAATATTTAGATCTTAGTTCAGTTTTAAAACTCGGCTCTTAAGAGTAATTACATATAATTATATTTGTAAGTTCGGTGAATAAATTAAAGAAAAAGGAAAAAAAAGTGTTTTATTTTCATAGAATAAACAAATATTTAAATATTTGATATTATTTTTATTATATTATTTTTTTTATTTCCGAACCTTTCGGTCGACAAAATTTGTATACGCGTCTCACTTCTTTCACCCAGTGTCCCATAACACAATTTTTCAAATGTATCTCATAAAAATTTCATTGCCTAAAACCCGCTTATTTATTTAATATTGAATACTGTATTGCCGTCTCTGTTTTTCTAATACCTAGAAATGGCAGAGATTGACAATACAATGTTAATTAATAACAAGTATGAAGTGCCGCTGTTTCGTAAACCAGAATTAGGGAGTTGGGCAGTAAAATGAAAAAGTCTTCGTTACAAAACTTATATTTATTGAATTAAATTAAAACTTAAAAATTATGAAAACAATAAAAATTAAAAAAAAATAAAAATTCAAGCAAAATAATAAATTATAAAAATAAGTAAATAAAAAAAAATATAAAATCCAAGGCAAAATAAAAATAATTAAATAAATAAAAAATTCAAGCAAATAAAATTTAAATAATAAGTTGTAAAAAATAAAAGATGAATAAAAAAGTAAAATGCAATAAAATAAATACAAATTAAAATGAATTAAATGATAAAATAAAGAAATGAAATTAAAAAGCAAAGTAAATAGCTGAAGCAGATTAATGTTTGGCCCTATTCCACCTTTCTATGTCCAAGGCGGTCTATGAACGAAAGAAGAAGAAAAAAATTATAAATTATATGTGTAATTTGTGTTAGTCAGACTTACTAGAATTACTGAAGTTGTCTGGGTTGAAAATTATTATACCGGATCTTCAGTTAAAATTCGCTGAAGATCGGTTTAAATGTAGATGATATCCAAGTTAAGATTCGCTTGAGATATCACTACGAAAGTACTTTGGATTCTAGTTAAGATTCGCTAGAATCCGGATTAGTATAAAAATATTTTTTGATTTAACGATCCAGTTAAGATTCGCTGTCTCGTTAAATCGGGGGTACCTTTAAGTTAAGATTCGCTGTCTCGTTAAATCGGGGGTACCTTTTAGTTAAGATTCGCTAAAAGGCTCTAGAGGTTCGAAGGATTAAGATTCGTCCTTCTTGATTCTCAGTTAAGATTCGCTGAGACTGAATAAGCAGACAAGGAATTAGTGAAGTGTTCACTTTGAAAATTTGATCAAAAATGATGATTTCTGTTGAATTTCATCTCGTTTATATACGATCTGGGTAAACTGTATTTCTATTGTTTTCCAGTGTAAACAATGAAACAATGTCAACAATAAATTCTGTTTATTGCACTTGTCAAATAATGAAAATAAATAGTTTGACAAGTGCAGTAGTGTTGTGTAATGTGTGTTAATAGTAAATATTGAAATAAATATTTAAATAAAAAATGATTGTAAAAAAAAAAAATGTGAAAATAAATAATATGAAAAAAGATGTATTTGAAGTTTTAACGATTACGACTCTGCATAAATTGTCATTGCCTGGATGTAATTGTATAACCTTACCTAAGGGCCATTGTGTGGGAGGATATCGTTCATCCTTTATTATTACGATATCATTTTCTTGGATGTGAGTATTATTTTTATTCCATTGGCTACGTTGTTGTAATGTATGTAGATATTCATTTGACCATTTTTTCCAGAAATGATTTGTCAGCTGTTTTATATATTTCCATCTGTTGATGTGTAAAGCTTGATCTGGATGGGATGGTTCTGGAGTAGTCAGTAGATGTCGCCCTGTTAAAAAATGGCCTGGAGTTATTAATGAATGATCGTCAGGATTATTAGTCAGTGGTATTAATGGTCTGGAATTAACGCAGGCTTCTATTTGGCATAGTAAAGTGGTTAATTCTTCGTAAGTTAAATTGGCTGCTGAGATAATCCGCTTCAGATGTGTCTTCACTGATTTTACTCCTGCCTCCCATAAACCGCCAAAGTGTGGAGCTGATGGTGGGTTAAAATGCCATTTTATATTTAAATTTGTTGAAATTGTATTAATACTGTTTTTGAATTCTTTTGGGTATTTTTTGAATTCGTTATCCAGAACCTTGTTTGCGCCTACAAATGTTGTGCCCTGGTCAGAGTAAACATCTGTGCATAAGCCTCGTCTGCTGACAAATCTTCTGAAGGCTGCTAGGAATGCGTTTGTTGTTAATTCGGTTACCAACTCGATATGTATGGCTTTGGTAACCATGCAAATGAATATGGCAATGTAGCCTTTTAAGGTTTTTGCGTTTCGGATCTTTGATGTTTTTATATTGATTGGCCCTGCATAATCTATGCCGATATGTTGAAATGGTAATGACATGTTGACTCTACATTCAGGCAAGTCACCCATAATTTGTTGTGATGTTTTTGGTCGTGTTCTATAGCATTGTATGCATTTGTGCATATATATTCTTATTGTATTTCGTGCATTTAGTAGCCAATATTTATGTCGTAAAGTGTTTAGAACTAATTGTGTTCCACCATGTAGTGTAATTTTGTGATAATGATTTATTATTAATGTTGTGACATGGTGTTTATTTGGAATAATGATTGGGTGCTTAGTATTGAAAGGTAAATTGGTAATGGACAGACGACCACCTACTCTTAATATACCCTTTTCGCAGATAAAGGGGCGAAGGTTAATAATACGACTTTTACTTGGTATAGGTCTGTTATTTTTAATGTGTTCAATTTCTTGTCTGAAATTGTTGTGTTGAATTATTGATATTATACGTAATTCTGCTGTATTTCGTTCTTCTAATGTAAGATAATTTTTTCTTTTGCTTTTAGGGTATTTTCAATTGTGAAAGAATCGAAGACAACAGGCTACAACTCGTATTAATTTTGAAAGGGATGAGTATTTGAATAATAATGATGGTTCCTGTATATTTAATAATGTCGTTAATGATTTAACTTCTATTTTAGGTTCGATAATTTTGGGCTGTATTGGCCATGAATTTTGAGTGTTAACTAACCAATTGGGACCTGACCACCATAATGTAAGGGATGGTAGTAATTCCGGAGGAATTCCTCGCGACGCACAATCAGCTGGATTGTCTGCTGATGGAACATATCGCCATTCTTCTGGTGGGACATTATCTTGGATTTCTACAACACGGTTTGCTATGTATGTTTTCCATTTTGATGGTGATCCTTTAATCCAAGCTAATGTTATTTTAGAATCAGACCAGGCGTATTTTTGGATATTTTGAAGATCCATATCGTTTTGTATTTGTTTCATGAGTTTGGACAATATGACTGCTGTATATAATTCAAGTCTAGGTAATGTAATGGGCTTGATAGGAGCAACTTTGGTCTTTGCAGCTATAAAGGAACTAGTTTTGACGTTATTTTGATAGATAACTAAATATACTACTGCTGCATATGCTCGTGTTGATGCATCACAGAATCCATGGAGTTTTGTTCTATGGTATGAGTGGAATTTTGTCCATCTAGGAATTTTGATTGTTTGGAGTTGGGTAATTTGATTTCGGAAGCCTAACCATTCATCTGATAGGTGATTGTTGAGATGTTCATCCCAGCTACAGCCTGATATCCAGAGTTTTTGAATTAATATTTTAGCTATAATTATACATGGTGCTAACCACCCGAAGGGATCAAATAAAGACGCTACTTCAGACAGAATGGTTCTTTTTGTATAATTTGTTTTTTGTTCGTGTAATTGAATTTTAAATTGGAAAACATCTTCACCTGGATACCACTGGAGACCTAAAGTTTTGTATGACTCTTGTGAAGTAAGTTCTAATTAGGTTTTCTTTTCCCTATCTTCGTATGGTATATTGATTAACAAGTCTTGTGAATTTGAGGTCCATTTTCTCAAATGAAAACCTGCTGTTATTACCACGTCTATCATCTGAGATTGTAATTCCAATGCTTCACTCTTATCATTGGATCCCAGACATCAGTCATCTACATAGAAACAAGTTGGTAAGACTTTGGCTGCTTTTGGAAAATTCTTAGCTTCGTCTTTTGCTAATTGTTGCAATGTTCGTATTGCAAGGAATGGTGCTGGTGTGGTTCCGAAAGTGACGGTTGTTAAAGCATAGTCTTTTATTTTATGATGGGGTGATTCTCTCCAAACAATTCGTTGGTAATTGTAATGTTTTTCAGAGATCCAGATCATTCTGTACATCTTTTTTATATCTGCTGTCATCACATATTGGAATTGTCTCCATCTCATTAATGTTGACCATAATGTTGGTTGTATTGTTGGACCAGTGAGCATTTGTTCATTTAAGGATTTACCATTTGTGGTTTTGCTAGATGCATTAAAAACTACTCTTAGTTTGGTTGTTGTACTGTCTTTTATGACAGCGTGATGTGGTAAGTAGTAATATTGTATTTGTTTATCGTTACTGTTTGGTTCTTTTACTTCCCTCATATGGCCCATTGTTAAGTATTCATTTATACATTCTCTGTATAAATGAAAATAATGCTGGTCTTTAGCAAATCTTTTTTTTAGACTTAATAGTTGACTTATGGCTTTTGACCTTGATTGTCCTAATTCAGGGCCTTCTTTGGATTTAAAGGGGAGTTCTACTTTGTATGTTCCATCGCTTTTTCTTGTGTGGGTTGTTTGAAAATTGTCTTCACATAGTATGTCCTCCTTTTTTAGTGGTTTTGAAGTATGAATTTCTTCTATTTCCCAGAACTTTCGTAATTGTTCATTTAAATTTTCTGTGGGTGATGTTACCGTGTGAAACGTTTTTGTACTGCTGTCTGATATGGCAGATCCAAATAAAATCCATCCTAACAAGGTTAATTGGGCTGTAGGTGTTGTTTAATTCCCTCTTATTACATTATTTTGTATTATTTTCGCATAGATATCAGCACCTAATAAGAGGTCTATTGGACCCGGTTCAAAAAATCTTTCATCTGCTAGTTTTAATTCTAACAAATGTTTGCAGTTTTCGATGTTGATTATGGTATTAGGTGTTTTACCAGTAATCTGATTGATGACGAAAACTTCAACATTTGTTTTGAAATTGGTATGAATTGATTTCATACATACTTTTGTTTTATATTGTACATGTGCTGTTTGTGTTTTTCCTAAACCTGATATTTGTGTATCAGTTGGAATACAATTTAATTTTAATTTTTTAGACGCAGACTTTGAGATGAAAGATGTCTGTGAACCCGTGTCCAATAACGCTCTTAATTGAGTCGTTCTGCCATTGTTATCCTTTGCGTTTACTAGTGCTGTGGCTAGTAAAGCAAGTTTTGTGCTCTGTCTATGGCTTTGTGCTGTTAAATTTGTAGAAGTACTTGTTGTGGATTCATTTGGTGTTTTTTGTACATGTAATAATGTATTGTGTTTTTTGTTGCATATTGCACAAGTGTTTTTGCTTGGACATTTTTCTATACTATGTGAATCATTTAAGCAATTTTTACATAGGTTATGTTGTGTGGCAAATTCTATTTTTTGTTTGGTAGATAATTTTCTGAATATAGGACACCTGAACAGAATGTGATTTTGATTGCATTTTTTGCATTTGTACGTGTTCAAAAAGTTGTTTGTATTTTTTGACGTCGATTGTGTTTGGAAAGAAGTTCTTGGTTTGTTAATTTCTTAAATGGCTTCAAGAGTACGGAAGCGCACTTCTAGAAATTCTTTGAATTGAGAGTACGTAGGTATCTCTGTGTTATTTCCTTGTTGCTGTTCCCATAATGCATGAGTCTCAGGCGGAAGTTTTTGTGCAAGTGTATGTACTAGTACGGCGTCCCAATGGTTTGTTGGGAGCTCAAATGCTGTGAGTTCGTGTAGAACTTCTTCAGTTTGATCTAACAAGTGTTTGATCGAATTTGAGGTTTCGATTTTGATGGCTGGTTGGCCAAACAAGGTTTTGAGATGGGTATTTACTAGCACACGTTTGTTATTGTATCGTTTTTGTAGTAAATCCCATGCTTTGGTGTAATTTGAGGCAGTGACGTCAAACTGTCTAAGCAATTTTGCAGCTTCACCAGTTACTGAAGCTTTAAGGTAATGTAATTTCTGAACACTTGCAAGATTTGCTTTTTTATGTATTAGACAAGAAAATAGATCGAAAAATGATCTCCAATTTTTATAATTACCATCAAATTTTGGTATTGGAATAGGGGTTAATTGAATATTGTCTTTTTCTGTATTTTCAGGGTCTATTTGAGATGTATTTATATTTTCAGTTTTTGTTTCTAATTCAAATTATTTTAATGTGTCTTTGCATTTTACAATGTATTCGAGATATAAATTCTCGAATTCATATAAATCGCTGCTGATATATGTATCAGCTTCATCGTTTTCTTCTTCATTATCATAGATAAGTATATGATTTGCTTGGAATTTCTTCCATAAAACTTCAAAGCATTCTAATCTTGCTTTGTAGTATGATTCAGTAAATTGTTTTCCTGAATTTTTGTCAAAGTTATTTGCCGATCGTGTAAGTTGCTCAAGCAAAGATGTTTGAGTCTTAACGATGGCAGCGACTTCCACTATTTTACTGCCACGTCCCATTCTGGTTGCACTATTGCTCGAAGGACCAAAAAATGTATTGCCGTCTCTGTTTTTCTAATACCTAGAAATGGCAGAGATTGACAATACAATGTTAATTAATAACAAGTATGAAGTGCCGCTGTTTCGTAAACCAGAATTAGGGAGTTGGGCAGTAAAATGAAAAAGTCTTAGTTTAAACGTTATAAAACTTATATTTATTGAATTAAATTAAAACTTAAAAATTATGAAAACAATAAAAATTTAAAAAAAATAAAAATTCAAGCAAAATAATAGAATATAAAAATAAGTAAATAAAAAAAAAATATAAAGTCCAAGGCAAAATAAAAATAATTAAATAAATAAAAAATTCAAGCAAATAAAATTCAAATAATAAGTTATAAAAAATAAAAGATGAATAAAAAAGTAAAATGCAACAAAATAAATACAAATTAAAATGAATTAAATGATAAAATAAAGAAATGAAATTAAAAAGCAAAGTAAATAGCTGAAGCAGATTAATGCTTGGCCCTATTCCACCTTTCTATGTCCAAGGCGGTCTATGAACGAAAGAAGAAGAAAAAAATAAAACAATTAAAAAAAAAAATTATAAATTATATGTGTAATTTGTGTTAGTCAGACTTAGTAGAATTACTGAAGTTGTCTGGGTTGAAAATTATTATACCGGATCTTCAGTTAAAATTCGCTGAAGATCGGTTTAAATGTAGATGATATCCAAGTTAAGATTCTCTTGAGATATCACTACGAAAGTACTTTGGATTCTAGTTAAGATTCGCTAGAATCCGGATTAGTATAAAAATATTTTTTGATTTAACGATCCAGTTAAGATTCGCTGTCTCGTTAAATCGGGGGTACCTTTTAGTTAAGATTCGCTAAAAGGCTCTAGAGGTTCGAAGGATTAAGATTCGTCCTTCTTGATTCTCAGTTAAGATTCGCTGAGACTGAATAAGCAGACAAGGAATTAGTGAAGTGTTCACTTTGAAAATTTGATCAAAAATGATGATTTCTGTTGAATTTCATCTCGTTTATATACGATCTGGGTAAACTGTATTTCTATTGTTTCCCAGTGTAAACAATGAAACAATGTCAACAATAAATTCTGTTTATTGCACTTGTCAAATAATGAAAATAAATAGTTTGACAAGTGCAGTAGTGTTGTGTAATGTGTGTTAATAGTAAATATTGAAATAAATATTTAAATAAAAAATGATTGTAAAAAAAAAAAATGTGAAAATAAATAATATGAAAAAAGATGTATTTGAAGTTTTAACGGTTACGACTCTGCATAAATTGTCATTGCCTGGATGTAATGGTATAACCTTACCTAAGGGCCATTGTATGGGAGGATATCGATCATCCTTTATTATTACGATATCATTTTCTTGGATGTGAGTATTATTTTTATTCCATTTGCTACGTTGTTGTAATGTATGTAGATATTCATTTGACCATTTTTTCCAGAAATGATTTGTCAGCTGTTGTATATATTTCCATCTGTTGATGTGTAAAGCTTGATCTGGATGGGATGGTTCTGGAGTAGTCAGTAGATGTCGCCCTGTTAAAAAATGGCCTGGAGTTATTAATGAATGATCGTCAGGATTATTAGTCAGTGGTATTAATGGTCTGGAATTAACGCAGGCTTCTATTTGGCATAGTAAAGTGGTTAATTCTTCGTAAGTTAAATTGGCTGCTGGAATAATCCGCTTCAGATGTGTCTTCACTGATTTTACTCCTGCCTCCCATAAACCGCCAAAGTGTGGAGCTGATGGTGGGTTAAAATGCCATTTTATATTTAAATTTGTTGAAATTGTATTAATACTGTTTTTGAATTCTTTTGGGTATTTTTTGAATTCGTTATCCAGCACCTTGTTTGCGCCTACAAATGTTGTGCCCTGGTCAGAGTAAACATCTGTGCATAAGCCTCGTCTGCTGACAAATCTTCTGAAGGCTGCTAGGAATGCGTTTGTTGTTAATTCGGTTACCAACTCGATATGTATGGCTTTGGTAACCATGCAAATGAATATGGCAATGTAGCCTTTTAAGGTTTTTGCGTTTCGGATCTTTGATGTTTTTATATTGATTGGCCCTGCATAATCTATTCCGACGTGTTGAAATGGTAATGAAATGTTGACTCTAAATTCAGGCAAGTCACCCTAATTTGTTAAGATGTTTTTGGTCGTGTTCTATAGCATTGTATGCATTTGTGCATATGTAGTTTTATTGTATTTCGTGCATTTAGTAGCCAATATTTATGTCGTAAAGTGTTTAGAACTAATTGTGTTCCACCATGTAGAGTAATTTTGTGATAATGATTTATTATTAATGTTGTGACATGGTGTTTATTTGGAATAATGATTGGGTGCTTAGTATTGAAAGGTAAATTGGTAATGGACAGACGACCACCTACTCTTAATATACCCTTTTCGCAGATAAAGGGGCGAAGGTTAATAATACGACTTTTACTTGGTATAGGTCTGTTATTTTTAATGTGTTCAATTTCTTGTCTGAAATTGTTGTGTTGAATTATTGATATTATACGTAATTCTGCTGTATTTCGTTCTTCTAATGTAAGATAATTTTTTCTTTTGCTTTTAGGGTATTTGCAATTGTGAAAGAATCGAAGACAACAGGCTACAACTCGTATTAATTTTGAAAGGGATGAGTATTTGAATAATAATGATGGTTCCTGTATATTTAATAATGTCGTTAATGATTTAACTTCTATTTTAGGTTCGATAATTTTGGGCTGTATTGGCCATGAATTTTGAGTGTTAACTAACCAATTGGGACCTGACCACCATAATGTAAGGGATGGTAGTAATTCCGGAGGAATTCCTCGCGACGCACAATCAGCTGGATTGTCTGCTGATGGAACATATCGCCATTCTTCTGGTGGGACATTATCTTGGATTTCTACAACACGGTTTGCTATGTATGTTTTCCATTTTGATGGTGATCCTTTAATCCAAGCTAATGTTAGTTTAGAATCAGACCAGGCGTATTTTTGGATATTTTGAAGATCCATATCGTTTTGTATTTGTTTCATGAGTTTGGACAATATAACTGCTGTACATAATTCAAGTCTAGGTAATGTAATGGGCTTGATAGGAGCAACTTTGGTCTTTGCAGCTATAAGGGAACTAGTTTTGACGTTATTTTGATAGATAACTAAATATACTACTGCTGCATATGCTCGTGTTGATGCATCACAGAATCCATGGAGTTTTGTTCTATGGTATGAGTGGAATTTTGTCCATCTAGGAATTTTGATTGTTTGGAGTTGGGTAATTTGATTTCGGAAGCCTAACCATTCATCTGATAGGTGATTGTTGAGATGTTCATCCCAGCTACAGCCTGATATCCAGAGTTTTTGAATTAATATTTTAGCTATAATTATACATGGTGCTAACCACCCGAAGGGATCAAATAAAGACGCTACTTCAGACAGAATGGTTCTTTTTGAGATTGACAACCACTTCTTATAATCTTTAAGCCCCTACCAAATGGATGTTGGAATACATGTTGCAATTTATGTACATATCTTTGCATTATTTATCGATCAACCTAATATTCTGATTAATTACAGCCCAACTAACATTTTGTGCCCAAATGTTACTACAATCCCTTTTTTAACACTACGACGTTCTTAACACGTCGTTATTTCGGAAGTATGTAGTTAAATTTCCTGTATAGTGACATGCCTGAAAGGTTGCAATATCAGTCGCAGATACGTAAAAATGCCTACAAATGTTACTTTAAAGACATTTTTACTATACAGAAACTTTTACTTTCCTGTGACTTACTATTTGGGAATTGTTACGTAAAAGTTTCTGCGTCTAGTGTCCGTAAAGTAACAATTCTCATAAAGAAACTTAAAAAGTTACAGCAACGTAAATTTGCCTAATAATGTTTCTAAAAAGAAACTGTTTCATTATAATTTTATTAAATTTGATTGAATTCGAAGGGCGCTTTAATTTTTTGAAAGTTTTTTACCAACTTCAACGAAAAAATTTTTTCCGTTGGTAATTTTATTCCCAGATATCGAAAATATTCAAATTTGTTTCTTTATCATTGACCTATTAATAAAATTTAGAACTCCATGAAAATTATGTCTTGGTACATTTTTAGTGCATGAGTCTTATACATTGACATTATGTACTTATTTTGCTTTTCATGAGTTCGTAATATTTATTTAATATAATATGTACACATATGTTAATTTTTAAACGTATTGGTGAACATGTTTGTTTAAACATAAGAACAAGTAACATTTTGGGAATTGTGACGTCGCGAATCCTACAATGCATTGCGCCAATTCCTTAACATAGAAGACTCTACGACGTTGTCGTGTAGTAACAAAGGTTTCTTTATTGACACAGGTATAGACACAATAACGTAACGGCAACCCGTACGTGTCAAAGAGTGCTAGTTGGGAGGTGCAATATTAAATAATTGATTTTAAAAATACACATCAAGTAATTAAATTGCAAAATAAATTCAACGCATTTTTGGATAATTATAAAATACATAAAAAAAAGAGGAGAAAAAAAAGGAAAAATCCCCAAACAAAAAAAATTTAAAACACAGCATGTTTAAAAAACAACAAAAAATTGAAAACCAAATTTTGTAATGGAAATTTACTTATTTTGTTGATTGTACAAAAATTTTTCTCACATTTAAACATTTACGTATAAAAATAGTCCTGATAGTTTTTTTTTTTGTTTTTATTTTTTATGTTTAAGATATATAGTATAACTACAAACATAATAAGAACATAATTAAATTTTCTGAATTTTCTCTCAGCCTTTAGAGTATAATATTGAAAACAAAAAAGGGTAAGGAAGGGAAAATATAAAAATGAATATTTAGATTTTTCCTTCGTTTTCTTCCTTTTTCTGTATGAAAACAAAAAAGGATCTCTCATAATTTTATATTAAATACTTAAATTTCTATATTGCTAAAAATATTAAAGCAATTTATTTTCGAATGTACACAAAACAAAAGACAAAGATAATAACAGAAAGATTATGAAGAAGCTTCTATATAGGAGATCCTTTTATGTGTACGTATACATGTTCGTTATCAGAAATTATATTTAAAAGATGCACATATTTAAATATACAAAAACGTATAAAAATGGTTTTTACATATAACAAGGATAAAAGGTTAAAAATGTGGTTACAATATTTTATTATAACGCATTTAAATACAAAAATGATAATACAGACAAATAGGATTATATCGGGTGTAAATATAGAGAGAAAGTTAATTTCCACATTTCCACAGTATGGGAAATGTAATAATGGGAAGGATTTTTTTTTTTTTTTTTTTTGTAATGTAAAAGGTTAAAAAATACAAATTCGATTTTTTTTTTTTTAAATTATTAATAATTATGAAATCACTTTTGCTTTTAACTCTAAATATTGTGTAAGATTATAGGACAATTAATACAGGAATCCTTTGTAAAAGGTAATTTACATTATTGATATCTGCAGAAGATGAACCAAAAAAAGACAAAGAAAGACAATGCAAAAAGATATCACACAAGAATACCACAAAAAGCAATTAATAAAGAGCTCCCAAAAGGATCAAAGGGATATCTAAAAGCGAAATGAAATTGATCACGCGATGAGACAGAGCCATTGGAAAATTTGAGTGAAAAAATTAAAGCACTAAGATCAAAAACAAAGAATACAACGGAGTATATCGGATGAGAAGAGTTAATGTAGTTGATCAAAGGAAAGCTGAGTACGACTTTGGTTTAATTTTTTATTTAGTGTTTTTGAATTCAAAAATTTTATCAATTAAGTTCTTATGGAATTTTTCGTCTTCTTTTTCTAATTACATGGGTATAATTTAAATTAAATTTGACCTAATTCTAAAATCTAAAATAATGTAAAGTTTTTGGATTTAGAACAATTTACTTAGAAAATAACGTATTTTAAAAATAACTGAACTGTAAAAATGACATGAAATTGCTTATCAAGTGATAACAGATAATTGCTTTAAATAGAATTTAAATATTTTTTATTACGTGCACTACGTACTATGGAACATTTCTGTCTACTATGGAAATGTCCACTACTGAATGGAATTTTTCATCACCACCTCTTGCGTCGTCATGTCATTGGTCCCAGTTTTTAGAATGAAGTCATCTGACTTCCCCTTCAGCCGACGGTCCCATAATTTAGACAATTAGCCATGGAAATTGTATTTGATAAAATTTAAAAATGAACTAATTTTTCTGTGTGATCAAAATAAATTTTAGTAGGATCAATCTACTAGACATTTTTTGATTGACATCCCACCGAACATCTTTGGAATTATTTTGCCACATCCAAATGTCCGTTTTTATACATATATCAGCTAATTGATACCAGTGTTCATGCGAATTATCCCATTAAAATTATCCCATTGTATTTTAATTGCCGCATTTCTACGCGAGTTACTTGTAAATTCATAAATGTATTTCTATTTTATTTTACATACATATATGTATGTATACGAGTACATAAAAAATTTTTAATATTTTATACATATACATAATACACAGTAATTTGTATTTATTGAAATTACTCGTAATTGGCTCTTTTTTATTGAACATAAATGTTTTTATAAATATTTCCCTTGAGAATTTAATACAGTTATTTTGGGTAATTTAATTTTTTTTTTCATTTGCTTTTTGTTGTATTCAATTATGTGTAGTATTTGTAAAGTTAAGGTCAAAGTTAAGCTAAGGTATGCATCGGTGTAAACATACGTAAATGAGGTTAAATTAATAAATTGAAAATAAAAAAAATGAATTTTTTGTTTTAATAGAACGATAGTAGATATGTTGTGTGATACTTTTGAGGCATTTTTATATTCAATTTATTTATGATATTTAATTTTTTTTTTTTTTTTCTCAATTCAAATTAAATGAAGATATTTAAATTTTTAATCGATATTTAAATTATGTCCTGTACAAAGACAGTAAACGATGACATCAAAAAATAGTTAACTACGGTTAAATTTAAGTTCAACAATTTCTACAACTTCGGACTTTTTCATCCTGATCCTAACAAATTAATACCTTGTTAGGCCCTAGGGTTTAGCTTTAATTTCTAGTAGATATAAAGTAGTCAATATTTAGGGTGGTTCGAAAAATTTTACCCCAAAACATATGGAAAAAATAAGGAATTGGATGACGAAAGCCAAGGACAGGCAGGAATGGAGAAATTGTCTGGCAGAGGCGAAGGCCCTGGCAAGGGCTGTAGGGCCATGAAGAGAGAGAGAAAAATGAAGATGGAAGACCACTGAAGACAAAAATCTCAAAAATCTTTCTAATCTAGACTATACGTAAAGTACGTTATTCTCCTTGCCAAAAGGATAAACCCCTTTATATGTAGACAAACAAAACGGGAAGGAATACAATAAGCTATTCTAAAGCTATAGTGTCGAGACAACCAAACTTCATCTCACCCTTGTTTAAAGTGGTGAAGAGAGCAAGGCCTTTTGAGCACTCAGACAAAACTGTCCAATGTCCATTGTACTCGAAATTCCCCCCGTCTAGACTAGATAAACCTATTCGTTAGCCTTTGGTAACGAAGATGTTCTCCCGACGTTTGAGCTTGATAGTTTTTAGCTTAACCTTGTTGACTAAACCTAAACCCCTAAACCCTAAACGTTATGTATTTTACGTATTCGAAAAAATTTTCAATCTGTACATACGTTATTTGAGAACAACCAAATTTCAGAGGGGTGGAGGAGTCTAGAACTAGGTTCTGGTTTTTATTAAAAGTAATTCCTACGAAAAACTCATTTTTCTCTGATCTACTCGTATACTCTGAAATACCCTGTATTGTAAATCGGCAGAAAAATAAATATATCTTTAGTATGTTTATAAGGTAGTCATTATAGGGTAGTCATATTTTTCTAACTGATAAACAAAATACAAAATAAAATATAAATTTAATTTAGATTAAAAAAAAAATAAAAAATAAATAATTTAAAAAAAAAAATATAATAAAATGAAATTACATATTTTCTTACATAAGAATTTTTATCATCATCGTCATATGAACGCTAATTTTTCTTATTTTTTTTGCTTTTTTTTTTGTCCGATGATAGCTGGTATCCGGGGATTTGGTTTTTCTTGTGATATGAAAAACTTTTTCTTGTTCCTTTGATCGATTTTTATTTTTATGAACAAGAATTTTTATTTTTAATTTTTTTTTTTTGTTTTTTTAATTTATTTGAATTATTTTTTTTTTGTCCCCCTTCACCTTCTCACATTACACAAACGTTGCTATACGTTACACATATGCATGTACATCATTAAGTACACAGAAAAATACTTATATTCTTTTAGGAACAGGCTTTTGATATCCTTTTTGATATCTTTCCTTTTTCATGCAAAATTAACAAAACTTAAAAAAAATTTTTAATTAAATATATACACGTCAAAATTGTCATTTAAATTTTTGTTTTTTTTTTTTAATTATCGTTTAATTAGAAACGATATATTTGTATTCAAATATGTGACACAAAAATCTCAATTAAATGAAACACAGTTGTAACATAAAAATGTTTTAACCGTCATCAACATTAACATCATGATTTCAGTTTTTTTGTTTTCTGTTTTTTTGGCGCTTAATTTTTAAACAACATTTTCAAATCCTTAAAAAAAAAAACCAAAAACCACCTTACATTGTCATAGTCAAAAGGATATCAATTCAGACTTATAATAATTTTTTTGTTGTTCTAAAATGCGTAATTTTGCTGTTTTTTTATAATTGTAAATTAAATTCGAAAGTACAGAGTAGGATTTGAATGACATGAGGATTAGGACAGACTACAGGATAAGTTTAGGATAATTGTGTTAAAGGTGAATGGTTCTTTTAATTTGGGGGGTTTAGACGATGAGGAACATATGAGAAATTGTCTTATGAGACACCGCTGATGAAGGAAGTTGAGACGTGTATGAGATTTCACTGTACCAACCTGATACACGCCTCACATCATTCACTCGTTAAACTGGAAGTAATGGAAAGTGTCTCATAACACGGTGTCTTTTTTTACAAGGTATCTATGGGTTACCTGATGACGACTCACATCCTTTCACCCATTACAGTGGAAGTACTAAAGTCGAAAGTTTCTCATAACACAGTGTCTCATCGTCTAAACCCAACAATGTCTTTACTAAAGGCTGTCAGGCTGTCTTACTATGAAAAAAATCTGAAATCTTTTTCATATAATTCATGCATTTGCCTTTTTTTGTGTAATGCACTTACATTTGAAACGAATTTAAATTTTTTCCGTTTTTTTTAAACTGGTGAAAAAACTGAAAATCCAAAAGGATCAAAAAATAAAATGAAAATGAAAATTTATAAGGATCAAAAGGGAAAATTTGAAAAAAAAATTTTTTTATCATCAGTTTTACCGTAGGTCATTCAAACAGACTTTTTTTTATTTTTCGTATACGGAGTAAATGAATTTTCTTTTTTCTATTTTTTCTAGTTTTTTTTTTGTTTGTTTTGTTTGTAAATATTTTCACTCAAATTTCTAATTTTCTTTTTTGTCTTTTAATTTTAATTACAAAAATTTTAAAATTTTTTTTAAAAATTTTTTCTAAACATTTTTTAATACTCAAAAATTTTCACAATTTTCACAATTTTCACGATTTTCAATAAAAATTTTCAATTAATTTTTTTATACCGTTAAAAAAAAACAAGAAACAAACGAAATAAAATTCTAAGGATCATACAAACTCGAATGTACTTTCTAATACAATCTACTGAATTTTCTTAAAGAAAAATTTTCCTTAGAAACGTGGTCTATGTTTACATTATCTAATCACGGTCAATTCTTATCAACGACTGAACAATAAAAGTTTTTTATAAACATTTTATCATACTATAACTGAATGCCGAAAATGAAGATATTCCTTATAATGTATGTATAGTATATGTACATTGGGATATACAATTAAATTTTGTATACTGTGTGTGGATACATACATATGTACATATAAAGAATATTTTGATTATACACACACACGCACACATGCAATTGCTGTATAAGTAAACGTTTGATGGAGGGAAAACTTCAGAAATATAGTAACGGCGAACGTTAAATTTGTATCCAGACATAAAGTTTTTAAGACAGAAATTCTAAGTTTTAATAAATTTGGTATTCTGAGTAACAGTTTTAGGAGGATAAGTGATATATCAAATAAATGATAAGAGGTTAGCAGGTCCTCGACAATGACTTGCAAAGTTTATAGAATTTGAAGGTTAGAAACGTCTCTTATGCTCTTATTCAGAATACAAAAATCTATTTAAAAAAGTCTCCAAAAAGTTAAGAGATCAACTGATCAGTGACATCTGTTAACTTACGCAGAATACCAAATTGATAGAATAAGAGGCTGAGAGTGTCTTAACATTTATCCAAAATTGTTGCCTAAGAGGCTGAAATTCTCTTATTCTTATCCAGAATTGGACAATTTCGTTCATGTTGAACATTGAATTTAAATGAAAATTTTCATTACATTTCATATGAAATAAATTCATCATTAAGACCAGTAACGTAACAATTCACAAAGGTCATAATCATAATGTGATTTTTCACGATAATTCGATCATAATGTGTGTACCTTAATATCTGCTACTAGCCACTTGTTCTCACAATCAATTTTGTACAATGCGAGAGCTCAGACTTCTTCAATTACTCGAGATAACTCGAGTTGTAAAAGCAAGTTGACTCGATCAACATTAGAACATATAAGAACTTTTGGAACGAATTAAACAGATATAGCCTTGACATTCGAATGTAAAGCTAATATTGGACATTATAGCGATAATTTCAAAAATTTAGATAAACAATAAAATCATTAAAAATCTAATTAAAGGGTTTCAAAATTTGACTTGACTTCTATCGAGACTCAATTTAAGGCAAATGTCAAGTTAACGAAAAAGGATTTAGACTTTAAGAGTAGCTAGCAACAGCTGATTAAAATCGAAATCAGCAGTCAAAAACGTAAAAATTAAAAATCCGTTGAATCCGTTAATAATTAAAAAAACAACAAATAAATATGAACATATGTCACGTATGAATTCAAATGTGTATCATTTTATGCATAAGTACTTATGTACATACATATCTACATACATATATGAACATTGAACACACAATTTCCGTGCAGGTGCACTTCCTATACATACGCATCAAATTGATATAAAAGTTTGTACATACATTTCTAATGGTCTTATTCATCATACATATGTATATTTATGTACATATATTGTATATTGTAATACAAAACAAATGATTTTTGGCTTGATCTGTAATTTGTAAAAATATAAAATAAAAAGTTGATAAAAAAAATTGAAAAAAAAATCCGAAGAAAAAAATGTGAACATGTCCACATTCACGTGTATGTATGAATGTATACTCCAAAGAAATTCTGTAGAAAACACAAATAATTTTTTTCTTCTAATTGCTTTTTTCTCACACTCAATGTTCTATGCGTATACATACACACATGTACATCAAATACTATATAACACATTATCATATGCATCTCGTATATACCCACGTCTACGTGTATATAATATATTATGTATATGTACATAGTACATATGAAATACAAAAATCGTTTATTGACTATACAGTGCAAATTAAAACATTTGTAACCAAATTATGAATTCATTTACATTGAAAACTGAATTCATATTATTCTGAAATAAACAACAATTACAATACAAACATTACTATGATTTTCAATTATTTTATTAGTATTTAAAACCAAGTATCACGTTTTATTGTTGTTTAAGTTTATAGTACAAATGTATTAATTGCAAAAATGGTCATATGTATTTTATTCGGCACTGTATGTGTATTATTTTAAAATCACTTATATTATTGGTGCCACCTAGCAATTTTTGCTTGAACTGTTTTGAAAATTTTCGAATAAAAATTGAAACAGAAATAAATATGAAATGAAAACTGAAAATTTCATACAAAAATAGTAATTTTCATTTATTAATAAAATGTAAACTACGAAACATTATTCATTAATTTTTTTTTTTTTGCAATCAGTTAGGAAAAGTTGAAATTTTATGTCTATATCACAAAAATTACATAAATCATATGTTTAATAGCAGATAAACTGTAACAAAGTTAAAGTACTTTTTCAGGAAACATGCTTTCACTCTTTCACTGAATGGAGTCCTCTATCAAAAATCTGTCTCTTTAAGCACCACAATTCCCTTCAATCAATGTGTGTTCAAAATTTCATTGAAATCCGTTGGATAATTTTTGAGCTAGAAGGTCACTTTGGACACGGATTTAACACTTTCCACACATAATTGAATTTCCATAAACCGCTTATGAGTGTTGTAGCTCATAAAAGAATTCGAACTTTATCAGCTATAATAACATACACTATATTTCGTTTTTAAAAGATAGGCACGTGTTGTTGTTAGTGTTGCTTTTCTTTATTCTTTTGCGTTCAATTTGTATAAATTCGTCTTTTTCTCTCTCTACGCTAGTTTTACCAGATTGCTAGTTTACTGCGTTTTATAAACGAAAACAACAACAACCACACGGGAGCAAACTTAGCTCATAAACACTAATGGTGTTTTTTTCTTATCTCCTATGCTTTAACACGTGCCTAAGTTAAAAATACAAAGCATAGATATTTTGTCTGTCTTCAAAAAATGATTATGCAACACCCTATTTAATATACCTGCACAGTATATTATGTAAAATTTCCTTTGAGTATTATCATTTGTTATCATCGACATCATTATATGTAACATTTAAATTTCGTCGTTTGTTTCTTCTTTTTTTTTTTGTTTTTGTTTTAAGTTATCATTATCAATAGTTATTTCATTTTCGTAAATGAAAATATATATAAAAAAAAAAAAGGAAACACACACAGACGTACGCATATGTACATACATCTGAAATATTATTATTGCTTTCATTTACTTAAATAATAAAGAAATGGTCTAAAAAATTAAATTGAAATATTTCATGTTAAATACAAATTTGAAAGGATTGGAGAAAAATTCAATTTTTCTATCCCTTCCATTCCGAAAAATTTGTATATGTTTATGGTGGGTTACCATTATAATTATATCAAAATTTTGTTATTATTATTCCTTTTAGAATTTTGATTTTTTTTGCGCAAGTGCCAAACACGTATATGTACATGTAATTCTCCATTTACTTTATTCACTTCTCCAGAGCAAATACATTCAGGACCGTATTCAGGAATTTGAGTAAATCAAAAATAAAAAATTTTTCCAAAAAGTTGGGGGGGGGGGGGTTCCCCCTTGTCCTGCTAACGGCTGTTTAACCACCATTTAACAGATATTTGTTCATTTAACTGGACTACTCGTTGCTGAAAAATAATGTATTGATGCGGTATCACTAATTTTCTGATATATAATTGTGATATAATTTATTGATACATTGCATCCAATTCATATAGTTTTTCCTTTGACTTTTATAAACGATATTTTACATGTAACAGAGAGACAAAGTCTTGCATTTCCTAAATATATGCAAATATAAAATAAAATATAGCATGATCACTAAAAACTTTTTTTTATATAATAGAGAGAAATGTAAGAGATCAATTTTCCTTTGTCCTTTGCCTAAAGTATTCGTATATAAAGTTTGAGAATTTTATTATAATTTAGAAATATAAAACAAAAAAAAAATTGCCCATACTATATCGTCGGCCGTAGATATTTTATTTATTACTATTATTCCTGAAGAACCTTAAATACCATTAGTCCTGAAGGAGAATTAAAACCTACGTAAAATAAGGAGAAAATCGCACATATAAACCTTATTCGTTTTTTATGTGTGCGTATGTGTGAAGAAACTGCGATACCACAACACGTACAGCAGTACATACACTGATGTACAGTGTGTTATAATCTACTTAATTATTGTTGTTATATCGATGCGATAAACATAATAGCAAATTATTATCAGAGTAATTTTAAACTTTTTTTTTTCATTTTTTGTTTTGTTTTTGCATAATTTTGTTAAAAGGCTTTAATGAACCTATCGCGTCAATTATTTTAATGTTTAAAAAAGTAAAAATAAATTTTTTTTTTGCCTGTTCAAATTAATAATACCTCAATTCCAAGTATAATTAAAACAAATTATTATTTTTTGAAATTTTATAGAAAATTAATTATTTACATTTTTTCACGGCTGGTTAATTAAACATCAGAAATTGAAGGATAACAGGGTAAAAAAGGATATGAGAGTAATTATTTTTTAATTGTAAAACTTTCAGATGTGTAAAACTACTTCAGTTCTAATCCTTTGCTTATCTTCAGTTCTATTATTTAATATCAACATGTCCCAATTGTTTAAACGGTTTTCTATCACAAATCGTTACCATATTTATTGCTTTTCTTGTTCGATAACGTTACGATTGTTTTTTTTTTTAAAGAGTCATCAGCAATGACGATTAGGCCCTGGCTCACATCGAGCTGTTACGCCGTTGATGATGATTATGATGATCTGTTTTTTTTTTTTTTTCTTTGTTAAATTCTGTCTTCTCTAAGATAGTTCAGTATCCATCTGTGTCTGAAATCCATAATTATACAGAATTACCCTCTGAGATCTTCTTAAGATTTTCTTAATCAACAAAATTACACGCATATTAAATAATTTTTGTGACAACAAAAAGGGTTTTGAACTCAAACACACACGTGCATATAATTGAAAATATGTAATTTAAAATTCGAATGTGTTTTGCCTTCTGTATATGTATAGGTAAGAGTCTGAAAATACATTTTTGGGAAAATTAAATTGATTCCATTTTAAATGTTAATATCATATTATTCGTATTAACATTAACAAAATTGGTTTCTCAGTAATTAAGACAAAAGAAACGTTCACATATGGTGCACATACATACACAATTATCTGTGTATTTATTTCTCAATAAAAAAAATAATAATAACACAAAAAACCTAAATGAAAAGGAAAAAGGATTCAAACCTTCAAAACTTTCATTATGTCAACTTTTACTATTAAAATCCAAAACAAAATAATTAATATTTACAAAAGACTTCAAATTTTAAATGAAATTTTCTTAGAATTTCTCTTATAGATATTAATTTAAGCAATTTTAATGCTTTTTTTTCAATTTTTATTGTATTCACGTACACATTCACATACATAGTACACATCAACAGATGTATATGCATGAATCTATATACATATGTGAATATGAGGGTATAATTATAGATGTTTCCTTTTTAACTTTTCTTCTAGATACTAGATAGATGTCCTTTACTTTCTCCCTTCATTTTTTTTTAATCCTGACTTTATGAATGTTGTCAGTGATACCACCTTAATTATGTTCTTTCTTTTGTTTGCTAAATTTTTTCCATGATTCTATCACTACTCATTTTGAGTGTAATCTGTTAGAAATCTTAATGAAATATGAATGAAATTCAAAAACTTACATCAATAAAGAACAAAGAGAAAAATTCTTCTATCACATCATCTATAATTTGAACATCGTGTATTTCTATCTTATCATGCATTTGTGCATCTTCGTGATTCGAATGTATATGCATAAATGTATGCCATTATGCATGTATCGACATACAATGAAAAGATTGTAAACAGAATACAGCTACAAGAAACAATAAACCGATTTCTGGTATCTTTTGGATACAAAATCAATTGTCAAAAATTTTAAAACACACACATTTCAGATAGAATCTATTTCTATTTTTGAAGCCGGTAGCAGAGTTTGAAGTTCGATTTTAAATAATGTTTTTAAAAATTTTAAAAAAATTAAGAAGTTTGTTTACGATAAATTTATTTTAAAAATTGTAGAAGTACATTTTAATTGAAAAAAACAATAATTTAATGAATTTATGAATAAAATCGTTTGAATAAATCGTGATTTAAAAATTCTAACCACCGACAGTCGGTATAGCCGTATTCTGTTTATACTAGCTGCCGATATCTTGTAGTCAGTGGTTTTTCAGCAGTCATCTAGACATAGCTTGATTACCGGCAGTCGTCGATATTTTGTATCTTTGTAGCTGTATTCTGGTTACACTAAAAAATAAAACAAAAAGGCAGAGTACACTTAGAATTTACTTTATGAACCTATATTTTTTCTATTAATCTCGCGTATATCGAATTTTATTCACAATAAATTATTTATTTCTTGCCATTTCTTTCTATTCAAGATGAAATTGAATATTTGCTTAATCTAAATGAACTTTTTAAATACAGGCAATCCGAGTGCAATGGGGGATTGAGTAGCTCAAAAATTAACGTATTAGCTTCTGACCTGAAGTCATATATTCCCAAGTTCGAGGACAGGTTTTCTGTTCTTTTTTTGCATTATCATCGTCACTACGTGACCGCTCTCTCCCAATTCACTCAGCTTTAAATGAGTTCCATAAGGCATAAAGCTTTTTACTGTTGACAAATTTTTGATGAATGCAGAATCTAATCAATTTTTTAACGCGGCATATTTCTTTATACAATGAAATCATCAATGTTTAATGTAATTTTATAAAAATGTACGAGGGTTGTCTGTACTTAGATGCGTATTTATATATCATGTGAAGAATATAATGAAGTCCGGTAAACGTATGTGGATGGTGTATGACGTAAATTGAAATTTTATTGATAATTCTGAGATTTCTATTTTTTTTTGTGGGTTTTTTTTTCTTTGTCTGTATTAAATTTCGAATTTAATTAACGTTTTATTTTTATACGAAATTCAATTATGAAACGGTTCAGATTAAAAATAATCGGATTAATGAGAAAATATAAGGAAATCATTGTAGAAATATTTTAATATACTTATAATATGGACCTTTTTTGCATTACGTATGGTGTCCTTAATTTTTACCTCACCCACCCCCAGATATATTAGATGATTAGTTTAGTAGCAATAAGGTAACTGGGCTACGAGAAATTCTTAGCCATTTGGCCTAATATGAATATGTCTTATGTCTTCCAACGTTTTCATTGTTCCATAATTTCCACATAATTTTTTTTTAAATGATTAAAACCAAAATTTATTGTTGTTGTCCAATAGTCAGTAGTCTTTAGTTTTTCATCCTTCTTCTTATTTCCCAGTAAAGAGCTATAGAGCCTTACCAAAACCAGTTTAGTTATAAGGACTTGTCTTAAATTTTTATATAAGTTTAGTCCTTATATAGTTACGACTTAGTAAGCGATTATTGGTAAGGCTCATTATGTTCTTGTTTCCTTTTTTTACTTCTTTTACTGGTGGACCTATTTTTGTAATTGTAACCCATTTTTCCAAGTTGTTATTTAATAAACAATTGTTACCAGAGGACACCACATGCAGGCGAGTCACTTTGTCCCCCTAAAAATTTAATTTTTTTCACCCCTAATTGATTTTCAATGGTCAACAAGTAAACTAAAAAAAATCATAGCGGCTCTTAAACGAATATTTTAATTTTTTGTGACAATTTACATGAATAACACATACTATACGTCGATATTTAACGTTCAATTCAATTTTAAATTTAAAATTAATTAGAGAAATAATTTTAGCAGGCAATTTATTCAATTTTTTTGGCTTGATGTGTGTCCTTTGTGTGATTTAATTAAAATCTGTTCAATTTTAATTTGGTAATTTTTATGTGAATAATACGTATCTGCCATGTATGTTTGGCTTTTTACAATCTCATGTAATCTCTGATTACTGTTCGATGTAACATATATCCGAAGCACATTGCGTAAGGCGTAGAGCACACATTCCCATACGTACTGTGTACATGATATTATAAATCATATTTTTATATTTCGTATTTTTAACAATTCATTTGAGAATAATAATTTCGTATATGTATACAATTGTGGTGTGGTTCAGGTTCATATATTACACACAAACAGAACATTGTGTACAATGTGTAAGGTACACAAAATCATTAAGAAAATAATTTTTTCTGTTATCAAGAAAAATTAATTATAAAATTCAAATTTCATTTTTTACGTTTTTTTTTGCGGAAATTCTCAAAGGATTTTCATTTCTTATTTTCTATTTAAATACAAGGAAAATATGCAAAACGTTGTTATAAATGTTTAGAATTACAGATGAGAACAATATGAGGCTTTCTTTATTATTCTGCAAACAAGATCAAATGGAGTAGATGTTGTATATGGTATAAATAACAAACAAATATTTGCATGAAGACTACATGTAATGAAATATTGGTGTGTGTACATATGACGTGTACATACTCGTACATGCACTTTGTTTGAGTAAATCACAAAGTCATGTTCTGAACATGCACCAAATATATTCTCAAGGAACACGTTTCCCAGCTTTTTAAACTGCGAAAATAAATGCGGTTATATTTATGTGAACAAGGGGACTCAGTAGTTCAATAGATAAACTACTCAGGTTTCATCACTATACTGCTTCTGCAAATGCCCAACTCTTTAGCTTATAATGCAGTTTTAGTATGTAGACGGGTGGTGCAATATGTGCGGATAGGTCAGTCTGTCCAGGGTCAATATTAAATCCCACGTCGCCTTACTGCATGTGAATGAGAACTCCTTGTTTACGTTTTAAACTTAAACACTATTTATTTATCCCAAAAGCCTAAGCTTACAATATTTTCCCTACTCTAAGGCTTAATCCTATGTTATTATAGGCTAATCCTATTGTTACTCAAATAAGTCACTACACTGACTAGGTACACTTTCAGAGAAATAAACATTATCCCAATTTTTACCTTGGCCACGAATTACAAGCGAGATAAAAAGTTACTCGCAAAATATGCTTCATGTAAAATGTGTTATTTACCTCTTATACATTTGTACGGGTTTAGTATAACAATAAGCCTGGTTTAATATGCGTTCGAAATCACTTCTTCATGTAAGCTTTACTTTAGCTTACCGGGTAAGCGTCGACCCTACATCCCAGATCGGCAGGTTCGAGGTTGCAAATTTCTTTTGTTTGTTTTATTTTATTTTTTTTGTTATATATATTTCTTCTTCTTTTTTTATTATTATTTTTATAATTTTTTCCATATGGGACAATGTAGCTTCGTTACATCCCCCCCTTCCTTCGCAAAAATAAAACAAACAAAAGTGGGAATTCTCTATTCTACCTGATCTTTTCCTATGAGGCAAATAATAATTCCTTAGAGGCAAATTCATGTTTATTTATTACATTTTACATATTTTCCTTTTTCTTAATTCTATATTTGATTCATTTATGAAGAATTTTTTAGACAAAGGTTAGTTATGGCCTTATTACGTTTCCTTTTCACGAAAAAAAAAAAATTCTCAGAAGGATTCATAGTATACATCCTTTATTTATATTTGAATACAGATTACGATGGCAACGTGAAATCGGTTTAATGAAACGTGAAAAAATTAAATGGTTACCACAAAAACCAAAATGTGAGAATAAAATTATTGGTTTCGTTTCAGTTAGCTTAACTGAATGTCGTTATGCATTGAAAATGTTTGCAATTGGTATTTTTATGTCATTTTTAATATTAATCTGTGAAATTTTCTATTATAAAATTAATAAAATGGAATTGCTAAAAACGAAATTACAAAAAAGGGAAAATGAAGGACATCAAAGGATACCATGGAAATGAAATGATCATGATCGTTTTCAATTTCATAGAAACAGAAATTTACCCCCCGATTTCGGATAAGAGACTCTTAACTGCAGTTAGCAGACAGTAAGCAGAAATTGCTATTCTAGGTAAGAGTTAAGAGATGACAGAAATCAGCTGATCTCTTATTGTGTATGGTGAATTCAGTTAAGAGAATTCGGTATTCTAGATAAGAGGCTAAGAGACATTTGTAAACTCGAAAGTCTCTTAACTTAGCAGCTCATTCCAAGGAGCTCTTAGCCCTTTTATGTTGTTGCAATTATATAGAAGTGAACATTTTAAAGTAAAAATGATATCAAAAAATAAGTGACAGTAATAATATAAAAATAATTATTATTATTTAATTATTATTTTACTATTTTCACATTTCTATTTCATGTTATTGTGTTTTTTTTTTGTAGTTTTCATATATTATTTTTTTATCTCTCCTTAATCTCAGAGATGGTGCCAATGATGTCAATCCATCAATTACCTATTTTGCATCATAGGACTTTAATACGAGTTTTATGAGACACAATTCCATTATGTTAACTCATACGACACATCACAACCCCTACCCTTCTTATCTAAAAAATTGCACAAAATCGTATGATTTTACAAGATCTCATGTTGCATTCGCCATATGCATTTGGAATTTTCGTGTCTCTCAAAGGATAGCTTTAAAAATAGTTCACTTCAATGTGCAGTGGGCACTAGACTATAAATTGACACATTCGAACTCACGCGCAGGTCAATTTATGTGTCAAACGATAATCAGCTGATTTGGTGAATTTAAAACCTCTTAATTCTCTTATGTATAATTTTCACCTCAGCCTGCTACGTAGAATAGCAATTTCTGCTAATAAACCTCTTATGAAAAAAAGTTAAGAGAATTAAGAGAATTAAGAGACTCTTACCTAGAATCGCCCGGTTAAATACCTTATTATTACATATGTGTAATTAATTAGCTGATTTCTGTTTTGTTTTGCAACTTTCCAAGCAGTTATTGGAATTATTAATGGAATTTTTTTTTGTATAGTTGAAAGGACACTTGTTTTTGGAAATCAACAAAAATTCATTTAGATTCAGCAAAATTTCGTATTTTTTAAAATTTTCAAAATTTTCCAAGTACCATGAATGGCATTTTTGGGAGGCAAAAGTCAATTCAATGTTTTTTAAATTTTCAAATCCTATAAAATTACGTTAATAACTGATTCAAATTCAAATATTACACCTGTATATGTATGTAGTAGTAAAGTTGTAACATCACATGTGGATTCTGTTAAAGTTTGTCAAAATGATGGTTCGTTCATAAATTCGCATTTGGTTACATTTTTCGAAATGTTAGAAAGCTTAAAAAGCTTATATTATGGAAAAGTCTTTTGCTTTCGATAAATTTACTTCAAAATATGATTTTTTTTTTCGGAAAGCTTTTTATAAACGTTAAGTTAATGATGTATTTCTTTGATTTAATTAGTGGAGAATAAAATTCATAGTAATTTCACAACTTTTATTGGGGTGTATCATGAAAATACACCCCTGTTGCTTGAAATTGTTGCGCTCTGAAATTTTAACATGAAAACTAAAAATAATGGACCAAGGTCCAAACACATGGAAATGTTTGAAAAAAAAAAAAACAAAAAAACGAATTGTATTGTAATTTGTATACCAGTGTCGTTACTTCTAGTACATGCCCACGGTACACATGTCTGTACTAACCCATAAGCATACAAAATGAAAAAAAAGTTTTCATGAAAACACCAAATTAGCTGAAATTCCTTTTAGGACCCACTTCCGATTTTTATGAAACTTTATATACACACTATACTCTTTGAATCTAATTGAGTCGTGTTGGTCTGGTGGTGCGAATCGGGCGTATTTGAAAAAGTGTGCCTTTTTTTATAAATTACTTAATAGCAGACAAACCCGTTAGTTCGATGTCCAACGTATTTGTTTCAAAATTCGAAATCTTCTAATTTCAAATCGTCAAAATTCTATGCCTGACATTTCATATCTTTTACGAGTATTACATAATCATTACTTAAACCTTTACATAGTAATTCATTTTTTTAAATCATTTTAGTAAAATGATAAGTAGAAGTGGAACAAAAATGGGCATAAATGGGTCCAATAAAACATTTAAATTGAAAGTATGTACTTTATTTTGAGATCTTCCCCTTCAATAATATAATTGTATAGAGAAAAAATTTAAAAACAAATTCAACATCAATTTGTAAAAAAAAGTTCACATACATAAGTCTCCTCTCTTTTTTTAAATTTTTTTTATTTTGTTTTAAATTTTTATTAAAAAGTTTTTATTCACTTCATTTGTTATTAAATGAAGAATGTAATAGAAAAATATTTGTACAGGACCGTATTCAGATTGACACCCTGCTTAAAAAGATTAGGGTTTCGTGGGAATAACTGAAACTAATAGTTTTTAGAACTGAAAAGTATCAATAAAGAGAAAACGGTTGCGAAAATTTTTGATCTGAAATTTAGTAATCAATTTTTGACAATTTAGCCCATTTTAATGCTACGACGATACTAATTCTTGTTATCAGTAGATAATTTGGATGTAATTACAAAGATCGAATGACAATTCAAAATTGAAGTGTACACCTAGAACGAGTAGGACGAAAAAGGATTTTTGCTTTTTTTAAGGATATAGGCAATCGTATCCTTGAAACAAGATGTGGAAAGGACTTATTTTTTCCCCTCTTTCCATTGCAACAAGGATCAATTTTTAAAAATTCCTATCCTTCTAGCCCCTACTTTGTAATATATCCGAAATTTATTCTAAATAAATTCTAAATTTTATGGTTATTTAGCTTTTCATTTTTAGGTGTTGTACGAAATGGTTTAAAGAATCATAACTAAACCCTAGTAGCTAAATAAAATTTGAGCAATATTAGGATTTTTACTAAAAAAAATTGTTTTTGTTAGTAAAAAGTCGTTCAAGAGTCGCCATTCTAAAATCCACTATTAATGCTGTAAAATAGCCGTTTCTTGCGAAATTATCCTGAATAATTATGGGCAATTTTTATGCGAACAAAAATGTTTTAAAAAATTCTAAATTAACAATTTCAGGTGGTATCCACCGAAATTGCATAAAATTTATGGATGGTGGTGTATTTTTGACAAGGACAAGGAGGGGAAAAGAACAATCTTTTGCTAGAAATATATTTAATGAGTTTTGTTCTGGGACACACTGTACTTATGTAAATTTAATAATTGAAATTTATTTATGATTATTATCCGATCTGTTACACTGTATGGCAATTGAGATATATCAAATTGGAAATAATAAAAATCTCCTCGTGTGCTCGTCGTTCCCATCAATAAAGAGTGATTTTATTTTTTTTTTGCTTTTTGAAACCATGGAAATGTTTTGAAAATTATTCACATCGTCAACATTTTCTACAACGAATACGTCCATGAAATTTTTTATTTTTTATAATTTTTTATTTAAATGTTGATTGCTGCTGGTATTAATTTGTATTAGTTAAAAATTACCAAAAAGTTATTAATGCAATAAATATTTCAAATATATGGTTAAAAATTTGTGTAGATTAGTCGTCTAGATGAGTGGGTAAAGTCAAATGTACCTTGATTTGATTTGTAGTTGGAAGGAGGCAAAAAAGAAGAATTCATGCTGCGAAAAGAGGAATCCAGTAAATATTTCTTTTTGTATTTGATTAAAAATTTATAGTCTGTCTACTAATTTGATGCAGTTAAAGCCTTATGGAAATGACATAAAGTAGTACCACTTTACATCGCTGTGTACTAATATTTAAAAAATTGTGGTAACACTGATCGTGAGATGATCTTATTAGAAAATAATGAGAAAAGAAAAAAGACACACAACCCTTTAACCCCATTAGGGCCTTTAACTGCACTGAATTAGTAGACAGAGTATAAAATATTTATTAATGTATTTTTAAATTCGTGTAATTCGGGTTTCATGTTATTCGAGAGCAGTCACTTCATCGTGATATTCAAATGGTTGCCCATTTTATAACATGTAATATCTATTTAATCAGGGAAAAATTCATAATTGATGACCTTGATTTATCTGAATTACCATGCAAAATGTTTGTGTTTTCGTATTTTTAATTTAATTCTCCTTGATAAACGGTACAATAAATTTTTTTTTGTTTTTTTTTTTTTTTAATTAATAGTTATACTCTGTGTTAATTGGGTTTTTTTGTACCGTTGTGCTGTATGCAGATGAAAAGCAAAAAAAACAACAAAAAATGTGAGAGTATTTGGGAAAAATTGTATTTCTATGTAATTTACAAAAATTTATTAAATTTACTTGAAATTCTTTTTGGAATTTTTTTCTTTCCATTGTGTTCATTATTATTATTATTATTTATTTATTTTTTTTTTTGAAATTTATTTTCATGTTTCCTTTATTAAAAGTGTTTATGTGTATAGGCAATGGCCAATTTTCTTAAGCTTTTTATATACAAACAAACCATTGTTTGAATGTTTGCTCATTCTATTTCTGCTTTCAAAGAGATTCATTCTGAAGGCCGAGGTTATGATAATAAGAAAATCTTAAGAATCAGGTAATTTCTTAATAAATTTTAAGAAATATATTTCTTATAAATTTTATTCTTTTATACAAGAGTATATCAATTAAAATTTCATCTTTTCTGATGTTAACTATATACAATCAAAACACGTACAATTGTAATTATTTTTATTTTATTCATGTTTATAGTTTGTTGTTTTATTTTTGACTACAATTTTCTTATAAACTCTTAAGAAATTGAAAAAAAAACTAAAGAAGTTCCATTTACAAGAACAAAATACAAAAAGTTATTCACAATTCATTTCGAACTTATGTAATTTATTTATTTATGTTTTTAAATTTTAATTGGTCAATGAATTTTATTTCCAACTGTTTTTTTTTTTTTTTTTTTTTTTTTTTTAAGAAAATTTCTGTATTCTTTCGGTGAAAAAGAAGAAGAAGAAGTAAAAAATTTTTAATTTTCTTCTGGGAAATTAATGCAAACATAAATACAAAATAATTTAAATAATTTCAGAGTTTTAACTGATGTTGTTGGATGAGTTTTGAAATGACAAAAAAATTTTCTTTATGATGCGGTAATAGTTAAATTTCTAGCCAAAAGAATAAGTATGTAGGTAGATAGAGGTGGCCGTCCGATCATTCCCAAGCAAGCACACTTAGGCTAAAAGACAAAATAACTTTATGTAGATTTACAATGGGTAGCACACTTAGGCTAAAAGACTAAATACCTTTTTGCAGATTTACAATGGGTGAGGGATACAAATAAGCTATTCTAATGTTCCAGTTTAGTTAGAGGCTACCAAACCTCATCTTACCCTTTTGGAGGGGAAAAAAAATATTTATGTCAAAATTATGCAATGGTTTGTATGGCGGTTTAAAAGAATTCACAATGAGCTAATCCATTTACGTTTTGAAGCTTTTGATAAAACGTTCTTAAATAATTTCTGAAATCACCCACATTTCCAGAGATAAAATTATATTTAAGATTTTAGTATTTTTAAAATGTTCAGTTCGATGTGCGTCTATGCCTAATCATCTTAACGATGATTTTTTTGAGGCGATTCTATCATATCAACACCAATAGTTTAACGTGGGTTGCGAACCACTGAGTTTGTTGAAATAGAGATTTAAACTCAATTTTGTATGATAGGGCTTTAAACCAATCATTTTAGTCATTTTAGATAACATTTATACTGAAGTTTAATCTCAAGATTATCTCGCCTCAGCCCTGACAAAATTATCTCGTTAATCTCATCAATAATCTAATGATTACCAATAAAAATTTTAATCTCCTCAGGAGACGAGATTTATTCTTAATTTCGATTTTGGTTCTATCACTGGTCGTCGAACTTATATTTAGTTTGTCTAGTTTACGACATTAATATGTCCTAAATCAATTTAAATGTAACAAATTTATTAAATTTTTTTATTTCAAAAACTCTTTCTTATTTTTTTATTGCCTAGTCATCTTCCTAAGGTTCAGTACTTTAATTCTGATTACAATGACATACTGATTAGTGACTCCGTCATACTACGGTCAACCAACGTATTTCAAGCTATTTCTTCTCATATGATTTGTGTACTCATGAATGGGGCTAATCTTACACAATTCATTTTATTTTTTAACCTTTTTTCGTCTATCTTTTGAGTTTTAGTTTTTGTATTTAATTAAGAGTATATGCACCTTGAGCTTTAAATATCTAAAACATAAATAATATAAATACAGAAAATTTTAATACGATAAAATGAATTGTGGCAAAAAGGATTCGCTTTTTATAAAAACGAGTAAAGAAGAAAATTTAGAGAAAAGAAAAATTAATTCATTTTTTTTAAGTATCTGCCAAGGCCGGCGTTTCTATATGAGCAATTAAGGAATGTGCCTAAAACGGGGGAAGCTTATTAAAATACCAATTTTGTAATTCTTAAAGGTAACATAAACAAAATGGGAATTCGGGAATGGCGAGCAAAATTCTAAGACAGGGAGGAATGGTGGAATATTCTCACTCAAGCCAAGGACCTTTTTAGGCCCGTATTTACGGCCGTAGTGCCATAGAAGAAGAATTCTTAAAGGTTTAATACTTTTTTAATATTTGATAAATAACAGGACCACAAGGACAAGGTCTCCTTTTTCATGTGTTTTTGTTTTTTCCTTTTATTTATGAAAGACAATGGGCATCAAATGTACATTTTTAATCAAATTTTAACTCCGATCCTATCATCTTTAAACAAATCTAATGTTCAAAATAATAATGTATTCATAATGATGAGATAATAAATTATGTGTACTTATATTTACCACCCATAATTTTTTATATGATTGTACGTTATTCTTACGTTTATCCTTGTACTTTGAAAATCCTTTATATCATTGTGTACATTATTAATGGTCAGAAACTCTTATCATCGTTTATCCTTTTATATCTTGTGTACTTTAAATGAACTTGAAAGTCGTCTTACGTTGTTTTTGTGTTTCACATAAAAGATATAAAAAGGAGTATACAATATATAAATTTTTAAATTCGTTTTTCATTTCATTTTCTTTTCAGTTCTTTTCAATCCTTTATACAGTCTGTCATGAACAGTAAAAATTTATACAAAAAAAAAAATAACTAGAAAAAAGTTTTTAAATGATATCTGTGAAATTACGAAGAAAAACAAAATAAAAATTGAAAAAATGAAAGACCAAAGTGCGTAAGAAAGAAGAATATTCGTAAAGAAATTTTCTTCATTCATTCATTCATTCAAAAACAGGAATTTTTTTTTGTTTTGATCAAATGAACACTTTTTCGTACTTCTGTGGGTTTCAGAAGGTTTTTTTTCCATTCTATTCCTTGGTATATGCAATGTACGTTTTTTTAATTTCGCTTTTTGAAAGAAGTTCATTTATTGTATTATTATACATATATCAACTTGCGTTTATAGACACTTTTTGTTTTTCTTTTCTTTTAAATTCATTATGGAATATGAATAATTTATAATTTTTAAGCAATTTTTCATTGCTTTAAATATACATATAAACGCATAACCTTCAGCACATGTAAAGTGTTTTAGAAAAAATTTATTATTTATACTCTGTCTACTAATTCGATTCAGTTAAGACCTTATAAGAGTATACATGTTCTTTTTGTTCTCTCACAATTTCTCATAAAATGATCCCACAATCAGTGTTACCACAATCTGTAAAGTTATCATATAATATAAGATTACTATTTTCAATATCAATATATACAGTGACATAAAGTGGTACTACTTATACTGTATATTCTGTAAGTGGTACTAGAGTATATATATCGTTCTTTTTTATTTTTCTAAAATTTTCACGCTTAAGTGTACCGTTTTAAACCAGATGAATTAAATGAAAGCACGTGCATTAATTATTCAGACATTGGCGTCAATTATTAGAGTCTATTCGACAAACAATTGAATCGATTTTTAAAATTCGATCAAAACGAGTCGTGGTATTAAATTATTGTAAATCAGTCGACTTACACGCATATGGTACTAAAAAATTATAGTATACTAAAATATTAATTTTAATTGCTTGCTCACTTCTTACATTTTATATAAAAATTTTTTAATCTGTGTTATCAAAATTTTTATTTTTTTCAAAATTTTTGTTGTCATTTTTGTTTTAAAAAGTCGATCACAAAAATATTAGCCACCTTTCAAGTCTATATAATAAAAAAATGTTTACTCAAATAGACTTTCATAATACCAAAAGTCTATTTCAATATAAAGTCGATGAGCAATATACTCTCATAAATGATGCCATTACCGTCAAACATTTTTAAATACTTACTAATTGGTCTTTATGATTCAGTCGATATTTGTTTTAAATATTGACAAAAATGTACAGATAACTGTTATTTAGGGACGAATAGAAAATTGAAGAAAAAAAAAGGACTCAAATTCAGTTAACAAAATTGCATCTGATATTCTAACAGCATACAGAAATGTTCATCGAAGTGTATCTAAATTTGTTGTAAATTGTATCCTGTATAACCAGTATCGTTCAATCCAGCATAATTTGTTTTTTTTTTTATTTTAATTTAATTTAAAAGGTAATTAACAAAAATAGAAAAAAAAATAAACAGATTTCGTATAGTCGCAAAATTTGTATTGTTCTCAATTTTCATAGAATATTGAATATAAGAACCCGCCCCCCTCTAAACAAAAAAAAAACAACCTTCTCTTGTTTGTTTTTATTTTAGTTGTTTTTTTTATCCTTAATTTTCGTTCAAGGATAAAGGAAAAGTTTTTGTTTGTGTTATTTCTTAAATTATTATTAAATTTCTTGTTTTGCTACTTTATTACTTTATTATGTAACGTATCTAATACCTACCGTACGTTGTTTAATTAGATAAGTAATTAAAAAATTTGTTCAAATTATTTTTTATGATTTTTTTTTTAAGAAGTTTTTCCATTTTCCATGGTGTTAATATAATATAATAATAAATAAAAATAGTAATAATAATAATAATGCAAAAAAATAACGTACACTCTGTTGTACATCGCTAGTAATGTGTAAATTTAATTTTAAAGATATTAATCGTTATTTCAAGTAATTTTCAATTTTCAGTTAAAATTCAAATATAAAACGACTAACAACATAGAAATCATGGTATAAAAAGCTTTTAAGAGTTTTTATACCATGCATAGAAATATAGAGAAAGTGATTAAAATGAAACAAGAAAGCATGTTTGCAATCTGTTCAAAATGCAAATATACAAACACATTTACACAATGGACATGTACAAAATTATCGCATTAATTGTTTATATGCGGGTGTGAATGTGTTTATATACAACCTCCCCCAGTGTGTACAATGCTTAAGATATACGAATTTTTATTTTCAAATCACGTGTGAATGCATAGCATATGCGTTGTATACAACACATCTATATTGTATGTATTATGTAAAATTATTCATTTTCAAGTTTTTGTTTTGTTTTTTTTATGAAAAGTTTTTCAGTATTTTCCTTATTAAAATACAAAGGATAACGTACAAAAACAAAAAAATTCAAATTTTATTCGATTTTCATGTATATTAGCATAATGACAACATTTTGCAAAAATTCGTATTATTTTGTTGTTTTTTTTGTCTGTTTTCAATTTTTTATTTAGTTTCATTTTCGCAGGTTATATTGTTTATATATAATATCTTGAATTTCTGTGTTTTCTTCAGATGAAAATATTCGAATCCAAATATGTAGAAGGATTAGGTGGTAAAGAATAACACCCGGTAATGTTTTTTTTGTAAAGGCTTAACCAAAATCAACATAAAAATACGTAACGTACGTTTAAGTTCGATAAATGGTTAATATATAGTAATAACCAAAACAGACGTAAACTTACGTTTGCTAATTTTCGATCAGTTTAAAATGTCAATTCTACAAAATTTAATATGCCGCAAGCATATTAAACGTAAATATATTTTACGTAAATTTACGCAAGTATATTTTACGTAAATTTAAGTTGTCAGAACTGTCATTTTTAAAACTTTTGTTTACATTTTTACATACACCGTTTATATTTTGATTTTACTTATACGTAAAAATGACATTCCTAAGTACACGTTCGTTCCTACGTAATCTTACGTATCCTTACGTTATTTTGGTAGAGCCTTAAGAAGAATTTTCCGAATTGAATGCATTTTCTTGTTTACAATTTGCACAATATTTTCTCTATTTTTGTTTACAGTACACACAAGCGATGTAAGGATAAGAATAAATGCAAAGATATGATTTTTGTTTTGGTACCATATTGATACGAATTCAATGTACGACGATAGAAATTTATTTGCTGTGTTATTTGAAAAACGATGAAAACAAAAAATCGACTGAATTTAATTATGAAGAATGAAAACCAAAAGATATTTTCAAAATATATTTCAAAGAACATGAAGAAGAGTAAATCAACGCCGTTAAAAAAAAAAACATTTGATTCTGTTGTACAAAAAAAGAGATGAGAGCATAAAAGATTTACAGATAATTTTCTTTTCACATCTGGATACATATAGTTCGCCCAAATGGCCCAAGGAAATTATACCCAGATATCATTTTGATCCTCTTGAATTATTCATTAATGCGCATGCATTACATCGAATTACCAGACCAAAATAAAAATAAAAAATTTTTTTTTTGTTTTTCACTAAACCTCTGGATCAGAGAAAATTTTTTCAAATAGAATTTCTGTTTTTTTGAAATTGAAAAAATCTGTGTAAAAATTCGAAGGAAACCCATGACCATATAAGATAGCAAATGACCATCATAAATGCTGGTACCGCAATGTATGTGTTTAATTTTTTTTCTGTTCTCCTTAAGAAGGATCCATTTCTCTCTCTCTTTTAACGAAACAGACAGACAGAAATAGAAATGTTTGATATTTCTGTAAGCTGTTTTTCTCTTGTTTTGCAAGCTTTTTTGTTCAAGAAAAAAAATCTGCAAAAGTTTAACAATACATTTTTTTTTTTTATTTTGCAAGGAAAACTAACATATGTACATACATACATATATGGTAGATTACAATTTAGCCTGTTGCTATTACTAACACAAGAACCAGCGCAACCAATATCATTTGTTCGTATCTTGTATATATGGATGGGGAACATGACCATCATCGATTTAATATAGTCCTTTTTGTACATACATACATATATGTATTTATACTCGTATGTATGTACATCACAAATACTAAATCTAAGGTAATTTACGAGCACACATGTTGCATTATATATACACGCATACTTTTTAAATGAGACACATATGCAATGCAATCTACATAATTTAGTACTTGTTTGATTCAAAAAAAAAAAAAAAAATGTAAATGCATTTTATCATGTATGTGCTATCCTATACATCAAGCCAGAGAGAAATAATTTGTCCATGCCATGTATTTTTGGAATATTAACATACATATGTATGTACATATGTACATATGTCTAGTGGATCGGTAAATGTCATTTAATATTTTCTTTAAAATTAGAATGGAACATATACTATATGTATACCTAGATACGATGCAAATCTTACAATCAGTTGTGATAAATAAAAGATGTCTTATACTCTGTCCACTAATGTTATGCACTTAAGGTCTTATAGATATTACACAAAGTGGTACCATTTTACATCACTATGACGTATTGATATTCAAAACATTCATCTTATGTGCAATAGAAGCTTTGTGGATTGTGGTAATACTGCTCATGAAACAGTCTAATTGGAAATTATGGGAGAAGAGAAAAGACTCCCATCCTTGACTGGAAAGTCCGTATAGAACCTTGACATCTCTGAGATTCCCTCTCCATATCTCTCTATCTTTCGCTCTTGTTTTCTAATTTCCATAGGACCTTAAGTCTATATTATGTATGTATTAGCGGACAGAGTATAATTCCTTTTTTTTTTTGTTTAATTTAAATGAAAATTAAAGATGACCTCCAGCATAGCCCGATATGTATTCGACCCCTTATGCTTAGATTCTTATAGTATTGAAGAAAAATCAAAGCTAGTGCAAGTCATTCACATGAAAATGTAACGAATCTGAATTTAAATCAAAATTAAAAAAAAAAACAATATTAATTTTAAATTAAGCACTTTTTTTCATTTTTGTTGGATTGAGGTTAAAGACATTTAATTTTATTGCATATGCTATTATAAGTAAATATGTCTGTTAACTTTAATCGTGAGTATTAAACGTACACATGTACAACATTTGTACATGTGGGACACAAAAGCAATTACATGTAGTGAACTCAATTTGTACATGAAATTCATTTAAAATGCAGAAAACATGCAATCTATTGAATGTACGAGTATACTGCTTATTCTCATATGCATAAGTGTGAATGTGTGCATGAAAATAAGGACATGAAATTTAATAATGCGATGGTAAAGTACTCTGTGTATTCGTATATTCCTTAAAAACTGAAATTTAATTTGGGGGAAAAAAAATTCGGTTTTTGTCTTAACCGTTTTCCTTTTTCTTTTATTTCTGTTATTGTCATTTATTTTTTGTAAATTTGAATTTTTTTTTTAATTTTTATTAACGATCATGTTTCTTTCATATTATTCCATTGTATGTTATCGAATTAACAATTTGTTTTGCATTAAACTCTACAACTAAAAAACCAAAAAAAAAACTTCAAAAATTCAAGGAAAAGTTTTCTGGTGCCATTTTTCTTTATCGTCAGTTCTTTTATTATTTTTGTTGTTGTTGTCACCCCCCCCCCCCCACACATTCGATGTTTTTGTCGTTTTTAATTTACTTGACATATCTTCTTATTCTTTTTTCCAAGTTAAACTTTTTCTCCGTTAATTTCGGTACACAATTTCTGTTTATTTGGTCATCTGTATTATTGACTTGGTCAGAAATCGAAATTTGAATTCGTTCAACTCTGATGTGTGTCTGTGTGTGTGTTTTAAAATAAACAACGCCACTACTGTCCCGGGTGTAAAATATACTCTGTATGTGCTGTACAGTGTATTAAAATGGAGTGTGGGTGTACTGGGTGGTGATGGTGGTGGAAAATCTATCAAATCACATTTGGAATTGGGATTTACAAGAACCCAACAAAATACTCATTATCATAACGTATGCATCTATGTACGCATAATGCACTGATATGCATGTACGTAGAGATAATTTACTGCCACTACAAATCCTTGCAATGCCATTGTCCTTTTTTGGTTGTTAAATAACAATTTCAGACAGATTTACTAAAATTTATATCCATCATACATGTACCATTCGATTGATGTATGACCGTGTATTTGTGTGAGTTGTGTGTGTGCACATGAAAGGATAACAAAAATTCCTAAAGGTACGTGGACACGATAGAGAAATTCATGTAGAGCTCTATCAAAAAATACGTCATCCATTGTAGAGCTCTACGCAGACTGTTTACATTGAAACAAAAATCTACTGAAAGTTTCTCTACGAAGCTTTTTAGTAGAGAAACTTTTAAGGTACGTGGACACGGTAGAGAAATTCATGTAGAGCTCTACCGCAAATGTCAAAAAAATATCTTAGAGACGTGTAAACATCCTTGTAGAGCTCTACGTAGAGCTCTACATTCGTCTCTACGACAGAGTTTTTGGTAGAGAAAGCTTTATAGTGTTAACACTTCCTCGTAGAGAACTCTACGTTTTTTTTTACAGCTCATAGACATTTTATTCTAGAGATTTTTATTTCGGTAGATTTTTTTTTTTTAATGAAAATATTAAAAATGTCGGTTAGACAAACATAAACGTTTGCTGCACTTGCAGTTTATTTATTATTAAATAATAATTAAAATAAAATATTATAATTATTATTGAATGTTATTATAAATATTATTATATAGTATTACTATAGCTTTATCATTATATAATATAATATAATATAAATTTTATTATAATATTATAATTTTATTACAATATTTTATTATATTATAATATTCATGTACATATGTATGTATGTATGTATTTTATTATATGTAATAATATTATCATATTCAAAAATATGTATGATAGGTTGTATCAAACAACAAAAAATCAATATCATTATATGAAAACTCTACCAACTCTATTTAACTAGTTAAATAGAGCTGGTAGAGCTGGTAGAGCTGTTAGAGCTGTAAAAAAAACGTAGAGTTCTCTACGAGGAAGTGTTTACACGATAAAGCTTTCTCTACCAAAAACTCTGTCGTAGAGACGTATGTATAGCTCTACGTAGAGCTCTACAAGGGTGTTTACATGTCTCTACGATATTTTTTTGACATTTGCGGTAGAGCTCTACAAGAATTTCTCTACCGTGTCCACGTACCTTAAGAATTATGAAAATTTATGAAACTCCAACCGTTTCCTATGTTGACAAGATGTTTTGTTTATGATTTAGTATTACTTGTTTTTCTACTGTCAGCTTCTATTATACATGAACATGAAACAAATATACATACGAACAAACTGTATACTTATGGATTTGTACGAGTAGTCCATAAATTGTACAAAATCTAACAAATAACTTTTTATGTGGATAATATGTGTGCATTGAACACTTTTCACTTGAGTGTGTATTTCAAGCGTGTATGCAAAATTTTTGGGCATTCATAAACCCTAACTACATGCATACATATATTTATCTTAAGTCGTCTTAAGGCAAGTTAAAGGCTCAACCAAAATCAACATAAAAGTACGTAACGTAAAGGACGATAAATGGTTAATACACACAGTAATAACCAAAACAGACGTAAGCTTACGATTCGTTAATTTTCGATTAGTTGAAATGTCAATTTTACGTAACTGAAGGTGTGCCCGTAAGCATCGTATATTTTACGTAAATGTAAGTTTAAATGACAGAATTGTCATTTTAAAAAATTTATTTACATTTTTACATACACCGTTTTTATTTTGATTTTACTTATACGTAAAAATGACATTCGTAAGTACATGTTCGTTCGATTTCTTACGTATTTTTACGTTATTTTGATTGGCCTTAAGATTTTGTACGATTGTATGAAATTGTCATGTATACAATTATAATGGTCTTAACTAATCTTTTGTTAACTTTAACAATCTTTTCGTTATAATCTTAATGTCTACGCTCAGGACCGTTAAAATCGTAAACAATTTTAATGGAAAAGTAAGTTTAGGAATAGTAAAAAAATTGAAATATCCTATGTTAATGTGACAAATGAAACAAAGTAAATATATGTATGAATGGATGTATGTATAGGTATTTGATTTGTCAAACAAAACATTGAATTTAATTTCATGTTAAAATTGTCAAATTCGACACGGCTTTATATGTAAGATAGGACATGTCCACATGACTTCACACTACCTGACAGCATTTTCGACACAAAAAACAAATCAAATCATATTTGACAAATCAAGTTAGTCTAAACGCACTTTAAGCATTTTCTGTTTTAACGTCTACGAATTTTCTAAAAATGACATTAAGGATTTAAAAATGATTTTTATTTAATTTTTATGTATACACGTGCTTGTTTTACTTCACGTAACGTGTGCACGTATAGGCGCGCTAATGTGCATATTTTGATAATTAAAATAAAAAACAAGAGAATGGGAAAAAAGAAGAGAATTATTGTTTTTTGTTAAACTTTTGAATATGTCAAGTACAAATCCTTTCCAATTTCCATATTTATTTATATAAATGTTAGTGTACCTATACATATGGTATGTATGTACATCATATGCGCATTCGTAAACTACAAGAAAAAACGAAAAAAATAAATTAAATACGCTGTACGCTTTAGTTGTACAATAGAGGATTAACGATGTAATGTTGGTTATATCGTGTGTTTGTACTGATTTTCAATTTATTGAATTTAAAGCGAAAAACGTACAAACGCAATTTATGTAAGGCTGTACGTCAGATTTAAAAAACCTCGAGTACAAGTATAGTGGATTAAAAAGTTTTGATATTGTTTAATAATTTTTTTTGTGTTTTTTTAGTAGATAAATAAAATCTTGTTAAATTCAATTTTTCAATGTATTTTTATTGAATTAAAGAAAAATTTCAAAATTGAAAATGAAACGATCAATTACGATTGAACCCTAATCATTCTTGTTATGTATTGCCTAAAATATCAATTGGTTAGGGTAAGTTGCAGTGGCCGCTCCCGCTGGTTTCCCTAAGATTGTGCACTTAAACCAATTTGGCCCATTGTGATACAACAGGAAAAAAATGGAATCAAGAAGGATCGAATTACTTGGAATTTCTAATGAACTTCATGAGCTCAAATGAAGTTCTAATAAAGTGCTTACAGATATATTCCCCAGACAAAAGAGATCTGTGAAGTACATATGTAGCTCCAAGGAAACTGCATCTAACTAGCCTTTGATAGCGCTTCGGAGTGACAAAAAAGGTGCTCTATGATTTCCTTTTCTTCCTCGTCACATGTAAAATATCAATAAAGTAAAATATTATTTTAAAATTCATCAACATGAACAAAATGTCCAGTCAGCCCATATGATAGCAACAATACCATAAGACTAAGACCTATGTATGTATGTACATACATACATATATGCGCTTATAAAAATTTTCCATTTAATATAGTAAGAAATTTTATTGTATACGTAATGTCGTATTTATATAGTTACAAGTGCATTGAAATTTATGTGCATTTTATTCATATACATAATTACGTACACATGTTTAACATAAAATTTTTCATATGCATCTGCATTCATATGTACATATGTATACATATGTATTTATACATAAGTACATACATATACAGTAAAATGTAGACAAGCATTTTGTCTTGGAATATAGAAAATAAGTTAAATTGCAATGACTACTTGCACACTAAAGAGAAATACTTACGAGATACCTGGCGAGGGAAAGTGAGGAGAGTATCAGGTAGCCCGGTACCCGCGGGTTTTTAATATCGTAAAGAAATTTTCTTGTTTTTTTCCCATTCTGTTTTGTGCCATATTCTTATTTTCCTCTCCGTTTTATTTTCTTTCGCTGCCATGCAGTAAACATCGGATAAAATCACAGATAGATTTGTATGTTTGTATGTGTGTTCAATTGTGTATGTTAATTTAAGAATGAAATAAAGGAATACATGTTCATATGTATACTCATACAAATTACAATAATTAAATATATAGGCTAATGAAAGCTTTCATGTACTTATATATGTATGTATGTACATGCATGCATTTTATATGTTAATAAATTAAGTCAAAAATTTTTGCTAATTTTCAGGATAAATTTTCCTTTTGTTTTTTTTTTTTATAATAATAAGAACTCTTGAATATGTGAATTTTTTAATTTAAATAAAAAGTTGTGCATTTTCAAAAGGAAATGAATAACACATACATACATATGTATGTATGAGGGATTATAAGTTTTGATAAAAGCAATTTGCAAGGATGCAATATGCTAGATAATTTAAACAAAAATCCATACGAAAGCATAACAACTCATTCTGTGTTAATATGAATTATACATGTATGTATAAATACAGCGTTCACTCATTTGTGTACATCTTTAAATGCCGTGCTTTTATTCCCAATCGGTCGTCCTGTATTCATTTTTATTCAATGTGTAAAGGCTAATGATCTTTGAATTTCTCATATGGAATACAAATTAAGGTGAAAATGTTTATTTCATTGACTGTTTTTACATTATAGAGAAATACTTAAGAAATACTGGGCGAGGGAAAGTGAGGAAAGTATCAGGTAGCCCGGTACTCGCGGGTTTTTAATATCGTAAACAAATTTTCTTCTTTTTTTTCACATTCTGTTTTGTGCCATATTCTTATTTTCCTCTCCGTTTTATTTTCTTTCGCTGCCATGCAGTAAACATCGGATAAAATCAAAATATGCATCAATTTGAGTGTTGAAAAATTACCAAAAATATTTTAAAAATTAAATAAATCGAATGTAATCAATAAATAATAAATTCAAGAGAATTTTTATCCATTATTTATTTTACATTATTTCATAATACAACCAAAGCGAAAATAAATTAAGAGAATAGATAATAATTTGACAACTGAATAAATTTTTAAATGGATCGAGTGAATAAAAGCGTATGACTTTTATATTACATGATCATATTTTGAGTCATAACATCAAAAACCGAAAAATAAAATAAAACGGAGAAGGCGATTAATTTGACAGTTCGTAGACGATTTATACGATCAAAAACAATTTCGTGATTTTACTCATAAGGAAAATTTTTCATACGTGTTCGCTAGTGTACAAGTACTCATTGCATTGCACATAAAAATTCAATATGTGTTCAGTCATAGCCACTGCTCTGTATACACTGCTCTCACACCCTAGAGTATCGTGTGTCTGTGTGGAATGTGTTTGTGTTGCTTCGTACTTGAATTAAAGACAAACCCTATAAAATTTCCATGATCTATTCTTGTAGTCGTCTAAATTTTCCATGAAAAAAAAAATTCACAGTTTTCCTGCTATTTATTATGGCAATTTGATGTGTATTCGGACAATAAAAGAAAAACAAAACCCCAAAACGGTGACTGTGGGAACAGTAGCAGATCAACTTTACCAGAACACAATTGTGAACTTCTTTGATTACCTTTTACTACGATTTAATCAGCAGGTACAAAATCAAATGTGTGTGTGTATTTAGAAATGCATAAGTTCAGGACTTAGTTAATACATAGCAGCTCATGTTACATATTGACTTTGAGCAACCGGTGCTTTGATTAAATGAACAAATTGAAAGTACACAAAATCCTTCAGTTGCGGTTTCAAACGAAGCACACACACGTATGCGATTAACACATACCAGAATATTTAAAGGACCAATAGAAGAAAAACACAGAAGAATCAAAGCAAATGTGACCGAAACTAGAATTCGTTTTCAAATTTCCAAATTTCGTTATTATCCTTCGGTCGACACAGAAGAAGAATGAGTATGCGGCCATGTTAACGTATTCATCAGTCTAAGAAATTTCAGAAATTTGAAATCATTTTTGGTTTCAATGCTCTTAGAACATGCATGATACGAAGATATTTGCATACGATTTACTTGCAACATGACATTCAATCAAACACAAGTGAATAAATAAATCTTGTTGTATGCAGTAAACTGAATAATCCTTTGACTCACTTCGACCATCCGAATACAGAAAAGTTTTGCATTTTTCCTGTATCTGTCTGTGTATTCGTTGGTTTGCTTCTACACATTTTCTCTTAAAAGATTTTCAAGGGTGAATGCACATCCACAAGGGAGTCACAATCGAAATTTTCTTGAGACACCAGACGACATTGGGGTATCAGTTTTGAAATGTCGCCTATTTAGTAAGGTTCCTCTTGCCTTTTTTATCAGCATTTTTGAAGTTCATAAGTGATGACGACGCATGATTATCGTAATTTCAAAAAAAAGTTCAGATAATACACAAAACACACAGACCAAATGAATACCACACAATGGACACGATGTCAAAATTTATTAACAGAATGTGTTGCCAATAAAACTGAATCTTGAAAAGGAAAACAATGAAAGAAAAACGACAAAATGAAATTGGAAAATTTTTTTACTATCTGTTCCTTTTTTTGTCCTTTTCTCTTGTTAAGAAAATAAAAAAAACCGAAATTCCAATAAAACGTCAAAACAAATTGGAATTTTATTTTGTATTCAATTTTCCATCCTTTGAATTTTTACATACTCAAGCCCAACTCACATGTAAACACATTCAAACTCCTAGGGATTATGCACATGTGTGTGTGTTTGTACTTTAATTTACTGTTAAACGAAGAATTCCGGATAAGAGTCTCTTAATTCTCTTAATTCTATTAACTTTTTTTCATAAGAGGTTTATTAGCAGAAATTGCTATTCTAGGTAGCAGGCTGAGGTGAAAATTATATATAAGAGAATTAAGAGGTTTTAAATTCACCAAATTAGCTGATTATCGTTTGACACATAAATTGACCTGCGCGTGTGTTCGAATGTGTCAGTTTATAGTCTAGTGCCAACTGCACACTGAAGTGAATTATTTTTAAAGCTATGCTCTGAGAGACACGAAAATTCCAAATACATATGGCGAATGCAACATGAGATCTTGTAAAATCATACGAATTTGTGCAATTTTTTAGATAAGAAGGGTAGGGGTTGTGATGTGTCGTATGAGTCAACGTAATGGAATTGTCTCATAAAATTCGTACTAAAGTCTTATTGTGCAAAATAGGTAATTGATGGATAGACATCATTAGCATCATCTCTGAGATTAACAAGAGATAAAAAAGATAATATATGAAAACTAAAAAAAAAAAAAAAAAAAACAATAACATGAAAAAGAAATGTGAAAATAGTAAAATAATGAACACCCGAAAAATGAACACCCTATCCTTCTAACGGCGGACCAACCATCATTTTACAAACTATACAATTGTTCACCTAATTGTACTACTCGTTGTTCAAATTGTATAACTGTAACCATGAGTTTCGAAACGTCAAAAATGCTGTATTGATGAGGTATAACTACTTTTCTGATATGTACATATAATTATGGTACAAGGCCTGTTCAAAATGTAAGCATGACGATGCAATATTGCAGAAAAGTTGCTGCAGTGTTAATGTAACATTACATATTTTATGTTGCGATGCTTTGACATAAATGTTGCATTTTACGATGTTTTGACGATGTGTTGCTTTCTACGAAAATTATTTCTGTCATTCCATCGCAAATGTCAAAAATTTTGCTAGTAAGTAGTCATGGACTTATTGCAACACGTACTGCAACATCGAATTTTACGTTGCAAATATGTTAACTTAATGTTAAAAGTGAGTTTACACTACTTGATTTGTCAAATATGATATATGATTTGATACAAGAATGATTGTTATATATGACTTGCCACGACAAGTATTATTTCCATTTGTTTGTATGTATTCACATTATTTGATTTGTCAAACAAAACATTGAATTTTATTTCACCATATATCAAGGACAAATCAAACTGAAATAGAACAAGTTCTAATTTAAAATTGTCAAATTCGACACGGCTTGATATGTAGGATATGACATATCCACACGACTTCACACTATCTGACAGCATTTTCGACAAAAATCAAACCAAATCATATTTGACAAATCAAGTAGTCTAAACTCACTTTAAGGCAATGTTTCTGATATAATGCAAAAATGAACAGGTTGCTTTCGTCATGATTACTTTTTGAACGCTTGACAGTGCAGTGTTAGTGCAGTGTTTACTTTTTGAACAGACCTACAATTTATTGATACAGACATTGCATCTAATACGTACATTTTTTCCTTTGAAAATATTGAAAACTAAAAATTTGTTTGTATAATAAAATGATAAAGTTTATTCTCAAATTTCCTAAATATATGCAAATAGAAAATAAAATGTAGCACGGCCAATAAAAACTTTTTTATATAATTGAGAAAATTATTTCGAATTCGGTGTTGGTGTTCATTTCAAAAACTGAGTAAATTTATGACTTTTAGAAAACATCCCATGACAAAAATCATATTCTGAGCCATTTACAAAACGACATTCATCAGTCTATACATCCTTTATGTTGTCTTTTAAGTTAATCCTCAACATATTATTTATCCTTTTAGTGGCTTTAAGATACAAATATGTAATTTTTATTCTCAAAAATCTTCTCTTACCCTTTCAATTTATTAATAAAAATTTAATAAAATATTTAGACTTTAATATGTACACGTAAATATAAAATTATGTACTTGTTTATAGATACCATTTTTTGGGAATAGTTTTCGGATATTATCCTATTAATTGTATTCTCATCATTCTATTATTTATGTTCAGTACGGGTGAGTAGATACGGTTACGTATACCAAAACCATCGAAATGATACGTGACAAATGAAAACTAATGACATTTTGGTTTGTCCCAGTTCTGTTTTATATTTTTGTCATCCTTGATGTTGGATTTATGTGATATAGCCTTTCTCCCAAAATTAAAGATTTTAAAGTGTTTTCTTCGTACGAAAATCGAAATTCAAGCGAATATTTTAAAACAGTGATAAAATTTACCATAAACCCCAAAAACACGAAATCTCTTAAGGGGCTTCTTCGAACCATACAAGAATAATTCGGATGTAAAGAAATGTTGGAAACTAGTGAATATGGACGCTGAAATTAATGCTCAAATTTACCCAGTCACCCTTTCACGTATTGAAAATGACAAATTCATGAATTCATGTTGAATGTACGAGTACGCGTGTGTTACGCAAAACCCTTTAAAACATCTACCCAATTTGAACCAAGTACAAATCTTGCAAAGTTTAAGAATATTATTTACAGATTTTGTACGATTTGTTTATTTATTGATGTACACACACACACATGAATACGGAAGAGTGTGTAACGAAGTTACATATTTTCCCTAGAAAATAAGAAAAAAATATATTTGCCTGGTCCTCTGCTATAGAAAACCAGCATTCACCCATTGCGCTAGGCTTCGTATTGAATACCCATGCGCTAAGAGACTATGTATAACAAAGCACGTTGAAAGTTTACAGGGAATATGTAAAGCTTATATAACGTAAAGCTCTACAACATAAGTAAGGTGTATTTCTGACCTATATATGGAAAATTTGTTTAGGGTACATAATTCGTCGGCATAGGTAAAAATCGATATTGATTAATTTCTGTCGATTTCTGTATCGTCGGTCAGATCGACTTGTGCGAGTTGTATACAAAGCTTATACGATTCTTAAGCTTTCGCTCAAAACAAGGCTGACTCGTTAGGGTTTCACTGATTACAAGTGTAATCAGTATTGCCATTCCATAGGCACTAGACGTTACGAGAGACGTAAAGACGAAGACATACCTTGCCCTCAATTTACTCTTCTTGTTGGGTACGATCGGTGGGTGCACACACTGAGAAGTACTGTTCCCCCAGTTCATATACTTTGTGCGAGACCTCTACAGTATATAAACTGGTATTCCTTAGCAAGTATATGCTGTGCGTGTCTACCACCGTATACTTCACCTGTTTCCAACCAACTCAGGGTATACTTTGTACGAGACCTCTACAGTATACTCCTCCATTCCCCGGTGTATTAGTGTGTACGAGACCCCTACGACTTTTACACCGTCCGCGTGACTAAGTGAATATATATTGTGAGGCACCGCCACTGTATATTCACTGGACAGGTTAGGTCTGAATATATATTGTGAGTAACTGCCGCTATATATTCAGAAGACAGACAGACAGGTTAGTAATTATTAGGGAACTTAGGCCCTCACGGTCCTGCAACGTTGTGAATTAATAGACCTATTGGAGGTCTTATATTGGTATTAGAGTTCTTATTTACAGGTTGGATTTGTATACAGTGATACAAGGAAATCATCGTTGGTATAGTGAGTATTAGAGCTCACTGGGCTTGATTTGATTGTTGATTATAAGGGATTGTATTTTGAAGAATTTGTTGTGAGTGTTATTGGAACCTCACTGATCATATTCGAATTGGTTCATAAGGTTCATATACATAGGTTTTTCCCCTGTAAAGTTTCGTAAGAGTGTGGTATTAATCAAAGGTCGACCATTATATAGGAATCTGAATATTAGAGACAGAGGCAAATATATAATAAAAGAGTAAAGATATTGTAATTAAGAATATATACGTAAGATTGTACACATAGTAAGTAATATTAATAATAGCATAGGGCCAAACATTGTTAAGCATAGGATATTTAGTAGTAAATAAATCATCCATAAGTTTAATAATCAACACCGGCCTTATCATTTAAAAGTAACAGACGACGTGGGAATCAACCGACCCTGGACAGACTGTCCTATCCGTGCTATAAGCACCACATCGTCATACCCCGAACGAACATCGTTACAAGTGTACAAAATGTTTAAGAAAAAAAAAGGCAATGAAATTTGTTTCATCAAAAAACAAAAAAATAATAATAATAAGTTCTTTCTCTGAGAGAGCAAAACCAAGCCATGCAAAAGGAAAATAGAAGAAAACTTTTTGTCTTGCTTGTGTTTTAGTTAAACAGAAAAAAATAACAATAAATCAAATTAATGATGACAAAATACAAACTGCAGAAACAAATACAAATTTAAGATTTAAATTTTTTTTGGTTCATTTTTTTTAGGAACACTTAAATGAAAACTATTCACAACAATTCTACATCTTAAGAAATTTCCAAGTATACAAAATTCCCTTTGTCTTCTTTTCTATTTTCAAACTTCAGAGGATGTGATCAAGAATTATAAAGATTTTACAATTCCTTTTTGTCTTCCCTGAAAGTGAAAATTACAAATTTCCTATTGTCAGAGTAGTTTTCAGCCTTTCAATTCGGCCATTTAGGATTTTATAGTCGAGCTATTGTGATTGTTTGCACGTACGTTGGCTGTACGTGTCAATTTTTATTAAAACCGCTTCCATAGTTCATGGACAAAAGACAACAGCACGTACGTTTACATGCAATAACATTTTACATTTGAATGTTTTTACATACAAAAATTTCAAATGGGCACCGTCATAAATTATTATCACGAATGTACCGACATAAATTGCATGTAGTCCTTTTTTAACTCTTTCTCATCTCAAATCAGCGTATTTAGGCGTTCAGTGTTGTGAGCTCAATCGCAAATATGAATTTTCTACAATCTTTAATAAATTATTTAATAACAACAATGAACTCTATAAATTTATTTCAAGCTTAGCGTAGTTAAGAGTTGATTGCAATTGACTTCGGAAGATGAAGGTCTTAAATGTGATGTGTTTGGTACAGAAATGGAATAAACAACGAAAGTGGCGGGATTGCAAACAGAATTTAGTTTTGGGTAATTTGAACTTACCCCCCCCCTTCTAGGTAAGAGACTCTTAGCCTCATAGCCTCTTAACTGCAATTAGCAGACAGTTAGCAGAAATAGCTATTCTAGAAAAAAGTTTAGAGATGACAGAAATCAGCTGATCTCTTATTATGTGTGGTGAATTCAGTTAAGAGAATTCGGTATTCTAGATAAGAGGCTAAGAGACATTTGTAAACTCGAAAGCCTCTTAATTTAGCAGCTCATTGCAAGGAGCTCTTAGCCCTTTTATGTTGTTGTAATTATATACAAGTGAACATTTTAAAGTAAAAATGATATCAGGAAATAAATGAAAGTAATACAATAAAAATAATTATTATTATTTAATTATTATTTTACTATTTTCACATTTCTATTTCATGTTATTGTGTTTTTTTTTTGTAGTTTTCATATATTATTTTTTTATCTCTTGTTAATCTCAGAGATGATGCTAATAATGTCTATCCATCAATTACCTATTTTGCACAATAAGACTTTAGTACGAATTTTATGAGACAATTCCATTACGTTGACTCATACGACACATCACAACCCCTACCCTTCTTATCTAAAAAATTGCACAAATTCGTATGATTTTACAAGATCTCATGTTGCATTCGCCATATGTATTTGGAATTTTCGTGTCTCTCAAAGCATAGCTTTAAAAATAATTCACTTCAGTGTGCAGTTGGCACTAGACTATAAATTGACACATTCGAACTCACGCGCAGGCCAATTTATGTGTCAAACGATAATCAGCTGATTTGGTGAATTTAAAACCTTTTAATTCTCTTACATATAATTTTCACCTCAGCCTGCTACCTGGAATAGCAATTTCTGCTAATAAACCTCTTATGAAAAAAAGCTAAGAGAATTAAGATACTCTTACCTAGAATCGCCCGGTTAATCTCAATTCTGATAATGCAGAACTCAATTTCTCAAATTTTCACTGTCAGCTCTACAAACAACGGATTAAATTGTGCTGTCAATTAAAATTTATTTCACCTCATTTGCAATTAAAATTCCAAAAAAAAAACTCAACAAAACATTGAAATTTTAAAATTCAAAAATGTACAAAATATTTTTAGATGCGTTCCAAAACTCAAAATTTAGGAATTATTACACCCAAATTAAAGCGATTGTCATACGTGCACGAAAAGTATCAATTTATTTGTCTGTTCCTTTTCTTGGCATGGAAACACTCCATAAAGAAAACAATGGTACTGCTTATGAGTCCGATTACTAATATGCACCAAGCAATTATAAAATGATTCATTTCCAAGACTTTGGGACCATCGACGTCATTATCACGCATATCTTTCAGAATTTTCAGGTGTCGAAGTTCATCATACGTCACTTTCTCCCAATGATTGAAAACTCCAGATTGAATTATTCTCATTATGAATAAATCTAATGATTCTCGAAATACTACATCTGGCTCTACAAGATGTACAATGTGATATTCACCAAAACAAATATCTGATATATGAAATTATTTTCGCCTCAAATCACGTTGTTGCTTAACGATCATATTCATGAAAAATGTCATGTCGAGAAAAGCGTAGGTATAACTGAAATTATACCTGAACTCAGCTGTCACGTTACTTATATCTATAACATGCTTTTCCAAACCTTGAGGTTCTTTCTGATACATTGAAAGAAATGTAACCATACTATCATTTTTGTCAATAGGAAGATCGACTGTGTTTATATGACTATGGTTCCAATCGCTAATACGCTCCATGCCACTAGAAAATGATTCAATTCCATAACCTTCGGGTCATCTTCTGCACCATCGTTAAAATCTTATAGAATTCCAATTTGTTTGAGTTCATCATACGTTACTTCCTCCCAATAACTGAACAGATCAGATTGAATTATTCTCATTATGAATATGTCTAATGTTTCCTGTATAACAGAATTTGGCGCTAGTCGATGTAGAACGTGGAATGATTCTAAGCAAATATCAGATATACGAAACAATTTTCGTTTTAAATATTTTTCTTCTTTTATAGACATACTAATGCTAAAGATCAAATCGAAAACTGCGGGGATATCATGTTTATTCTCTTCAGCTGCATTTGTTGGCCATTTCACTCCTACCATCTGTTTTTCGAAACCCGGAGGTATTTCATAGTATTGTGAAATTAGTTTAATATTTTCGGATATTAAATGGGGTGAGGATGCAACTTTAATGACATAATCCACTAAATCCTGAAGTGTATTTGCTTGTTTATCATAAACGATCTTCGATAGGAAACTTGTCGAGAATGTCAAATAACTGTTAATTATGATGAAACCGAAAAGTGTAGTCTCACTTAACATGAGATAAATTATGACACTTTTCCTCCTGTCAAAATTTCTGGGTGGTGAAATGAACAAAATTGCGCATATTATTTGAAGAATCCATTCACTACATTCTGATCTTCCAAGTGCTATTTTGTATGCAATGTGTAACATCAACGCCAAGTATACAACCAGTATACACAGAGCAAACCATGTTTCAGTATCATATGCGATCAAAAGATACATGTAGATCGGTATCTGTTTACTATAATGAAAAATCAAACACATTTTCGTTACCATGTATGAGTAACTATATTTTACAGGCTTGTTAATTCCATGTGGTATAACATCTGGTACAAAGGTGATTTGCAATGTTTCACTATCGAGTAAATCAAGTGGAATAAATCCTGTTTTTTCATTCGGTGATAAATTGACGTGTTTAATTTTCAAGTTGTACCGATGCATGAACTCCTTTATAACTCGGAATGTTAATTCAGAAGCAGTATCAAATGGTGAAGAATTGTAATTTTTATTTTTTGACATGGAATATAAACTAGGAACTGCTTCTTCGTAGAAACTTTTTATGACTATTCCATCGAAATTATCAACATTTTTCTTCAAGAATAAATCGTTCACATCCAGTTCTTCGAAATTCGCCTTCACAACCTTTGAAAATTGTTCATTGTAATAAATTCCGTCAATAAAACGTCCGTTTCCGTATTTGACTGTAGTTAACAACACAGAACTATAAATAGAGTATCTCTTTCTGTACTCATGTAGAAAATTGAAATTTTCTTCCTTCTTCCATGGCAGAGGACCAGTGTAAATAAAAATTGTTTTAGTTTTCCTTACTTTTGCAGTCATGTATAAATAGATAAGCAAAGTCTCCGATTGGAGTATATAGAAATAAACCATGATAATCGAGTCATTTAAATTTAAATATTCTTTTATTCTCGTTCTGAATCTCTGTTCAAACGGCTGCGTCACCATTATTTTGGCTACATTTTCATTTCTGAGCAGTTGGGCATTTTCTTGTTCGAATTCGAATAATTTCATAACCCTCATTGATATCATGACGACGTTATTGATGTTATAAGATTCCACAATTTTTTGAATAATTTTATCCGCTTCTATCACATCACTTGATGAATTTTGAGGTAACACCAATGACCAATTTTGTAAAACAATTAAGGCCTCCAAAAACATCCTTGATAAACTAGAGAACAGAAAAGCTCTAATTACTGTGTTAACTTCAAGAAATTTCTAATAAAGGCTTGAGTCGAAATGAACCGTAACTTTACTAATTTGGATTTTAAGCTTGGAACGCTCTAAATAGTCAACGGAAATTGCATACTGTATATACATATGTGCACATAATTTGTCATTATTTGTTTTTTATGTTTGGACCAATTTAAGAAAGTAAAAGCACGATAATCATTAATTACCTTATTTCTATTTGTCAATTTTGGGTATAAATCTGATAAATTCATTAAAACAATATTTTGAGTACAAGTAATTATGTAGGAATAGGTGGCAGTGGAAGACTTTAATCAAATATTGGGCGAGATTTGTACTTTGTTCGGTTTTTAAAAGGAACACAGTTTCAATGGTCTTTTAAGAATTGGTTTTGTAATTGTGATTTTTGAATTTTAAATAAAGAGAGTGTTGAAAACAAGGCGTTTAGATATTTTATCATTTACAGTGTACGGTTTCAATAATGATTTCTGATCGACGATTTATAACTTGATTTATAACGAAATTATAACTTTTTGTTCTCTCCAGGTTTTAGATGCCTCTAATGTTGGATACAATGATTCAAAATAAATGATAGTCCCACATGATGATCTTCCTTCAAATTAAATTCATTTTATTAGTGAAAAAAATTTTAGTTTAAGAAAGCTGTCTGGTTGAACCTTTGTTTTCTTGTGAATTATTACCATGGGGAAACAGGTTTTCTTCAAGTTATATGCAATCTGGATATTGTCTTATCATTAAACTATTCATTACATTACAAAGTTTGAATGTCATTCAGAATAATGATATGGTACGTGTATTGTCGTCTCTGTTATTCTAATACCTAGAAATGGCAGAGATTGACAATACAATGTTAATTAATAATAAGTATGATGTGCCGCTGTTTCGTAAACCAGAATTAGGGAGTTGGGCAAAATAAAAAAGTCTTAGTTAAAACGTTATAAAACTTATATTTATTGAATTAAATTAAAACTTAAAAATTAAGAAAACAATAAATAAAAATTCAAGCAAATAATAGAATATAAAAATAATAAAAAAAAAAAAAAAGAAAAAACAAAATATAAAAATCCAAGGCAAAATAAAAATAATTAAATAAATAAAAAATTTAAGCAAATAAAATTCAAATAATAAGTTATAAAAAATAAAAGATGAATAAAAAAGTAAAATGCAATTAAATAAATACAAATTAAAATGAATTAAATGATAAAATAAAGAAATGAAATTAAAAAGCAAAGTAAATAGCTGAAGCAGATTAATGCTTGGCCCTATTCCACCTTTCTATGTCCAAGGCGGTCTATGAACGAAAGAAGAAGAAAAAAATAAAAGAATTTAAAAAAAATTATAAATTTTATGTGTAACTTGTGTTAGTCAGACTTAGTAGAATTACTGAAGTTGTCTGGGTTGAAAATTATTATACCGGATCTTCAGTTAAAATTCGCTGAAGATCGGTTTAAATGTAGATGATATACAAGTTAAGATTCGCTTGAGATATCACTACGAAAGTACTTTGGATTCTAGTTAAGATTCGCTAGAATCCGGATTAGTATAAAAATATTTTTTGATTTAACGATCCAGTTAAGATTCGCTGTCTCGTTAAATCGGGGGTACCTTTTAGTTAAGATTCGCTAAAAGGCTCTAGAGGTTCGAAGGATTAAGATTCGTCCTTCTTGATTCTCAGTTAAGATTCGCTGAGACTGAATAAGCAGACAAGGAATTAGTGAAGTGTTCACTTTGAAAGTTTGATCAAAAATGATGATTTCTGTTGAATTTCATCTCGTTTATATACGATCTGGGTAAACTGTATTTCTATTGTTTCCCAGTGTAAACAATGGAACAATGTAAACAATAAGTTCTGTTTATTGCACTTGTCAAATAATGAAAATAAATAGTTTGACAAGTGCAGTAGTGTTGTGTAATGTGTGTGTAATAGTGAATAAATATTGAAATAAATGTTTAAATAAATAAAAAATGATCGTGAAAATTTAAGAAATGTGAAAGTAATGTGAAAAGTGTTAAAAAAAATAAATGTGAAAAATAATTGTGAAAAGGTGATGAAAAAAAAAATGTGTTAGTGTAAATAGAAAAAAAGGGTTATGTTTTGCTTTTTGGGCAAAACAGTATGACTGTTTTTAAATTATAGAGACATACTTACGATATACTAGTCGAGGGAAAGTGAGGAGAGTATCAGGTAGCGCGCTACCTGCGGTTTTTTAATATCGTTAACAAATTTTCTTCTTTTTTTCACATTCTGTTTTGTGCCATATTCTTATTTTCCTCTCCGTTTTATTTTCTTTCGCTGCCATACAGTAAATATCGGATAAAATCATAATATGCATCAATTTGGGTGTTGAAAAAATTACCAAAAATATTTTAAAAATTAAATAAATCGAATCAGAAATCCAAAACTAGGAGATACTGCAAGCAGTGCAAATTCGACGTTCAAAAATTTTTCTTCCTGGGTACTGACATCAGTGCCCAGTGCTACCGTTTTATTCAAAAAATAAGGTGTAAAATAAGAAAATGTATTGAAATATATAAAAAAAAGCAAGCAATTTTCAGAAGAAATCATTCAGTACCCACTAAAATACCCGTGAATCAGCATAGAATGTGAATATGTATGCATATTTATCACATACGTGCGTATGTAATTTAAGTGTACATATTATTTCAGAAGAAATCATTCAATACCCACTAAAATACCCATGAAGCAGCATAGAATGTGAATATGTATGCATATTTATCACATACGTGCGTATGTAATTTAAGTGTACATATTATTTCAGAAGAAATCATTCAATACCCACTAAAATACAAATGAATCAGCATAGAATGTGAATATGTATGCATATGTATCACATACGTGCGTATGTAATTTAAGTGTACATATTATGCGCAATATTTATAATAATATTTTGTAATGTACGTATTTATCGTATATATGCGTGTGTAAAACTTTTGTCCTAAACAAACAAATTATCGTCCTAAACAAATATAATTTTTTCATAATTGTACGATCATATGGGTCATAAATTTCATTACATCAGAAACGAGGATAGAAATACAAAATGTAAATTCAAATTGTAATGTATTGTATGGGAAATACAATATATTTTGAATACGATCGGTTTAATGTTAAATTTTGATTTTTTGGGTATTCAAAATTCATACTTTTTAGGTAATGATAAATAAAAATATGATCGTATGAATGCATTATATATCGTATACGTAAGTATGTAATTTAAGTATACACTCCACGTGGAGTCATATATGTCCCTATACAAAATTGTACCATAAACTTAATGACTTGATTTTGTTAATTATAAATACAATATATACATACATATGTACGTGCAATATTCCGTACACATCTTTCGACCGTATACAAATTTATGGGTTTATAGATCGTACTTGTATATATTTTCTTGCCTGATATAAAAAGTAAAGGAAAAGTGTAAAATATGAACAAAAATCGACGTAAAAAAAAAGTAATGTACGTATATGAAATATTGTACGATATATGTATGTATGTATGTTAATCTGAAATTACACATTTTTTACTACTATCCTAGTCTCTGATCTTTAATTCACTTTCATATAAAATACCCATGAATTTATAGTTAGGATACCAAATTCGTATGAAAATATTTACAAACACTCGTATGTAATATATTATTACACATGTATACATCCATATATATAGTAAGTAGATGGCTTAAAATTCTCGAGTTTATTTTGAATATTCTTATACGAAAAAACGACATCCCTTTTTTTACCAACAAATGTACTAAATCATTCTATCATTCATGCCGTCCCCTCTTTCATCGCCCGAACCACTCTATCGGCTAAAAAAATTTTTGAAGCCCCATAAGAATTCTTGCTAAATTTTATGTATTCTTTGATCGAATGTAATTAATAAATAATAAATTCAAAAGAATTTTTATCCATTATTTATTTTACATTATTTCATAACATAACCAAAGCGAAAATGAATTAAGAGAATAGATGATAATTTGACAACTGAATAAATTTTTAAATGGATCGAGTGAATAAAAGCGTATGACTTTTATATTACATGATCATATTTTGAGTCATAACATGAAAAACCGAAAAATAAAATAAAACGGAGAAGGCGATTAATTTGACAGTTCGTATACGATTTATACGTTTAAAAACAATTTCGTGATTTTACTCATGGCGAAAATTTTTCATACGTGTTCGAAAGTGTGCAAGTACTCTATTATTTGTACGGCTAGAGTATACGGGTACTTTCATGAATGCGTTGTCCACGTGCGTCAAAGACCCGAATGCGCTGGAATTGTAATCGGAATTTTTAACTTTCCATGCACGCTTTTATTAAAATAAATCATAATATATAAAGATAATTCACCATTTTTAAGTAAACGCCATATTTGTTTTTATAGTGTAACTTTAATGTGAGCAGAATATAACAAAACGTGAAAGTGAAATGTCAGATAATACTTCTTCTCGAAAATCAATACTGCAGTTGTTTGAAAACGATTGAGTTATTTCTGTTAAACTTTGCAGACTGCTTGAATTAATGAATCTGATACATTTCCACGATTGCACTGGAAAGAAATTTATGAAGTTGATTTTTTTGCCGACAGCGTCGACGACGCATTAATGAAAGCACCCTACAATTCAGGTACACGAAAGCTTTCTTAATATATGATATCATTCACAAATTTTTTTTATTTTATTTTGTTACAATAACAATAACAATAATAAAACGTAAACAATAACAATAACAAAATTTTATTTTATTTGCATTTATGGTTTTGTTGTTTATGTGGCAACATATTTATGTGAACATTATAATAAGTCTGATCGAATAAAATGGCACTGTGTACATGTTAGAGTTAGTGAAAATTCACAGATTAATTTAAATTTATAAATATGTTATTTTAAATTAAATAATTTTAGAATCGTCATCATTATCAATGGGGTAATGGCCCGATATGAGCCTAGGCCTCATAACGATGATTTTTTCGAGACGATTCTATCATAAGTGCATCTCCAGTTTAATGTGGGTTGCGAATCACTGAATTTGTTGAAGTAGACACTTAAACTCGATTTTGTAAGATAGGGCTTGCACTTACACCAACCATTTGTTTTGAGTTACTTATTGTCAGTAAGTAGACTCGATCGAAATTAGTAAGCACTTGAACTAATAAGCGGAAAGCTTATGATACTCATTCAAAGCTGAATGAACTTTTGAGGTAAGGTAGTTTTCGATGCCGATAGTGCAGATAAGTGATGAAAAACATTTGTTTGCGCCAGGCATCGAACCTGGGATCATGTGCTTCAAAATTCAATACTCTACCTATTGAGCTACTGAGCTCCCATAAATGATTTCAGAATACAATTTAATTATCTGATTTCAATAGTAATAAAAATTTTGAATATTCAAAGAAAGGGCGAAATATGCCTGTGAGCGTGACATATTTCTACAAAAATTGCAGGAATAAATTTGATACGAATAGCAAAAATGTCAAACGAAAAAATCATCGAAATCAAAAGAGTACATTGATAACAAAGTACAGCTGACAGTGAAAACTTATCCGACATTGAAACATTCACCTAAATTTATACTGGAAATCTATTTAGGAATATATGTTCATACTACAAGGTCGATAAAATTTTTAGATTTTCCAATTTACATATGTACATACTTATACGTTATGTTATTATTAATCATTATTTTCAAATAAGCAGATTATTTTGTCTAGACCCTCAAAAGACTGATTTTGATTTCTATTGAAAATTGAAATAATTCAGTAATTTCTGTTATATATTTGACATTTCTTAAATCCTGAAGCTTTACGTCTTTACGATGAGAAAACAATAATTTCAATTATTTGAATTGTCTATCATGATTTTCACTTAACACAATGCTTTAACAATTTATAATTTCAATTTCGATTCGGATACATGTGGTAACATTTCTACATCTCTACCTTCCTCTCTCCTGATATTCTGTGGAATATTTTTATGTACAAATGGGCTTTTATATAAAATGTAAATGGCAAATAAAAATCACATAATAAACAATAATAAGTCATTTGTTTGATACAACGTTCAAAATATGTTCTCCATGTACAGCGTTAATATAATCCAAATATTTAATTTAAAATATTTATAGAATACATTCAAACAATTTCATTTTAAGGAAACATATAATAGCCTGCTATTACTATCCGATGGAAAATATTTATTTTCCCATTTCATTAGTAAGATGAATTACTTAAAGGTATCAAATGTATGAAAACAACAGGAGATTAAATTTAGTTTATATGTACATATGTATGTACATGCGGTCATTGTATGTATGTACGTGTCGTGTATATACGCATGTATATTAATTGCAATTTTTATAAAAAATTGTAAGATATAAAGCCATAAATAAAATTTCTTATGTCATTTTCGTGTATTTGAATATAAATCAATAAATTTATTGACTACACAAAATCAAGCTTGTATACATTTATACAAGGGTGTATGTAATATAAGAACAAATAAGCAAATAAATATGCTCTCCCTTCAGCCCTTCTTCTTTTTAGCACCATAAAAAAAAGCATAACTAACTATACGCATTTACATTGATCACCCACATAAACATAACGTAATAATGATAATTTGTGCGTATACACAATACAGTTACGTTACGCAGCTTTATAGTTCTATGTGAATCGTAGCTTCCTTCTCTTTTTGTAGAAGGTTTCACAACTATTTTCTATCATACATGCACCTACAGTTTAATGTGGATTGCGAACCACTGAGTTTGTTGTAGTAGAGACTTATACTCAATTTTTGTATGATGGGGCTTACACCAATCATTTGTTTTTGAGTTACTTGTTGTCAGCAAGTAGACTCGATCGGTTAGAGCATTGATGAAGTATTCTATATCAGATATTTTAAAGTAAGGTAGTAATTTTGTACCCAAAACTTTTCAAGCTTTTAGACGAATTCGGGCAGGGTGAAGGAAGCAGGAGAACTTTTCTCTTTGATGAGAAACGAAAATTTCTTAATTTTAGATTGAAAAATGCTATTCTTATTCCCCTATGTAACAGTTAGGCAAAAAAAAATGAACAACTTTAAAAATTACATGTATTCTATTCTTCCATACAAATTTTTACGAATTTCTATATAAAAACAACAAAACATTCGAAAAGTGTACCTTCAATTATCCTTCAACTGTACTATTTGTACTTAGTCACAAATACATATGTATGTTTCAATCGTGTATTTTCTTACACATTTCAAACAATTTCGGTTAAGTGTAATATTACACAAAGTACAGTGCACTATCGATACACTTTTCATGTTTATTTTTACTTAAATATCATGTCTTTTTACAAGGATTTCTAAACATGTTTATCGACTATTCCATGTAGTCCGCATGGATTGGTTGAAAATGAAAGCAATAAAAGTACGTATGTATATATTTCTCCTATCTCATGTGTAAAAACAATATTTTATGATGATTCAATATTTTGTATGGCAAAATGATATTTTTGAACAGGCGCACATGTTTAAGCGTAAGGATTAAGGAATAATATTTTCAATTTCATAATAAGTGGGAAAGAAATCTCTGTACGCGCATATGCATTTTACACTAATATTACATGTGTATTTGTAATAAAATGTACATGTGAAATTCTTATGTTAAATATATTACAGGCCATGTACATTTTGTTATTGCTTTTCTTATAACGATTGAAGGCCTAATCTGTTTTACATTTTAATTTTTATACATTAGGAATGAGAGAAATAAAACGTATGTGCGCAGATGTATTAGTTAGTTTTACGTATGTAATATATTCTAATAAATAAATGAAATAGAATACAGTACGGTGTTAATAAATTCATTCACTAAAGCATTTTTCTGATTAAACTTTTAGACAATTTTTGAAATTTTTAAGAACATAACATAACATGAACATTGTACAAATCGATGAAAAGATAAAGACGCTGAACATTATCGAGACTCCAATTTCACTCCACTTTTGAGTAATTTAAGATTAAGTCTATTGATATATACATATGTATTAAAAATCGTATATTATCTTGTTGATATTAAATTTCTTAATTGAAAGCAATTTTTACATTTATTTTCAAAGTCCTTAAACTATCTTAAGATTTAATAAAGAAAAAGTTTCAGTAAATAAATTTATGAACGTCGTACTGTATTCTATTTCATATATTTATTAGAATATATTGTACACGTAAAACTAACTAATACATCTGCGCACATACATTTTATTTCTCTCATTCCTAATGTATAAAAATTAAAATGTAAAACAGATTAGGCCTTCAATCGTTATAAGAAAAACAATAACAAAATGTACATGGCCTGTAATATATTTAACATAAGAATTTCACATGTACATTTTATTACAAATACACATGTAATATTAGTGTAAAATGCATATGCGCGTACAGAGATTTCTTTCCCACTTATTATGAAATTGAAAATATTATTCCTTAATCCTTACGCTTAAACATGTGCGCCTGTTCAAAAATATCATTTTGCCATACAAAATATTGAATCATCATAAAATATTGTTTTTACACATGAGATAGGAGAAATATATACATACGTACTTTTATTGCTTTCATTTTCAACCAATCCATGCGGACTACATGGAATAGCCGATAAACATGTTTAGAAATCCTTGTAAAAAGACATGATATTTAAGTAAAAATAAACATGAAAAGTGTATCGATAATGCACTGTACTTTGTGTAATATTACACTTAACCGAAATTGTTTGAAATGTGTAAGAAAATACACGATTGAAACATACATATGTATTTGTGACTAAGTACAAATAGTACAGTTGAAGGATAATTGAAGGTACACTTTTCGAATGTTTTGTTGTTTTTATATAGAAATTCGTAAAAATTTGTATGGAAGAATAGAATACATGTAATTTTTAAAGTTGTTCATTTTTTTTTTACCTAACTGTAGTTTATAAGATATTAAACATGAGTCGGGGAAAAATTTACATACACATGCAACAATTCGAGAAATATAATTACACACACAAATAAAATTTTGAACCCAAAAAGTAGATGAGAATATTTCTCATTAAAGATATTTTGAACATTAGAGGCCACTTCCCCAGCCTATGAAAGGCCAAAAAAGTGACAATTTTTCCCGTATACTTTGTTTATCCTTTTATAATTCATCCACGGTTAGAGTAAGCACTTGAACCCATAAGCGTAAAGCTTATGGTACTCATTCAAAGCTGAGTGAACTTTTGGGGAGCGATAAGGTTGTGCTGCTGATTACAGATAAATGAAGAAGAAATATTTTTATATTTTTCTTCACTCGCCAGCAATCAGCATCGAACCCTAGACCGCCTGCTTCAGAAGCCAATACTCTACCTATTGAGCTACCGAAGCCCCACAGAATACAGAATGATCCATAAAAAAAACCTTGCTTGGAACTTGAAAACAAGCAAAACACTATTTTTGTCATCTTAACAATTTGATATTAATCAAGACCTTCGCCAAATGTAGGCTACATTTACATTATGTTTGATTGAACTTCAACGTCTTTTCGGTTTCGGTTTAGGTTTCGGTTCTACATTGAGCGTAGGCTGTGATATTAAAATTTGTGTAATGACAGTTGAACATATGTACATATATGTAACGTAAAATGAATAATCATTGGGTTAGGCTAGAGATGAAATAATACAAAAAATTTTAAATTTTATTATACCACAGTTTCAGGATAATTAATACTGATTCGAGCCCCGAAATCTACATAAGTACATCAATTGGGTAGGTGATCCTTTTAGTAGAGAATATCAAAAGTGTTCATGTTCCAACTGTTAAAATGAGATGTAAAAAGCGGAATATTTTATTTTTACATTAAGTCATTGTCATCAGCCATATGAGGACCATAAGCACTGATCGGCCGTATCGGCAATTTACTTTGCCTACTCAGAACAATTTATTTATAAAATAGGGCTCTATGTTCTCTATTTCGATCTATCTCCCTTAACATTGATAAACAAGCATTACAAATTTCTATGAATCGCCCTGTTATATTTATAAGTTCATATAGTAATGGCCTATTTGAATTTTGAATATGTGTGGGTATGTATACGTTCGATGTATACACACATTTTAAGGATATTGAATACCTGCCTGATGTTTACGTAAACATTTTCATTAAATGTGAAAATATATGCGTATAAATAAGACATAAATTATAAAATATTATATGTATATAGATAATATCATTTTCAAGAAAACAAAATCAAATACATACAGATATTTAGGTAAATTTCAAAAATAGAAAATCTTTTCATTTGTTGAAAGAAAAATATAATAAAACAGAATATACAATACATAAATGAGACAATCAAGATACATTTGTTCTTAAAATGGACATAAAGACGAAATGTAAGGATTTCGTTACATTTCAAATACTACATACTGAAGGATAAATAAGACGAATATACAAGTAAATTCAGTAAAATTTGTCATCATCATCATCATCATTGTTGTTGCTATAATTCCTTCCGAGAATCTCTTTTAGGATACCTCTCCTAGATTTAGATTATGGATCCATTGCTTTATTCTTCCAGTTATAAAATTCATATATTTTTAAATAACGTTTTTGATATTAGCTAGGACTAAAATAAGACGTAACGCAAGGCGACACTAGGTTCGAATGCATTACAACCCATAAGGCAAACTTAAATAGACGTTAACCTACGTTCGTCAAGTTTCGTTCGCTTCAAAATGTCAAATTTACGTACGTATAAGTTCGGTAAGAATCGAATAATACGTGCGTAAGTTAACGTAAGTATACGTCTATTTAAATTTGAAGCATTAAAAATAAGGTATGCGTACATTTGAAGTTACGCATGTTTAAGGTTACGCACGTTTAAAATTACGCACGTTTAAAATTACGCACGTGTAAAGTTAAACATTTAAAAATTTTTATTTAAAAAATTTTTTGAAATAATGTGAGAAATGTTAAATAAAAAGAAAAATGAAATATTTTTTCTGAATTTAATATTAAATTTTGTGATTAAAGTAATAAGAAATTATCAAGAATTTTGTTTTTTTAATTCATCAACTATATGCACATTCATTCCTTGTTTACATTCATTATTGTTTATAACAAGATATTTAGGTTGTCAATGTAATTTGTAACAGCTGTTTACAGGTGTATACGTATGTATGTGGGAATGAGAAAAAATAGTAATACTTAGGAAATATATCAGAGGAAAGTAATCCAGTTGGATGGCTTAGTGGGTAAAGCGGGTGGCTTAGTAATTCAGAAGACGTAGGTTCGAATCTCACGGGTCGCCACACTTCCAACAAAACTTTTATTTCTGATATATTTCACATTGTTGTTAGTTTTTCAGAAAACATTACAAATGTTTTCTACAATTAATTTCCTACAAATTAATTTCCGATCTTACATGTATACGTTTCTATTTTGGTTCAAATGTCAAAAATACGTAACGTTAGGTAAAATTCAACGAACCAGCGCGTTACGAAGCGTTTCTATTTTGGATAAAGCTATTATTAAAATATTTTAATTTCTCAAGTGTGCCTGTCTACCTGTTTCTCTGAGAATTCATCATAATTTATTTGTCCAAAATAATAACTTGTTAGACAGAAGGAATGAGAAAAAATTAAATGAATCTCAATTATTTTTGATCTCCTAAAGTGCTTAAAAATGTTCCTTATTTTAAATTTTAAAAGAAAATAAAAATTATATACCTCACGCAAATCGTTAAGTCAACAATTGAGTTTGAAGCAAATTTTATAAACTTTCGCATATATTATACAAATAATAAAATTTTCTACAAATTATTTTTACACAATTGCCGTTTGTTTCTATAAGAATATCCCATAATCAGTAAATTGGAAATTTTAAAAATAAAAAAAGTTTAAACACAAGAATAAAAATATTACAAAGACCTATACTTTGTACTTTAATTATTTTCAATACAGGCCTTATGGAAACAACGAAAAGTACTACCACTTTACATCTTTGTATATAGTGATGTTTAAAAAGCTCATCCCATACTGTATGAGAAATATGAGAATTGTGATAACACTGCTCGTGAAATGATCTTATAAGAAATTATGAGAGAAGGAAAAAAGGCACATATATCATAAGGCCTGCAGTGAAAATATCTAAAGTACAAAGTATAGTCATACTTACGATGATACATTTCGCATGTTCATATGTACATATATATATAACGTACGTTTTTCATTTTTCATGTTTTATTGCTATTGAAAAATACAATAAATTATAGCAGCTGAGTTTTTTTTTTGTTTTTTTTTTTAACTTTCGGAACACAAAAGGCAAAAAATATCCTTTTTATTTTAAATTCAATAAATCAAAAATTCATTCACAATAAAAAAAAACAAAACAAAAACGAATAAAATGTGTTTCTAATTACTCCCATTTCATCTCCTGGCTGATGCAGGGCAAATTAAAAAAATAAAAACGAAATAAAAAGGCAAAAGAACAATGAAAATATTCAATGCATTATATTTATTTTTATCTGCTTGCATGTACAATTTCTCATTTTGATTTTATTTCGCATAAATTATGTGGCCATTCGGATATCAGTATTAGGCTGATTCTCAATTAATTAACAGTCATTTGATATTGATCTGTACTCAAAGTTTGTGGCGAGGGAAGATAATTTCGATCACAGCTGATCGAATGATGATTTCGATAAAATTTAAGAGGTAACACTTTTGATAGTGAATGAATTTTAAATGCACTTAAAGTGCTATGGAGATTTACTTTAAGTGGTACCATTTTACATCACTATGCATTGATGTTTAAAAAATTCATCTGATATACTCGTATAGTAAAACTTTTGTAGATTGTGATAACACTGCTTGTGAAACAGTCTAATTGAAAATTATGAGAAAAGAGAAAATATATTTGTATGTGCTCCCATAAGACCTTAAGTGGATAATGTTAGTGGACAGAGTATAGACTACAGATTTTATGCCAGAATGATGCCAACCACAATATTAAAGAACTTGGAATAAATAATTGGATGCAGGAAACGCAGGATAGGAAGAACTGGAAGCAGATCTTGCAGGAGGTCAAAGCTCGACATAGGGCTATTGCATCATAGAAGAAGAAGAAGATACCAACAAGGTATGCTATGTCCATGTTCATTTTGTACTTTTTTTCCCCCGCACTTCCAATTTTTATTCACTTTCGTATGTGCCTTTCGCTCTACTAGAATATTGTCCATGAGTACACGGAAAAAACCCTCGGTTTTTTTTTATTTTCTTTTTGTTCAAATTTTTGATTAAAAAAAAATTTGTTTTTTTAAAGTTGTTCATATGCAACAAAAAATTGTCTGAAATTTCATTTATGTATTTCATTTTAAAACTGATGATGACGAAGTTGTGCAGTAATACAGGACTCTGAATATAATTTTTATTTTTTTATTTTTTTTTCCATTTTATTGAATTTAATAACTGAACTTTATGTAACATACAATGAATGGAAGAAAATAAAGAAAATGAAGAAATCAAAACCAAAAATGAAATAAAACAAGAAAATAATTTAACTGCATGAATATGTAAAATGTATGTAAATATTTTGAAAAAGGAAAAACGAATAATGCAGTAACATTACAAGTACAACAATGCAACATTTAGAGATGTGAATACATGCATACGTGTATTCACATGCATACACACAGAGTAAAAGTCATGGTGGCTTGGTGTAAATACATATTTAAAAAAAAAAAAATGGAAAAATTTTCATTTTCACGAAGAGATTCTCACATACATACAAAATTTTGTTGTTGTTCATTTTTTTTTTTTAATAAAGAAACGTCTATGTAGTTCCTGTAATTTCTGCAAATTTATGCAGATTGTGCACAAAACAAAAGAAAAGGTAAAAAGAAAATTTTGTGAAAATTCAATTTTATCTAGAATTGTATTTTTGATTTTTAAAATTTATTCTTTCAACACAATTTTCACAATGTCTCAGTTTTGTTTTGATTTTGTTTTCTTTCTCTATAATTCGTGCAAAATTGTACAGGGACGTCAAATTTATGCTATAACGAGGATTCATTTTCTGTTCCATCATTAGTATTTTTGATAAATATATAATTAAACCTATAGTCTATTCATAAATTGTTTTCAGTTAAGGCCTTATGGATGGAACTGATATAAAGTAGTAACACTTTACATCATTGTACCTATATGTTGAGATTTAAAAAGCTCATCTCATACTGTATGAGAATTTTGAGAATTGTGGTAAAACTGCTCGTGAAATGCTCTTATGAGAAATTATGAGAAAAGAAAAAAGACACATATGCTGCTATACCATAAGCCTTTAACTATGATAATAATTTATGAGTAGATTAATTTTGATTATTATTATTTTTTTTTTGTTTTTAAATTCAAACGAGAACATGTTGATGTTTTTTAAACATATTAAATGATCACTTTCAAATTAAGAATTTGAGAACAAAAATTTGGACATTATACTAAGATCCTAGTATATATCGTATGTACATATTATTTGAATATGGCCCTTGATTATTTATTTTTCTTTCCTAATATCGTATAAATACTAATAATGTAATTAAGCTATTACACGTTATTCATTTGGAAAACAAAAACAAAAAAACTTTCATATGTTTACGAATAAGCACTTTTCATTTTAATCCCTCAATCTGTTATAATGAAGATATAAAGACAAACATACATATTCATGCCGCATGGTGTAATTTCATTTTAATCCCTTTGAATCAGATAATATTATTACATAACATATTGTATGTCCATCAGTTTGCCAACAATACAACAGCAATAATAAATAGACCAATGTATGTACACACATACATATACGTGTGTATATATGTATATGTAGAAATCATATAATAGAATTTGTATGTAAAAGATGAATTACTTACATGCTAATACCATATTATTATAATCGAATTATGAACAAACATTAATGATTTTTATTTCATATATATAAACTGTGAAAATGCGATATCATATATGTTAATGAGTTTCATGTTGTGTGTGTAGGCAACATACGTATACGAGTATACAAGGATATATGTACATATGTATATTGTACATAGTAGTGGATACACTGACAAAAACCAGAGAAACTATATCCAAATCGATCAGGAACCATAATTGAAACTGAAAATGATATAAATACCTTATTTTCAACACTCTCTTTATTTAAAATTCAAAAACCACAACTACAAAATAAATTTTTAAAACACCATTGAAATTGTGACCCCTAAAAACCGAATAAAGTACAAATCTCGCCCAATATTTGATTAAAGTCAAAAGTGAAAAATTATAAATCTTACTTAAGTAGTTATAACTGTGTTAATGCTTCCATTTCCGTTGTCTTATTTGTCTTATTTGTCTCTTAAATTTTTGTTTGTTTTTAGCATAAAAGTACTCAATCAAAAATACTATTGTACTGGCTATGGTTCCAATCGCTAATACGCTCCATGCCACTAGAAAATGATTCAATTCCATAACCTTCGGGTCATCTTCTGCACCATCGTTAAAATCTTACAGAATTCCAATTTGTTTAAGTTCATCATACGTTACTTCCTCATAATAACTGAACAGACCAGATTGAATTATTCTCATTATGAATATGTCTAATGTTTCCTGTATAACAGAATTTGGCGCTAGTCGATGTAGAACGTGGAATAAGCAAATATCAGATATACGAAACAATTTTCGTTTTAAATATTTGTCTTCTTTTATAGACATACTAATGCTAAAGATCAAATCGAAAACTGCGGGGATATCATGTTTTTTCTCTTCAGCTGAATTTGTTGGCCATTTTACTCCTACCATCTGTTTTTCAAAACCTCGAGGTATTTCATAGTATTGTGAAATTAGTTTAATATTTTCGGATATTAAATGGGGTGAGGATGCAACTTTAATGTCATAATCCACTAAATCCTGAAGTGTATTTGCTTGTTTATGATAAACGATCTTCGATAGGAAACTTGTCGAGAATGCCAAATAAATGTTTATCATGATGAAACCGAAAAGTGTAATCGCGCTTAGCATCAGGTAAATTATTATACTCTTCCTCCTGTCGAAATTGCTGGGAGGTGAAATGAACAAAAAAGCGCATATTACCTGTAGAACCCATTCACTATATTCTGATCTTCCAAGTGCTATTTTGTATGCAATGTGCAACATCAACGCCAAGTATACAACTAGTATACACAGAACAATCCATGTTTCAGTATTAAATGCGATCAACAGATACATATAGGGTGGTAATTCTTTACTGTATGGAATCATCAAACACATTTTTGTTATCAAGTATGGGTAACTGAATCTATTCGTCAAGCCAGTTAAGCCTGGCGGCAATATAAACGGAACAATCAATATATCTATCGTTTCATTATCGAGCAAACAAGTTGATTCAAAAGCGTGCATTGCATTGGGCGGTAAATTGACGTGCTTAATTTTCAAGTTGTAACGATGCATGAACTCCTTTATCACTCGAAATGTTAACCCAGAAGCAGTACCAATCAATATTTGAATTATTTTGAGCCAACAGCAATAATGAATATTGCATGAGCACTAAAACTCCGAATACAAATTTGAACATTTCGTTAAGATGAAACTGTTTTCCTCCAAAAGTGAAAAATTACAAATCTGACTCAAACAGTTACAACTGTGTTCATGCTTCCATTTCCGTTGTCTTATTTTTCTCTTAAATTTTTTTAGCATAAAAGTACTCAATCAAAAATACTATTGTACTGGCTATGGTTCCAATCGCTAATACGCTCCATGCCACTAGAAAATGATTCAATTCCATAACCTTCGGGTCATCTTCTGCACCATCGTTAAAATCTTATAGAATTCCAATTTGTTTGAGTTCATCATACGTTACTTCCTCCCAATAACTGAACAGACCAGATTGAATTATTTTCATTATGAATATGTCTAATGTTTCCTGTATAACAGAATTTGGCGCTAGTCGATGTAGAACGTGAAATGATTCTAACCAAATATCAGATATACGAAACAATTTTCAAATGGTGAAGAACTTCTGACAATTCATGTAATTTTCTGACATAGAGTATAAACTTGGCGGCGAATGTCGAAGGAAACTTTTCATAACCAAACCATTGAAATTATCTACATGTTTCTTCAAAAATAAATCGTTTATAGTCAATTTATTCAAATCCATCTTTGACACTTTTGAAAATTGTTTATTGTAATAAATTTGATCAACAAAGCTTCGTTCTCCATGTTTTACGGTAGTTATCAGTATGGAGTTGTAAATTGAGTATTTCGTCCTGTTATGATGATGAAAACTCAAACTTTCACTCATTACCCATGGCTTGCCGGTGTAAACGAACATTATTTTAGCATGTCGTGCACATTCAGTTATGTACATATTAATTAAAAGTGTTCTTGATTGCCATTTGTCAAAATAAACCACGACTACTGTTTCCTTCAAATTCAAATACCTCACAATTCTGGCTTTAGAATTTAGTTTATAAATATCTGTCATTATTACTTTAGTAATATTTTTATTCCTCAACAGCTGCACGTTGTAATCTTCAAACTCCAACAATTTCTCATAGCCCATTGGAATCATCACCATATTTTTAATGTCATAGAATTGGACAATTTTTTGAATAATGGTTTCCACTGTCACAGAATCAATATTTGAATTATTTTGAGCCAACAGCAATAATGAATATTGCATGAGCACTAAAACTCCGAATACAAATTTGAACATTTCGTTAAGATGAAACTGTTTTCCTCCAAAAGTGAAGTACGTATTTCGACTTTGCGCAAAAAATTTATACTGTTTTGAAAGAGTATAGCTGTCCAATCCACAGTATTTCATTGACAGAGAAGTATACCGAAAACCACAACAAAATATAGGTTTTGTCCGTACACAAATGGCCAAGAAATTGACATAGATTAATATTTTGCTTCTAAATTAAGGACACTCGCATGACAAATTGTATGAAATAATAAGACAAATCACTTGAAAGGTAAATTCTTATTGGCGGGTCTGGAATGAATATTTTTTGAATCGAGGACAAATCCGAATTATCCAAATCAACTCAAAAAGCAATGATCAGAAAAGGTTAATTTTCTATTTCAAAATTGAATTTGTAATTATCTTAAGTACATTCGACATAATTTAGAAGTAACCCTCGTTTCATATGGTATTTAGATTTACGTTGTCTGAGATAAAAACAAGCACGTTGATCGAAAATTGTATGTTGTGAAAGTTTCTATACTTAATGTTGTCGAGGTTTGGTTTACTTGAAACTGCAGCCTAGAAAAGCTTATTGTGTCCCTCATCCCATGTGACAGAGTACCTCATTCCTTCATCAGCAAACCAGTGTCATCTATTTTGGTTCCGTACCCATTCATTCACCGTTTTCCTATTGTGATTTTTCGTAAATTCCAACGGCTCTGGCTCCGTCGGGGGTGTGCTGGATCCCATCCTGGCCAACTCGTTTGATTTTTCATTGTCAGTTATTTCTTTTGCCCTGCCACCCATTTCTACATAATTACTTGTACTCAAAACATTGTCTTAATTTGTAATTTGTTTAATGTAATGAATGTATCAGATTCATATCCAAAACTGTAAATCGAAACAAAAAGTTGGTTGATGATGTTCGTGCTTTTACTTTTCTTTGTTAATACAAACATAAAAAAACAAATAATGACAAACTATATGTGTACATATGTATATATAATATTTTGAGCGTTCCAAGCTTTAAATTCAAATTAGTGAAGTGATAGTTCATTTCGACTCAAACTTTCATGTATTAGAAATTGTTTGACGTTAACACAGTATTTTATTTTTATTTTTCTCTTTCAATTATATTTTTCTCTTGATTATCAAAGATGTTTTTGGAGTCTTTAATTATTTTGCAAAATGTGTCATTGGTGTTACCTCCAAATACGTCAAGTGATGTGATAGAAATTGATCAAATTATTCAAAAAATTGTGGAATCTTATAACATCAAAAACATCGTCATGATATCAATTAGGGATATGAAGCTATTCGAATTCGAACAAGAAAATGTCCAACTGCTCAGAAATGAAAATGTTACAAAATAATGGTGACGAACATGGCATACAAACAAAGGCAATATAAACACTTTTTTGACAGTTGAAAATATCGTCATCGATATCGTAAGGAATTGGATACAGGTGAGCAAATAATGCTGTAATATATAAATTTACAAGTTTTCAAATTTCATGGTAATTGGAAAATAATAACCTGAATTATTCGAAGTTTTCTGAAAATTGAAAATTAAACATGTCAATTTAACGACGAATGAGAAAAACGTACATATCTAATCTTGTTCGTTTACTCTATTTGGTGTACACCTTATAGAGCCAGTTCTAGTATTTCGAGAATCATTAGATTTATTGATAATGAGGATAATTCAATTTGGGGTTTTCAGTCATTGGGAGAAAGTGACGTATGATGAACTTCTACACCTGAAAATTCTGAAAGATATGCGTGATAATGACGTCGATGGTCCCAAAGTCTTGGAAATGAATCATTTTATAATTGCTTGGTGCATTTTAACGATCGGACTCATAAGCAGTTCCATTGTTTTCTTTATGGAGTGTTTCCGTGCCAAGAAGAGGAACAATCAAATAAAATAATACTTTTCGTGCACGTATTACAATCGCTTTAATTAAGGTGTTATAATTCCTAAATTTTGAGTTTTGGAACGCATCTGAAAATATTTTGTACACTTTTGAATTTTAAAATTTCAATGTTTTGTTGAGTTTTTTTGAAAAGAGTTGTTGAGTTTTTTTTCTGATAGTGAAAATATGAAAAATTGAGTTTTGCATTATGATGATAAGCACAAATTACTCAAATTTAAAATTCATTTGACGTCGATGAATGTTTCGATTTACCATACAGCAATTTCGTTGTCTATTCCTTTTCTGTAGCAAATACATCACATTTAAGGCCCTCGTTCAATTTCCTAGTTACTCTTTAAATACACGTACTATTGAAATAAATTGCTGCAAAACATTTACATATATACACCCGAAACCCTCTCCCCTCGGATGTACATTAAATTTATTGAGATCAAAACATTGCTCATATCTTATAACGTAATTACACATTTATTAACAGTTGAAAAAACATTTATACGCTATTTTACGATCTCTTAGTGATTATATTTTCGACAAAGGCACAAAAGCCATAGCACGCCATATGGAGATACCCAACTAATAACAAGCTATAAAAGCGTATTAAATTCATATTTTATATCGCTTTCAGTATATTGAAATCTAAAATTGCTATATTCGTATGTTTTTCTTTCTTGATTAACACATAACATGCAAACTGATGTACTACATAAGTACATACATAGTACACAAGAAGAAAAAAAATTAGACAAAAATTTATTCATTTCCTAGATGTTGCCTACTATGTAGAACATACAAAACATGTGTAAATATGGTACATAAAATATAAATTTTAATAATGAATTATTTTTTCATAGAAATTCTGTATTTAAACACCAAAAACTGCATAATATAAGAGAAGAATGTTAATAGGGTCGGCATTACCAATAGAGCTGTATCAGGAATCGTAATTTTTATATTAACACAAATTTTCAGTTGTGTTACCCCAATCGTTATTCACTCATATTACTTATGGCAGTAGATCATAGGAATGTTGAAATTAGCAAAACGTATGTATGTATGTATCTTCCTAACATAGTTTTTATCCGTTTATTTTCTTATTTTTGTCTAAATTTGATTTTATTTTTATACGAAGGGAGATAATGAGTATTACATTTACCTTGCCAAACCGTCGGTCGGAATATAAACTTTAGAACCGGCCGGCCCTTCATATGAATTATGTGAAAATTTATGAAACTGATTTTCATATACACAAATGTATGTGGATGCGGTATACATACTTTCATACGTACAAGTTTGGATATCTCTTTTGATTTCTACAGAGTACACACAATGAAAATTTGAAAAATATTAAAATTTTTAATAAAATCTCGTTCTTTTCAATTTTTGCCAATTTTATTATTACTTTTTTTTTCTTATTCTTGTAAAATAAAATGTGCATATGTACATGAAAAAATATATTGCTGCTACTATTGTACAAGTAGTAATTAGAGTTTTAAAATTTTCAATATTTAAAGATATGGAAACAAAAGCAAAAACGGATAATACCAAAAAAACAAAAAAACAACAAAAAAAAAACAAAAAAATAATTATAAAATTCGAAAATGCATACATTAAGTTCACATTAGCATCATCATCATCATCATCATGAAAATGGATGAATGGATAAAAATGAAATAAATTTTACTACGTACAGGAAAGTTTTTTATTTGTGGTCTTTATGTATAGTACGTTTTACAAGTTACACATTTTTAGACGTGTGTCTCAGAATGAGTGTCATGAATTGAATCTATTTTGAAAGTGAACAATAGCCACTTAACAAATTATTGTCATTTTTTTAACGTAGATTGTCCGTTAAATATTTGAATTTTGAGAGAATGATTTGAAATAACATATTATTGTTTATTATTGATGAAAATACCTATGTTTAGGGGCCGATTTCTTCATACCTGTAGTTAGCTATCTTTAAGATAAAGCTATCTTGGAGATATCATCTAGATTGGTTTTCTTCATTAAACTTGAAGATTAACGATCTTCAAGATAAAAGTACATACTTTCCACAGCCCTTAAAAAAATGACATGAAACCAACTTCATGTTAATTTAAAAATAATTTACGTGTAATTCACAATAACAAATTTCTTCATCCGTCAACATTTTTAAATTAGTTATCTCAAGTATCTCTATCACCTTTAAGACATCTCGAATATCAACGACCGGTTAACTTTATCTTGAAGATAAGTCTTAACTAGAAGTAGAGAAACCCAAATCTTCGATTTATTTTCAAGATACGTTAAACTTTGAGATATCTTGAAGTGAAGGAATCCAGCAAAATCTGTGTGTAAATGTATTTCGTGACATTTATTTTGAGACACCCGACAAATTTGAGCATTCATGCATGATATGTAGAAAATTTTAATTGTAACGCATAGAATAAATAGTTGTGTGTTTGTTGGAATGATTGAAAATGATGTGTTCTACGTACGTTAGTCTGCTGCACACATCTATACATATCTAACAATAGTCTTTAAGAAGAAAGAAAAAATCCTAAACAAATAATTAGTTTTGGGTGGTGGTAATATTTTTACATATACATTCATGAAAATTGGTATTTATTTCGTACTTGTGCACGATTTTTTTTGATTTTTTTTTAAATCTACATGAGAATAATTCTCTTTACGAAAAATATTTTTAAATTGGAGGTTGTGTTTCTTGATCAGAGGTTTTAAAAGTAGGGTAAAATCTGCCGTATGAACTGGAATTCTTGTTTCTTATACATTCTTCTTAGTTTCTTACAAGAAAATTAATTGAATTCACTTAAGAATCTGTGAGAACCATCACTCCTGGTGATTGTAGCAGTTATTTCTTAGATATGACGATGAAATTGTCATCAGCTGTTTCTGAACAACCTCTTTACATTAAATTAAAGTTGTTATATATGTACATATGTGAATTTTCCATTAATTTCTATTTCTTAAATTTTTTTTCTTTATATTTTCAACTGTTTTTTTAATAAACCCTGAATTTGATTTGAAAAATTCTGAATTTGATTTTTAAAATCTTGCATTTTACATGGAAAATTCTGAATTTGATTTTTAAAATCCTGCGATTGAAATGGAAAAGTCCGAATTTGCAGTTAAAACCCTACACATAAATACATACTTCGGTACAATAAAAAAAAAGATCTTTCCACTTCACACATTGTTTTTTTTCACATTTTTTTATGATTATATGAATGCTTGTATATGATCTGTGTACACATATTGTTGTAAAGCCCTAAATTATATACGTTGTTTATCTATATTTTTCTATTCATTAAACATATTAATTTCAGTTTCCTGTCTTTTGCTGAGTCTTAAATTCTTTTACAATTATTTTTTCATTATTCCCACGCATTTTATATTTTATATTTCTACGAATTTTATTTAATACATTTAAATGCTTTTAATGTCAATTTAGCACATTTCTTCAATATAAAATGCACATAGAAAATGCAAGAAGATAGATTGCAAGTAAAGTAATATGACACCTTCAGCTAAAACTCCCATAAGCTGAGAGGTGCATAAGTAATTAATAAAGTCATAAATGATTCGTGAGTTTAATTCTGCGGAGTTCGGTCGATTTATTTATTTTGTCCGGTAATAGAGTTGAGTCAATAAAATAAAGGTGAAATAAAATTGTTAAAATTCATAAAAAATTGTTTTATTTCACAAAACCTCCAACAAATAAATTTGGTGTCAGGTTTGTGGGGTGGTTATAATTTGTTGATATTATTAATAAAATATTTTTTTCAAAAATAAATAAAGAAATTTTTCCTGAAGTGAAAAATAAAATAAAGTGAAAATAAATACCGTTGGAGTGAATAAATTGTTTAATTTAATTGATTGAACTCAGATTTAAAAAAAAAAAAAAAAAAAAATTTTTATTTACAAATTAAAATTGAATTTAAATCTGAGAAATTAAATTAAAAAAAAAAAATTATTTAACTCAACTTTTAACTCAACGACAGAGTAATAACAAGGACAGAGTAACCAGAACAGCACAGATCGAAAAAACAGACGCAGAAGATACACGAATCAACATTAACAACTGAACAACTGTAAGATTTTTCCATTTTTTTTTTCGTTTCTACATCGTAATAATAATAAATAAATAAATAAAAACAAAAATGTATATTATTAATCAAGCCTTTTTTCTAAAGTTTTTAATTTAAAATTTCTTTTAATATTGTTCAAAATTACAAATTTTTACTAACGATTTAGCAAATTATTTTTATATAGAAAGATAAAAAAAAATAGTAAAAAGGAATTTACTTTCATTATTAATCAATTACAATTTTATAATTTTGTAATTTTATAATTTTATATACTTCATTTGAGTGAACTTGTATTTTTCTCTTATTTGTAAAAAAATAAAAAATAAACAGTGAGAATTTAAATTAAGAAAAGTGTGTTCGCAATCAATTATACAAAAGGGAATATATGTATGTAAATGTACTTTGTATAAAACATTATTGTAAAACTTTTTATAAACAGTGTGTTATTTCATGTTGTGTCATTTCAAGATTATCGTTAAAATTATTGAATCATTCTTTTAAAATTTTTACAATCATAGTGTTATTCACACGAGTTTTATGACGGATAAAGAATTAAATAGTGATCTAGACAATACTGAAAACACTAGTTTTTTCTCCCCTACCCTCATTGATTTATCTGGTGAAAGTGAAGGTAAACCTTTCCGGGGATTTGGTAACGAATTTACCCCTCAGTATAATAATTTCCACGATTTTAGTATAGAAGGTGAAGAAAGCCTCGCAATGCCTGCTACCTTAGATAAAGATTTCGCTCTAAAATTTATACCTGAATTTAATGGGTGTCGCGAAGATCTTCACAAATTCATAAGTTGTTGTGACGTAATTCACGACGATAGCTTTGATCGAAATGACTCAAAAATGTTTTTAAATATAATTAAATGCAAAATGACTGGTACAGCATACAATATTTCAAAATATAAGACCTTTTCTAATTGGCCAGAGTTGAGGCAGCTTCTAGAAGAGCAATATCTAGAACAAAGAACGCTAGCCCAAATACAAACTGAGTTAGTGAATTGCAAACAAGGATTCCGAGAAGATGTTCGATCCTTTGCTAACAGAATAGAGAAACTATTAACCGATTTGAATGATGCATGTGTAGCTTCAGAGGGTGATCAAGCAACAGCGGTTATTGTCAGTTTGAACAGTAAAACTGCTTTAAAAGCTTTTGTTGAGGGATTACAAAACCCCTTAAAGTTAATTATTAAAGCTAGTCGGTTCAAAAAATTAAATGAGGCAATTGAAGCAGCCGTGGAGGAAGAGAAAAATATCGCATACAATCAACATACAAAATCAAATCAAAATCCCATAACCATCCTTAAATGCACATATTGTCGTAAATTAGGTCATAATGCTAGTACTTGTTACTTAAAACCAAGCACAAGTGCACCTCGAAACCCTAATCCAACTAAGCAAGTTAAACCTGAATTCCATTCTCCTATGAACATGAGAATTATAATATGTAGTTATTGTAAAAATTTAGGCCATCACATCAAGGACTGTAGGAAAAGAGCATATAATCAATCAAAACGAAATACGGACCAAAATTCTAGACTACCACAGCAAGTCGAATCTTCAAAAACTCAGGGAAACGTGAAAGGCCCTGTAGCGAATGGGGGTGCTATCAGAGCCGAAAATTTAAAACAAACGATTTAAAATCCTCCAAATTTACGTTAAATAAACAGCCTAGTTCGTCAATACAAAATCAATTTATGTCAAATTACCTATGCCAAACGCTGGGTCAAAAGACAAATTCTGAGAAGAATTCTGGCTCGTCGAATAAACGACTTTGTAAAATTGATGAAACAAAAGTATATCAATCTACTAGTAATCGTGAACAAGTTCTTAATTCGTATTCCATTTCGTCTTCAACTCCTAAATAGTTAAATATTTTAAAAATGATACTAAGCAATAAAGATAAATTTGATATTGTAAAGTTATCAGCGGATTCAAATAATTCCGAAAATCTTTCATTGTTAGTTGATAGCGGCAGCGATACATGTGCTTTAAAATTAAAATGTCTTAAGGATAACCAAATCGTATATACACAAAAGAAGGCTTATTTAAAAGGGATTACCAAGGAATTAATTCAAACTCTTGGTGTGGCATATATAAAACTATTTATAGGAAATCAAATCGTTCAATATCCTTTCCAAATTTTGTCAGATAATTTTCCACTTCCCCATGATGGTGTCATAGGGCGAAACTTTTTACACGATTTTAAAGCCAACTTAAATTATGCAAAGAATGAATTATCACTGTTTTGTAATCAGAAAAATATAACCCTAAAATTAGATTGTTCACCACAAAAGATTAAAATTCCTCCCAGAAGCGAAATTTTTACTCGGATACCTGTCAAGAAAACAAAAGATTGCATATGTATATCTAATGAACTCTCAAATGGATTATTAGTATCTAATAGTATTTCAACTCCTATCAATAACTCGTGTATCATTTCTATCATCAATCCACATGAAAGGGAAGAAGAGCTAGATCCCAATGAAATAAAATTCATAAACGCTTCAGAATTTCAAATTTTAAACATGAATCATTGTACGACGCATAATTTTCAAGATTTTCAAAGAATCAAAAGAGTCCAAAATCAAATACGCACGAATCACATGACTGAAATTGAGCGTGAATCCATCATTAACCTCTGCATTGAATACAGTGAATTATTCCACATAAAGGGTGAAAAGTTGACATGCACGTCTGCCATTAAGCACAATATTAATACACCGGGCGCACAACCGATACATGTTAAGCAATATAGACTTCCAGAAGCTCACAAACCTGAAGTAAGCCGACAAGTACAGCAAATGCTCAAGGACGAAATTATCACCGAATCTAGTAGTCCTTGGAATTTTCCCTTAGTTGTTGTCCCTAAGAAACCAGATTTAAATGGAAATAAAAGATGGCGACTTGTCGTAGATTTTAGAAAGTTAAACGATATCACATTAGGCGACGTGTATCCCTTACCGAACATCACCGAAATTCTTGACCTCCTCGGTAGTTCAAAATTTTTCTCTACCCTGGATCTGGCAGACGGATTTCACCAAATTGAAGTGAATCCAGACGATAAAGAAAAAACAGCCTTTTCGACCCCATTGGGTCACTTCGAATATAAAAGAATGCCTTACGGATTGAAGGGAGCTCCGGCTACCTTCCAACGTTTAATGAATAACGTGCTAGCGGGTTTACAAGGTTCAAAAATTTTTGTATACATGGACGATATCGTGATTTATGGGAAAACACTTGAAGAACATAATGCAAAATTAAAAGAGGTATTCGAACGATTAAGAAAACATAACCTGAAGTTACAACCAGAAAAGTGTGAGTTCTTGAGACCAGAACTTAATTACCTGGGTCACATAATAACAGATAAAGGAATTCTTCCTGATCCTGATAAAACTGAATGCGTTAAAAATTTTCCACTTCCTACTTCACCCAAAAACATAAAAGCATTTCTTAGATAAGCTGGGTTTTATAGACGATTTATTTGGGACTTTTCAAAAATTTCTCAACCCCTTACTAACCTATTAAAGAAAAATCAAGATTTTAATTGGACTCCGCGTTGTACTGAAGCTTTTAACCTTTTGAAAAATGCTTTAATCACTCCTCCCCTCTTACAGTACCCTGATTTCAATAAAGAATTCAATTTAACAACGAATGCCAGTGGTTATGCCATCGGGGCTATTCTTTCGCAAGGTACGTACGGAAATGACTTACCAATCGCGTACGCCTCCCGTCTTTTAAGGAAAAGTGAAATAAATTATTCAACTACTGATAAAGAGTTGTTAGCCATTGTGTGGTCAATTCAGCATTTCAGGCCCTATCTTTTTGGAAAAAAATTCAAAATCTACACTGATCATAAGCCATTAGTATATTTGCATAATTGTAAAGATACGAATTCTAGAATGATGAGATGGAAGCTCAGATTAGAAGAATATGATTTTGATATCATTTATAAAAAGGGAACAACCAATACCAACGCCGACCGTCTTAGTAGAATATATCAAATGAATAAGATGTCGTTACGGTCTTCCAAACCCACTACAATAGATACAAAATCAATTCAAAATCTAAGGTCTGGAACCCCAATTTCAAATTCTGAGTTACCTCTTACCTACAAAAATTTTGAATATGATTTAGAAAATAAAATTATCACAAATACTAGGATACTGGATGATAACGATAAATTACCTCTAAAGGATACAAATCAGGTTATTGGAATTTTTAGTAATAAAGAATTTGAATTAGATAACTCTACCATGTCGTTTATCACTGAAATCTTAAATCCCAACATTGTTCGATCACGGGAATTACCACTTCATAGTGCCAATGTTTTCACATCAAATTTTTCTTCAAAGGTAATAGTCTTAACTACACACTCAATTACTGAGAATCCAAATTATGAAGATATATTCCAAACTTTCGTTTCTTTAAAAAATTGTTTGTTACAAAATCAAATTACAAAAATAGCCTTACCAAATCCTGCAAAGACTCTTACTTATAAACATTTAAAATTCAATATAGTACGAACAATGGCTAGATATATTTTCAAGGGTACAGATATCATTATTACATTTTTCCATGATAATTACCAGAATTTTAATAAAGAAGATATAGATAACCTACTCAAAGAATATCACAACAATCCTCTTGGAGGACATAATGGAGTAAATAGAACATTCAAACGCATAAAACTAAGACATAGATGGAAGGGTATGTATAGAGATATACAGAAATTTGTAAGAAATTGTTATCTCTGTAAAAGAAACAAGATAACAAAATATACAAAAGAACCTATGACAATTACTACAACTTCAAAGGAACCCTTTGAGAAAATTTCTCTTGATATAGTCGGTCCATTACCAACAACGAATGCTGGTAATAAATATCTATTAACTGTCATTGACGACTTAACAAAATTTAGTGACGCGATACCAATACCCAACCAAGAAGCTAAAATTATAGCAGAAAAATTAGTAACTGAAATAATTTTTCGATACGGTACTCCAAAATATATATTAACTGATCAGGGAACTAATTTTACAAGTCAGATTATCAAGGAAATTTGTAAACTATTTAATATAAAAAAATTACAAACCACAGCCTATAGACCTCAATCTAATGGTTCTTGTGAAAGAATGCATAGAAGTTTAAATGAATATCTCAGATGTTTTATTAACAAATCTCAGGACGACTGGGATTCATGGATTAAATACGCAGTATACGTTCTTAATACAACTCCGAACTCAAGTACCGGGTATACTCCCTTTGAACTAGTTTTCGCCAGGAAGCCAGAATTACCCTCATCCTTTTTCCGACCTCCTGAAATAAATTATAATTATGATATTTACGTTAACGAATTAAAAGCTAGAATGCAACACGTAAATCAGATTGCACGCGAAAACATAATTAAAAACAAAGAAAATTCAAAAAGATACTATGATCAAAGGTTAAATCCCAAAAGCTTTAAAAAGGGTGATACAGTTTTCTTGAAAGATGAAACTCCTCATAAAAACAAGTGCAAAAAGTTACTTTCGCCATGGACAGGCCCGTATAAGATTCTCTCAAGTAATAAAGTAAATTCCACTATTCTAATAAAAAATAAACCTATAATAGTCCACAATAATCGACTTAAATTAGCCTGATTTAGCAATAAACAAATTAGTAAACGACTAATCTATAATTAAAAATGTAAAACATATTAATTTAATCTTCAGCTTTAACTAACAGATTCTCATTACTCGTTCCGTAGGTTTATCGCAAAATGGTGTTCCTAGTCCACCCACTACTTCTTAGTATACTTCTTCTAAGTAAACAAAGTATTATTTGTAAAAGTCAGGACCAGAAACAATTTTTCGCAGTCGAAAAACTGGAGAACCAGTTTGGATTTATATACGAACAACTCGGTAACATGAAAATTTATAATGATCAGTGGAAATTTCTAGTACACATTGATCTAGAGGACATTAGTCAACAATTTTACAGAATAAGCTCATTGGTGTCTAAAATAAATACTCTTTGTGAAAATATTGTTCAGACAAAATTAAATAATTTTACCGACGCAGTATGTAAAAATTCATTACCACATTTAGAACAAACAGTACTTGCCCTTCAGGCGCAAAATAAATTAATTAGTAATCTTTTGGGATCAGATGTAGATCTTATTGGAATACGCAGGAAACGTGGATTAGTTAACGCAGTAGGAACACTAGCCAAACAATTATTCGGAACTTTAGACGATAACGACGCTCAATACTATGACAAACAGATACAGATTTTAAATGAAAATCAAGATCACATACATAATTTAATGAAAGAACAAGTAACAATACATGAATCTGTCATAAACCATGTAAATCAGACTATAGATTATTTACAACAATTGGATAGTAAATTGAACAAAGTTATTTATAAATTAGAAAACACTAACCAATTACAAGGTAAATTAACCACGATAACTGAAATAACGACAATGTTTATATTAAGTTCAGATCAATTTTCAATGGTACAATCTCATAAAATTGATATTTTAACATACGCTATAGATGGTAAATTGCATCCTTATGTTATATCAGATGATGATTTGTTCAAAGAATTAATAAAAATTAAAACGCATTTACCTAATTCAGTAGATTTTCCTATTCATTTAAATATAAAAGGAATTAATATTTTGTATAAATTAACTAATGTTCATGTATTTTATAGCAATAAAAGACTCAATTTTTTGTTAACAATTCCTCTGGTAAACAATGTAGAATTCAAAATTTATAAAATCACAAGCATTCCAAGGAAGTATCACAGTAATACCTACGCCATCATCGTTCCTGAAAAACCATTACTCGTAATAGATTCAATAAAACTACATTATTTTCTCCTTGAAACAACTGATAATAATACCTGCCCAAAGATAAACAAGGAAGATTTAATATGCGAGCAAACAGTACCAATTCACACATCACATACGGAAAGCAATTGTGAAAGAAATTTATTTGATCCAATTCTAACAATACCAAAATCGTGTGCAAGTGCAACAAGAATAATGAATCTTCATCGTACATTATTCATCCAAATGGCAACACCGAACTCTTGGATTGTTATTGCACCTGTAAAGGAACATTTCAACATACGATGCGGGGATAAGACGATTGATACAATATTAGAAGGAACTGGTCTTTTGAAAATCTCTCCAGGATGTGAAGCTCGTTCTACTTACCTAATACTACGATCTAAGAACAACTTTAAAAGCAACATAACAATTAAGTATTCCATTTATACACAATTACCAGAAGAAATAGATTTAAGATTAAACATTGATGTAATGAATAAATTAAATGAACATAACATATCCACTGTACAAATAATAGACCAAAAAGAAAAATTAGAAAAAATTAGTGTAAACATAAAAGATTTTAAAGAAAAATTAGTACCATTGAGAAAAATACAAAATCATACAAATTCAATTTCAATTTTAACTATTGTAATAATTATTATAAGTATAATTTTGTCAATTTTTATTGTGTATAAGATTCATTGTAAAATTTGTAAAGGTAAAGCGAGTGAACTCCAGGAGTTAAACAAAAACGAAACGAACAATAAGGATAAAGATAAAGAAAATATTGAATTAGAAGCACAAAATTCTCAGTCCAAAAATCACACCGTCCCTCGGTATAATTTTTGTTCTTAACAGGGGAGGTGTTGTAAAGCCCTAAATGATATACGTTGTTTGTCTATATTTTTCTATTCATTAAACATATTAATTTCAGTTTCCTGTCTTTTGCTGAGTCTTAAATTCTTTTACAATTATTTTTTCATTATTCCCACGCATTTTATATTTTATATTTCTACGAATTTTATTTAATACATTTAAATGCTTTTAATGTCAATTTAGCACATTTCTTCAATATAAAATGCACATAGAAAATGCAAGAAGATAGATTGCAAGTAAAGTAATATGACACCTTCAGCTAAAACTCCCATAAGCTGAGAGGTGCATAAGTAATTAATAAAGTCATAAATGATTCGTGAGTTTAATTCTGCGGAGTTCGGTCGATTTATTTATTTTGTCCGGTAATAGAGTTGAGTCAATAAAATAAAGGTGAAATAAAATTGTTAAAATTCATAAAAAATTGTTTTATTTCACAAAACCTCCAACAATATGTACATATAAGAAAAATAAACAGATATATCTATTAGAAGCCTGCATTTCATATTGAGATAAATGAATACATATACAAACATGTGGTAATTGATATACTGCTATAAAAACGCGTATATTCTATATCTATTAGAAAGCCTGCATTTCATATTGAGATAAATGAATACATATACAAACATGTGGTAATTGATATACTGCTATAAAAACGCGTATATTTTAAATGTAAGTACATGTAAAATTGAGATGCATTGACATGTGCGTAAAAAATTTGAAGTTCATGACATCATATGAAATTAAACTCCACCCCATGTGTATTACAAAATCAATGTTAAACAATAGTACAGTGTGCGACAAACGTAGGAAACGTAAATTGTACGAAAATATTTCTATGTAATTTGGTATATTTTCACAATTAAACAGAATGATGTAATGATAAATATTGGAAAAGGTGGAACATTTCTGAGACTCCACTGTACTTTTAGGTATTTTGCTCATGCGTAAATAGAATTCACACATACATTTAAAGAATGAAAAATTAAAATTTAACGACTCTCAATTAAGAGAAAAACATTTTATCCCCTTCTACTCTGCCCGCATAGCACCATTTTTAATCAAAATTATTGGGTTAATATAAAAGCCTTCCAGTGTAAATCTATGTAGAATTGTACGTTATCTGTGGTTGTAGTTTGTAGTCAACAATCCAGATCAACGACGTTTGAGTTTTAGTTGAGGCGAACTAAAACCTTAACCCTTATCGCGGAACTCAACTCACCAAACGAGTAAAGTCGTGCTACTTAATTCATGCTTTTGAATTTGAATACATCGCATGTCTTTTATAAAATTTTTCTTCTAGGATGAATATCTCTGTCCTATTAGATATGCATAGGCCTCGATTCTGGTAGTTACGTCACTAGTTCGTCACCGTGACAGTAGAAGAGAGGTATTCTACTAGTCCTTGTGTGACAATAGTCATATTGATTTATTTTCATAGTCACTTTTGTGACAATCGTCCCGAAAAAGCGGTGACAATTTTCCCTTTGTTATTTATAGTGACAAAGCTTTACTTCTTTGTAAAATATGAAAAAGTGAACAAAAATAAGGGGTAAGTAAAGGATTATTACGTAATCAAATCATTTTTAATAATTTTTAAAGAAAATTATAAAAAAAATTTATAAAAACGAATATTACAAAGTTTTCCACAAAGAATCTTAATAGCTTTAAAAAAATGACGTGACAATGAGAACCGAAACCAATCACATATTCATTAACAGCATAAATTTTCGAAATGAAAGCTCACAGGATCCCTTTAAATTTTCAATTAGAATACAGCGTCACGTAGTCATTAAAATAATACACAAAAAATAAATTATTTTAGTTGAATTGACTAAAACCAGAGAAAATATATACAAATCAATTGGAAATCATAATTGTAACCGTACACTGAATGATAAAACGCATAATTTTCAACACTCTCTTTATTTAAAATTCAAAAATCACAATTACAAAATCAATTCTTTAACGACCATTAAAACTGTGAACCCTAAATACCGAACAAAGTACAAATCTCGCCCAATATTTGATTAAAGTCAAAACTGAAAAATTATAAACCTGACTCAAACAGTTACAACTGTGTTCATGCTTCCATTTCCGTTGTCTTATTTGTCTTATTTATCTCTTAAATTTTTGTTTGTTTTTAGCATAAAAGTACTCAATCAAAAATACTATTGTACTGGCGATTAATCCAATCGCTAATACGCACCATGCCACTAGAAAATGATTCAATTCCATAACTTTTGGGCCATCTTCTACACTATCATGATAATCTTCCAGAATTCCTATTTGTTTGAGTTCATTGTACGTCATTTCCTCCCAATGACTGAACAGACCAGATTGAATTATTCTCATTATGAATATGTCTAATGTTTCCTGTATAACAGAATTTGGTGCTAGTCGATGTAGAACGTGGAATAAGCAAATATCAGATATACGAAACAATTTTCGTTTTAAATATTTTTCTTCTTTTATAATCATACTTATGGTTAAAGTCATATCAAAAAGTGCGGGGAGATCATGTTTGTTCACTATGTTCAAATCTATTGGCCACTTCACTCCTACCATCTGTTTTTCAAAACCTCGAGGTATTTCATAGTATTGTGAAATTAGTTTAATATTTTCGGATATTAAATGGGGTGAGGATCCAACTTTAATGTCATAATCCACTAAATCCTGAAGTGTATTTGCTTGCTTATGATAAACGATCTTCGATAGGAAACTTGTCGAGAATGCCAAATAAATGTTTATCATGATGAAACCGAAAAGTGTAATCGCGCTTAGCATCAGGTAAATTATTATACTCTTCCTCCTGTCGAAATTGCTGGGTGGTGAAATGAACAAAAAAGCGCATATTACCTGTAGAACCCATTCACTATATTCTGATCTTCCAAGTGCTTTTTTGTATGCAATGTGCAACATCAACGCCAAGTATACAAATAGTATACACAGAACAATCCATGTTTCAGTATCAAATGCGATCAAAAGATACATATAGGGTGGTAATTCTTTACTGTATGGAATCATCAAACACATTTTTGTTATCAAGTATGAGTAACTGAATCTATTCGTCAAGCCAGTTAAGCCTGGCGGCAATATAAACGGAACAATCAATATACCTATCGTTTCATTTTCGAGCAAATGAAAAGAATAAGAAGCTTCTATTGCATTGGGCGGTAAATTGACGTGCTTAATTTTCAAGTTGTAACGATGCATGAACTCCTTTATCACTCGAAATGTTAACCCAAAAGCAGTACCAAATGGTGAAGAACTGTAATTTTCTGACATAGAGTATAAACTTGGCGGCGATTGTCGAAAGAAACTTTTCATAACCAAACCATTGAAATTATCTACATGTTTCTTCAAAAATAAATCGTTTATAGTCAATTTATTCAAATCCATCTTTGACACTTTTGAAAATTGTTTATTGTAATAAATTTGATCAACAAAGCGTCGTTCTCCATGTTTTACGGTAGTTATCAGTATGGAGTTGTAAATTGAGTATTTCGTCCTGTTATGATGATGAAAACTCAAACTTTCACTCATTACCCATGGCTTGCCGGTGTAAACGAACATTATTTTAGCATGTCGTGCACATTCAGTTATGTACATATTAATTAAAAGTGTTCTTGATTGCCATTTGTCAAAATAAACCACGACTACTGTTTCCTTCAAATTCAAATACCTCACAATTCTGGCTTTAGAATTTAGTTTATAAATATCTGTCATTATTACTGTAGTGACATTTTCGTTTCTAAGCAGCTGTGCGCTTTCATCTTCAAATTCCAACAATTTTTCATAGCCCATTGGAATCATCACCATATTTTTAATGTCTTAGAATTGGACAATTTTTTGAATAATGGTTTCCACTGTCACAGAATCAATATTTGAATTATTTTGAGCCAACAGCAATAATGAATATTGCATGAGAACTAAAACTTTGAATACAAATTTTAACATTTCGATGAGATGAAACTGTTTTCCTTCAAATGTGAAGTATGTGTTTTGACTTTGCGCAAAAAATTTACACTGTTTTGAATAAATAGTTGTGCAACCTTTTGTTGACACGGTAGACTACCGAAAACCACAATAAAATATAGGTTTTGTCCGTCCACAAATGGCCTAGAAAAAGAAATATGTAAATTAATATTTTGTTTTTTATATTCAATCACACTCACGTGTTAAATTGTATAAAATAAAAAGACCAATCACTGAAAAGGTAAATTCTTATTGGCGGCTTTTGAATGATTATTTGATGAATGGAGGACTAATCCGAATTGTACAAATCAACTCAAAAAGCAATGATCAGAAAAGGTTAATTTTCTATTTCAAAATTGAATTTGTAATTATGGGAGTTATCACCGTTTTCGATTCCACCGTTGATCGAAGGAGCTGATTCGATTCGATTGAATTTAATTTCGGTATCATGTAACTTGATCGATCGAATCAAAAAGCGAGCCATATACACTTAGGTATAGGTATCATTATAGTAAATTATTGTGAATACATTCTTCATTTAACTACTTTTTAGTTGTCAAAATTTAAAAATTGTTTGACAATTTAAATTTAACATCTTTTTAGTTGTCAAAATTTAAAAAGTTTTTAAAAATTTGAATTTAACAACTTTTCTGATTATCCGAAAATGTTTGAAATTTTCCTATTCAACAAAAAAAAAAAAAAAAAAATTCACACAATTTAATTAATACCATTAATTGTAATTTTTAATAATTTTTTTAAGTAAATAAATATTTTTTTAAAATATTTAAAAATTAAATATTAAAATTAATTAATATAAAATAATAAATTAATATAAATATTTAATAACTTCGCATCACAATTCGCGCAAATCCTTGTAAAAATTTACATTTTACAAGACAGTACAAAAATGATCGAACTAGCTGTTCGATTTTATCGAACGATTCGACATAAAGCGAAAACCATGCTACCGAAATTCGATACCTTGTAAGTTGTTCGATCGATCGTCGAAAACCATAATAAGAGTCTATATAAAGTACATTCGACATAATTTAGAAGTAACCCTCATTTCATATGGTATTTAGAATTGTTTTACTCGAAAATTGTATGTTGTTAAAGTTTCTGTACTCAATGTTGTTTTGTTGTTTTTAAGAACACGAAGGGTGAGACAAGGTTTGGTTTACTCGACACTGCAGCTTAGAAAAGCTTATTGTATCCCTCATCTCATGTTTGACAGAGCCCCTCATTTCTCCATCAGCAACCCAATGTCATCTATTTTGGTTTCGTACCCAATCATTTTTGTATTCCCATAGCAGCCTCTGATTCCGTCAGAGTTGTGCTGGATCTCATCCTTGCCAACTCATCTGCTTTCTCATTGTCACTTTTTTGCTTTGCCCTGGCACACATTTCAACATAATTACCTGTACCCAAAACATTGCCTTAATTTGTAAATTGTCTATTGTTAAAACCATATAATGAATGTATCAGGTTCATATCTAAGACTGAAATCAAAACAAAAAATTTATTGATGATTTTTTGTTTACTTTCGTAAGTTGATCCAAACATAAAAAAACAAATGACAAATTGTAATTGAATTTGTAATTTTCGTTGTTTGATTTGAGTGTTCACAAGGTTGAAATCCAAATTGGTGAAGTGATAGTTCATTTCGACTCAAACATTCATGTATTAGAAATGTTTGAAGTTAACACAGTGAACAGATTTTTTTTCTTCTCTGTAATGGCAACACGTAAGTTTTTTCGTCTGAATTGTGTCGAATGTGTTCAAACCAAATCAAAGTCAAAGTTGTCTCAAATGTATCATGGAGTTGGTCAAATGTTTGGAAAGTGTTGTTTATTTGAATTTATGTTTTAAGTCAATAGGGGGTTTTAAACCATCGTTGGGCGCGTAAACTATTTACAGCGTTTACAACCACAATTTACACGTAAAAACAACGTCTGTTAAGAGTTTTTCTGTTTACCGTAAAGACGTAAAGAGTGTAAACGTAAACAAATTTATTAAAAATAAATTTTATTCATAAAAATAAAAAAAACACAAAATATGTTGTTTACCATTAACTTCAATATTTATTTTGTGAATAAAAATTATAAAAACTGTACATAAGTTTGGTATTTTCAGAGATCAAAATCACCCAACTTATTATCATTTTTATTTGCAATAATTTTGAGGTTATAATATATATGTACATTATATGGTTATTTTGAACAAATTAATTCATTTTCAACTTCATTTTCATAGTCTTCAATTACAAACACCTTCTGTTGTTGATTTTTCTTTTTATGATCACAAATATTCCTAGAATATTTAATTCATTATTCACATTACATACATTACAATAATAAACATAATTAAATTGATAATTTGAATATACATACAAATGTACATATGTACTATGGATTAATCAAATCAAAACAAACAAAGACAATAAATTTTTTTCCCTACCTATGTGCTTTCAATCTTTGTGTGGCCACATTCGATAAAGACTTTACAAAACACAATGCACTGTATTTTTTTATTAATAATTTATCAATAATTTAATTTTATTTTAATATTTCTTTAAAAAATCAAATTAAATTTTAATTTTGAAGATTTTAGCAATTCACAGACAATTCACAGCTGTTTTATTTTTATGAATTTACGTCTATTTACGCTATTTACGCAGTCTTTACGGTATTTACACTCTTTACTCTGTTTACCAAGTAAACGTAAACTCCGGCTGTTTACGCGTAAATGCCCAACCGTGTTAAACTATAAGGCATATATGAAAAATTATTCCTGGGTTTATTGCTTTAGACTTTTTCTTGTATTGTCGTTTTTTAAATCAATTTCGTATTCTCTACTAAACTTCACTGACCTATTTATTTCAATTCCTTTTTTTGTTTTCGATAATCTAGTGGACAAGAAAATCCTAAAAATTCATAAATTTTTACGATTACTGAGAGTACAGAATTTTACAGAATTATGGAAAAAAGAGAACAACATAAAATAACATACAAAAAAATGTAAATTATTTATTTTACTCATGAAAAAAACAAATACGTACTGTACAAGATTTTAGTTAAATTCTATAAATGTGTGCATGGTATATATTGTGTCATATTTCAGGAGTAATCATTAAAATCATTACAGCCGACTTCACACTTTTGTGATTTATCTGGTAGTTGATGTGTTGATGTTGTTGGCTCTGTTAACGTTTCTTCTCCATGATAAGAATACATTGAATCTTGATGATGATGATTATGACGATGATGATTGTGATTATTATGACGCGGTAATGTAGAATGTTGCATGCCGTTATACGAATACATCATACGATTTATATTCATAACAGTTGAACCGAATGGTACATCATCGGTTGTTGTATGATTTATTGTTGATATTTCCATGATCGTTTGTAAACTGTTCATAACATCCATTCGAAATTTTAATTTTTGTGTCATATTAAGTCTTTTCACGATCGATAATATTGATCTAAAAAATAACATATCTTCATCATGTAGAAATTTTCTAACCATTTATTATGTGTTGTTGTTGCTGTTGCTGCTGCTGTCGATGATGATAATTTAAAATTATCGAATTGATGAAATTCATCAACATGATCATCATTATTGGCTGCTTTACATTTTCTACCATTATTAAACGATATCTTTGGAAATTTATTGGTATTAGTTTCTTGTGCTAAGGTATTAATTGTGTACACATTTGAATTATCAGATATTATAAAACTTGTTATGTTTATTACAATAACATTAAGTTATTTTTTTGTTTCTCATTAAATAAAACAGACCTTTTTAAATTTACTGCAAATTAATTTTATTTATTAGTTTATTACTAAATTTACAGTTAATTTTTAACAGTAAATATCTGTTTATTAATAAATGTTTAAATTTATTATAATGAGTTATTTAGGTTCTTTTATACCTATCTATGAAATCAATTACAATAACTAAGTTATTTGCTCAACAATATTTTATGGATTTATGATTTATGTTTCCCCTTTTTTCAGAACCGCACTTGACTTGATTTTAACTCTGACTGACTTCTTAATATTAATTCGCAAAGTATCTTTGCATAAAAATACATATGAGTTTATACATTACATATATGACTTATGAGACGAAGATAAACCTTTGTTACTATGAAGTTGAATTGCAATTTTGTACATAGGAATTTGCAAATTTAGCATTATGTTTATATTTAAGCGGATATGGAGTTTTATGTTACATTTTATATTTTATATACTGAATTTATTTAACGCATACATTGTATGTATTGGAATATAATTTGAAGATTTAGCAAAAATGCAACAAAGAAAATCTAAAGCGATTTGTTTTTCTTACTTTTTAAAATTTATGTTATGGGAACATAACAACTTCCCCCTTGGGAAAAATTGATTTTAAATAATTTAAAATCTATTTTGCGTATTGAACTCCATTTCACTTAATGTTGCGCGAGATGCATATTTTGACAAATTTTTTTACTTATGTGTTTTTGAACTTTTATGTTTTGAAGGTTGATCTTCGTTTGACATTATTGAATTAGCATTTTCATTTACATATCTTATTATTACATTTTGATTTTCTTGTTGTTTTACATTATATTTTATTTTCTTAACATAACAATATAACTTAAACATAGAGTACAGAAATAGTTATGATGATAATATAACTGCATAACATAACAATAATATAACAATAATATAACAATAGTTTAAAATGAGTTTGTACTGAGCTATCAGGCATTAATTAATTATGATTGAAATATGCTTCACAAGGAGGTTGTAATGACAAAAGTTTAGTTCCGACAAGATTTTCTTTAAATACTTCTTTAGAATTGTTACACGAGATTACTAAAGGTTGATTCTTTGATGTTATCATTATCCATTTATTGAATTTTAGTTTATGAATTATTTCGACATTTCCATAAAGAAATTTTGTGTTACAAATTTTTGGAATTTGATTTGAAATGGTTGATAATAATTTTATTTCACATATAGAATTTTGATTGGTTGGATATACGACTTCATGTTTACACAAATAATGTTCATTTATTAGAGGTTTACATTTGTTCATGCTGTGAATGATTGCGTAAGAAGTTTCGTCTTGTGATAATGCTATATAATCATGAGTTGGTTGAATACAAACAAAAGAAGTAGAAGATTTATTGTAAGGAATTGGCAATGGTAACGAATGATATCTAGTAAAAAGTCCTTTATCAGTTAGTGGCAAATTTATAATGAAAATTAAATTTGAGCTTTTGTAACAAACTTGTAATTTGGCTGTATTAAATAAGTAGTGCACATTATCTAATTCTAAAGGAAGTGGAAATTCTAAATGTTTTGGTAAATATGACTTGACAACTCATTCAGTAATTGAGTTGGTGTTATTATCATTGGATGCAAAACATCCTTTTTCGCAAAAACTACGATATTTACAAGATTATCGATTTCTTCATTTACTTCATTTGTTAAAAAGTTAAGCAATCCAATATGTTGAGTAATTAATTCGGTTCTACGTATATCTGATATCATATCAGTAGCCATTTTGTTATATTTTTCGATTTTGCGTAGATTTTCATTATTGATATAGATTTCAATGGTATTTTTCAAAATTTGAGTTTGCTCCTTCATGAGGTCTAAATTTCTTTTTCCATTTTCTGTGACATCTTTGATTGCATTTTCGCAATATTCAGCGTCTTCTGCGTCCATGGTACCGAAAATTGTTTTGAAAACCTTTCCTGCGAGGTTAAACCATCCGCGTTTAACACGTGAGTGACCAATCAGATTTTGTAACGATTTAAATTTTGATTCTAATATTGGATTTTAATAATAGGATTCAGTAGTATTATTTGAGTTGCATGCCGTAATTGATTTATGATATGTGCTTTTGACCAAAGAGAATTTTTCCAAATATACGGTGACGTTGGTGGCCGTGCCGCTGTCCAAGGGGGAGTCTCCATCTTATTTTGTGAAGAACGGAATGGGGTGGAGACTTCCTCTTGGATGGTCGGAAGTTCGACTATAACCTCCTCGTGGTGACTACCGGTAACAGACCGTAAGCTTGGCTTTGGTGCTGGCTAATATAGTCGGGCGTGTTTTCCTTTCCCCTATCCCCTCCCGATTCCTCTTCTTCCTACGTTCCCATCAGTTGCAATCCTCTCTGGATTCTTCTTTCCCCTGGGCTGGATCAAAGTGTGACGCGACCCGTGCTGAGGATCAACCTGGCTGAGGGCCCAGTTATAAAAAAAAGCTCAGTCGCTAACGGAGCCTCGGGGTTGACCTGGCGCCCCCCTCCCCCCGTAGTAATTAGCCTTGTCTATGTACAGGGACATCTGCGTAGATATACCTCTTTTGTCCCAAACTCGTGGGATTCTTATGGATCGGAAAAACATAAACAAAAACAAGAAAAACGAGGCCGGCTCTCGTTCTAAACCGGCAAAAGAAAGCTTGGCTCAACCGCTGGCTTGCAATACCTCGGCTGAGGGTAGGAGTGTGGCTAAACCGCCTAGCTTTCAAACAGGCGGGAACTGGGACTGTTTTGTCTGGTTCTAGCCTTAAAGAACCTCAACCAGGGTGTAGCAGTGGGCAGGGTAGCCTGGTCAAAAAGAAGGGCCACCCCCCATCTAAGATCGCCTATTAGGAGAGGAAAAAGGCCTACCAGGTCAGGGACAGGATCCGTTCAATTCCTGTGGAGGAAAGAACACCTGAGGATCTGAAATCCTTAGACTGGGCCACTAAAGTCATCGAAAGACGCGATGACAAAAAGCTGCTGGCTAACAAGCGGTAGCGATCGACGGAGGAGGAGCAGCAGGTGGCGAAACGACCGAAGGTCGGCGCCACTGCAGCCCCGAGAAGAAAATTCAGCGAGGTGCTGAAAGATGCGATTACCGTGGGCGTTATTGACTGCGGTAATCCGGACGGCAGCATCTCGCTGTCGAATTGGAGGAAGGTGGAGGATGCGCTGCTCGATGTCTTCGAGCCGGTCATGGCACAGTTCCCCGGTGAGCCACCTGTGTGCAGGGATGCTGGGTGGCACCAGGGACATGTCAAGCTGGTGTCGTGTGTCGGGCAGCGATCCGAAACATTGTACAGGGAGGCAATTTCCAGGCTTGGAGAGATCTGGCCTGGTGCCGACCTTAAAGAGATTCCCAGCAGACCTAGGGCTAGGGTCTGGATACCAGCACGTATGTCGGATCCAGAAAAGATCCTTAGCCTCATAAAAGCCTCCAAGCCTGGCTTACCTACAGTTAACTGAAAGGTTGCCAGAGTTGAAGAGCCAAAGGGAGACTCCAGACAGGCGGTTATCATCGTCAACAAGGAGTCTCTTCCAATCCTTTCGAGGACAAGGTCCCTCGAGGTCTATCGGAAGGATGGAGCTGTCTAGGGGAAGCCGGTTAAAGCGGGTTCTGCTCCACAGGAAAACCCTCTCGGTGAGGGGATGGCAGAGGAGTGTTTGGACTCCGAAAGTTACGGACCAACTTCGGAGGAGGACGAGCTGCTAAAGTCGTCCGACTCCGAAGTTGAAGCCAATGTTACTGTGGTGCAGAAGCCTTCTGTTCATGAAGGTGATTCAGATTAATCTGCACCACAGTAAGGCAGCCACGGCTAATCTCTTCCTTCGACTCAGTCAGGGGAAGGAAGACAATAGCCCTGGTGTAAGAACCATGGCTAGTGGGTGGAAAAATCTGTGGGATAAAGATCCCTGGATTCAATTTATTCTATGTAAGTAATGCAAGTAGACCTAGAACTTGCATTCTTGCTAGAAGACATCTAAATTTCTTTATTCTTCCACAGTTCTGCAACGACGACACAACAACGGTTGCTTTGGACCTGGGGAAGAATCGCAGCATGTGGGAAGTTTCAGCCTACATGCCTTTTGATCAGCTGGCTCCTACCCCAATGCTTCGGGCCCTTGTGGAAGACGCGGAGCAGCGAAGAACTGAAGTTGTAGTAGGAGCGGATGCGAATGCTCACAGCTCTATGTGGTGGAGCAGTGATACGAATGAAAGAGGTGAGTTACTTTTAGATTTTATTTTAAGTACTAACCTCTTTATCTGCAATAGAGGTTCAACACCCACCTTCGTTGTTAAGAACAGGGAGGAGGTGTTGGATCTCACCCTGACCACTGCCCATTCAGTTGTTGTTTCCGATTGGAGGGTTAGTGAAGAATTTTCCTTCTCGGACCACAAATATTTACTTTTTAGTTTAGATATAGAAAGGGTGGTTGAGGAGGAGTGTTTTAGGAACAGGAAAAGGACGGACTGGGGGAGGTACAAGACAGTGGTTAGGAGACTGCTTCCGGGTACCCGTCCGTGCGGCATTACCTGTTTCGAGCAATTGGACAAGGCAGTAGAAAGGTTGACTGAAGCCTTGAATAGGGCGACGGTCGAGTCTTGTCCAGTCTCTAAACCAAGAGGTAAGTTCAAGCCTCCATGGTGGTCTACTGAGCTTGCCGAGCTACGGAAGTTGAGTCGGCAGGCCTTCAATAAAGCCAAATTCACCAAGGCTGAATCTGACTGGAAGCTTTACAAAGGAAAGCTGAAGGTCTATAAGACGGAGCTGAGGAAGTCTCAGCGACTTTCGTGGAAGACTTTTTGCAGCTCCATTAGTGAGGTTGCAGAAACCTCCAGACTTAGAAAGATCCTGGCAAAAAACCTGGTGTCTCCGTCCTCTCTCCAGAACAATGCTGGGGGTTGGATGAGAACTAGGGAGGAAGTGCTGGGGTTACTCATGGATACCAATTTTCCGATAGGTGATGAGGTAGCACTAACAACTGAGTTAACCGGAAGGGGAACGTCTGACCCCATTCCGGTTGACTTCTGTGATTATAGCAAGATTGAATGGGCTATACGCTCTTTCAAGCCTTTTAAGTCTGCTGGTCCGGATGGGATTATTCCAGCAGAACTTGAACAGGTGGAGGAAATTATCATCCCCTGGCTAAAAGCGATATTTGACGCTTCATTGACGCTGGGTTATATTCCTTCCCTGGGGAGGGAGGCGAGGGTGACTTTTATACCGAAATCGGGTAAAATCTCCCATCATAAGCCTGGTGATGTTCGACCCATCAGTCTCTCTTCTTTTATGCTAAAGACCATGGACAGACTGGTGGACTTGTATCTAAGGAGCAGCATCGGGAATGCTCTGTCCAAGTCTCAACATGCCTACACTAAAGGTCGGTCTGTTGAGACTGCTCTACATAAACTGGTGGGGGAGATTGAGAAATCCCTCTCTTATAAAGAATATACCTTGGCGGCCTTTTTAGATATAGAAAGCGCTTTTAATAACGTTGTACCGTGGGCAATCACTGCGGCACTCACCGATCTGGGGGTAAACAGCTCGTTGGTTCTATGGATTGATGGTCTGTTGAGAAAGCGGACCATCAATGCCTCGCTGAGGGGCTGTACCATCAGAAGATTGGTGAGTAGGGGCACGCCTCAAGGGGGTGTTCTCTCACCCCTCCTCTGGAACGTGGGGGTTGATAGACTGCTGAGGCGTTTGAAGGGGAGTGGCTGCAAGGTGATTGCCAATGCGGACGACCTAGTAATTGCGGTATCTGGCAAGTTTCCGTCAACCTTGACGGATATTTTGCAGACCGCCCTAAACAAGCTGGAAAAATGGGCCTGTGAAAGTGGATTAAAAGCAAATCCACAAAAAACGGACCTTGTTCTCTTCACGAGAAGGTACAAGGTGCCGCAACTTAACAATGTGGTCTTATCGGGTACTTCTCTAGTGTTTTCTAAGGAGGTTAAGTACCTTGGACTAATTCTTGATTCCAAGCTCAGCTGGAAGCAGAATACTAGGGAGCGTGTGAGGAAGGCTATGGTGGCCTTGTACACATGCAAGAAAGCAATTGGTCGAAAGTGGGGGCTCGAGCCTCGAGTCGTTCACTGGCTCTATATTGCGGTGGTCAGACCTATTTTACTGTATGCGTCGGTTGTGTGGTGGACGGCCCTACGGACGGCCACCACTAGAAATCTTTTAGGGAAGGTTCAGAGAGCGGCCGGGCTTCTTATCTCCGGAGCTCTCAGGACCACTTCTACAGGGGCATTGGAGACCTTATTGAATCCGATGCCTCTGGATCTTTACGCCACCGAACTTGCCAAAAACGCGGCTACTAGGCTTATGGCTAGTGGACAGTGGTCGCGCCTTCGGGTAGGTCATTCTAGCATTATCGATTCTCTGCCATTCTCGGGAAGAATCGATTATGCGATACCCAGGCCAAACTTTAGAGGGAAATTCCTGACGAGTGTTTCCTCTAGGGAAGAATGGGCCAGTAAAGAGGCGCTGCGAAGGGATGGCGTACATTTCTACACAGGCGGCTCTAAGCTGGAAGGCCGAGTTGGAGGGGGTCTGTTTAGTGACTCCCTGAATATAAATTTATTGTTTAGGCTACCGGATCACTGTAGTGTGTTCCAAGCGGAGGTAGCTGCTATTAATGAGGCCATAAACTGGCTTGTCGGGAATGTTATTACCACTAGGGTGGTGAATATATTCTCTGACAGCCAGGCTGCGATCAAAGCGCTGACTGCAGCGACTTGCTCGTCGAAGGTCGTATTGGAGTGTCTAGTTCTGCTAAGCATAATGGCAGATTACTTCAGTATTAACCTCATTTGGGTACCTGGTCATACGAAAATCCAGGGAAACTGCAGGGCAGATGAGCTGGCCAGACTGCGTACAACCCTCGAATTACTGGAGGGTAATCGGGAAGTTGGAATCCCAATTGCCAGCTGCGCCTTACGAACACGGCAGGAGTCTACGAGAGCTTGGAACCTAAGATGGGTATCAAGTTCTGGTAACTCCATAGCAAAGGCTTTGTGTCCTAGAGTGGATAATAAACTCTCTAGGGAACTGTTATCCCATAATAGGAGAACTGTTAGAGTTCTAGTGGGAGTTTTGACGGGACATTGCCTCATAGGCAAACATGCCAGAAGGCTAAATGCTCCCTTTAATGACGTCTGCAGAGCATGTCAAGATGAAGAGGAGGAGGAAAGCGTTGAGCATCTCCTCTGCCACTGTATGGCGCTCTCTAGAAATAGAGAATTGTTTTTAGGAGCTGCCTTTTGTTGTGGTATCACAATGGGCCTTTCTGGCCTAAGTGTGCTTGCTCGGAAGCGAGCGGGCGGCCACTTCTACCTACCTACCTACCTACGGTGACGTTGACGTATGTGACTATTTTCCACGAAGATAATTGAAATTTTGAATAACCGTAATTTTCGAAGTAAATGCCAGCACTGATCGAAACGGATTCCAAATCGAAGTTGGCAGAGAAACAAACAGTAGCGAATAACCTGAAATTATTCCATAGGTTTTAATCTATTTTTATGAACCTTTACATATTTTCCTTTTATTTTTAAAGTCAGGTTTTGGTTATTATAAATATGAATTATTTCATAAGGACCATTGTAATTGGCTCTCAACTTTTTACCTTGCTTTGTCCCTTCGTCCCGTAAATAAACGAATTGACCTATTTTATAATTTGGAATGTTAGCCTTTTTGTCATATCTTTCCTTTGATTTAATTTTAGATTGAAAGATATTTTCTTTTGCTATTTCTAAAGATTTATTTAAGCGAAATTTAAGTTGATCGACATAATTATCATATGAATATATGGGTTTAGATGTATGTTCTAAAGAGCTAGGCATTTTGGGTTTATACCCGAAAAGTAGTTCATTTGGCGAATATTTTGCTGTACTATGAATTGCGGAGTTATAAGAAAACATTGCGATGGGAACCCAATCATCCCAATTATTTAAACTTGGATTCAGATAGTGTTTTGAATAATCTTTCAATGTTGAATGAGAACGTTCTAACGCACCATTGGTTTGCGGGTGAAAAGCGGTAGTTCGAATTTGTTTAATGTTTAAGAGTTTGGAAAATTCCTTCAATAAATTGGAAGTGAAGTCTGTGCCTTGGTCAGTTAGAATTGAATCAGGTATACCAAAATGACTAATAAATTGAACAAGAGTTTCGGCTACAGTTAAAGCTTCATGGTTTACCACCGAATATGCTATAGAAAATTTTGTAAGGTCATCTTGCATAGTAATAATGAATTTATTGCCCTTTTCGGTAATAGGAAGTGGCCCTACGATATCGAGATTAAGCTTTTCAAAAGGTTTGGATGCTGTAGAAGTTATTTCCATAGGAGCTTTAAATGTTTTTCTAGACGTTTTATTTAACTGACATGATTGACAGGATTTAATATAACTCTTTATTTCTGTTTTCATTTTCGGCCAATAATAAACAGAACGAATTCTTTTATAAGTGCGATGAAATCCGCCATGACCTGAAGATGGATCATTATGATATTCTTTTAGAATAATTGGAATTTCGTCTTGATGAGGGGTAATTATTTTGCCATGACATATTTCAATTTTGATTTTGGTTTTCCGAAAAATGAATTGTATCATGTTTTTTAATTTTGTAAATTTGAATTGATTAATTGAATCCTCAAAATTAGGCATTGAAATAATATCGATTTGATCTTGAATTAATTGATCTCCCAAATTTTGAATGGCATAGAAAAAATCTTTATATAATGGTTTTTCCCAATGAAATTGTTTAATAAAACAGTGGTATATAAAATTGTTATTTGTTTTATTTTTGGACCTGAAATTGGAAAAGATTTCGTGAGGAGTATTTTCTAGAACTTCTTTATTTTGAGATTTAATGATGAATTCTAAACAATATTCGTTTGATTCATGTAAGTCAACACTTGTTATTTAGGCGACATGGTTGCTTGATTTGGTACTGTGAGAATCATTTTCTTCAAAATTATAGATTTGAGGACTGAGAGAATTATAGAAAAATTTAATATAGTCGCCGTAAGAATCCTTCTGAATGTTTGATAAATAACTCATATTGGCGATAGGAATGCGAGACAAACAATCAGCATTTGTATTTATTTTTATCTGTTTATAGACGATCTCATATTCATATTCTTCAAGTTTTAAACGCCATCGAACTAATCTGGATCCGGCATCTTTACAATTGAAAAGCCAGACTAGTGGTCTGTGATCTGTAATTAGTTCAAATTTTCTTCCGTAAAGATATGTAATTTGTTTCAGCTCGATTAAGTGTACGCGAAGCGAAAGCTATGGGTAAATTTTTACCAATAGGACCTTGTGATAAGATGGCACCGATTGCTACATTAGATGCATCTGTAGTGACTAGGAATTCTTTTGAAAAATCTGGATATATAAGAATTGGATTTTGAGTAATCTTATCGCAAAGTATTTTGAAACTTTCTTCTTATTCGAATCCCCATTCGAAAATTTTTCCCTTTTTTAGTAAAGATGTTAAAGGTTTAGATAATTTACTTAAATTTTGGATAAATCTTCTATAATATCCAATGAGACCGAAGAAAGATTTGACATCTTTTGGAGAAGATGGTCTTGGAAACTCTTGGATTACTTTAATTTTATCTGGATTTGGACGAACACCTTCATCAGAAATAATATGACCTAAATATGCGACTTCTTTTCGCAGAAATTCGCATTTATCAGGTTGTAATTTTAAATTACTTATTTCCAAACGTTCAAAGATTTTGGTGAGTTTTTCTTCATGATCATTTAAAGAAGACGCATATACAACTATGTCATCTAAATAAACGAAACAGTGAATGGAAGTTAATCCAGTTAAAACAGAGTTCATCATTCTTTGGAATGTCGCCGGCGCGTTTTTTAGTCCGAACGACATTCGATTATATTCAAAATGACCATCAGGGATTGAGAAAGCCGTTTTGTATTTGTCTTCTTCAGATACTTCTATCTGATGAAACCCAGAGGCAAGATCTAGAGTAGTAAAATATTTGCTATGACCAAGTTGGTCTAAGATCTCTGAGATGTTGGGTAAAGGATAGGAGTATCCAACTGTAACATTATTCAACTTCCTATAGTCTATTACGACTCTCCATTTAGGTTTGCCAGAGGCGTCCAGTTTCTTTGGAACAACCCAAAGCGGAGAAGACCACGAAGAAGTAGAGGGTCTGATAATATTTTGATTTAGCATTTTATCAACTTGATTTCGTACTTCTTGTTTATGGCATTCAGGATATCGATACGATTTAGAAGAAATAGGTTGAGAATTTCCCGTGTTGATTGAATGTTTAATTGAACTTGTACAAGTAAGAATATCACCGTCGATAAAGAATAAATGATTGAATTTGGAACAGATTTCAATTAGACTTTGTTTTTCCTCAGAATTTAAGTGATTCATTCGAATTCGGGACATAACGAGTTCTTTACGATTTATATTAGGATCGGACGTATTGTGAAAAATATATGTTTTTTTCGGAACTGGGATGAGATTAACTTTGGCTTTAGTGATAAGAACTTTATTTTCAAGCGTATTGATAACGGTAGCGATACATTTATTACCACGAACAGAAGTTAACGCTCTATTTAAATAAACTCCATTCATAATCTGTACAGCTGGTACAAGACCTTCATTAATTTCAGGATTTAGAACCTCTAATTCTATAAGAGTTTCAGAACAAGCCTTTAAAAGTGTATTTGAATTAGTATCTAAGGAAAATGATAAAGAAACAGTACTATTACGGTCAACCTTGAGTTTGAATTCATTGATTTCGTAGTCAAGATGTTATGTATTAACATCTAAAAATGTCTTCTAAATATAGGGAAGAAATTAAGGTTTTTTTTTTCAATTGAAAAGATTGTGGTTTAGTTTTTTTTAAAACTTTATTTTCACTAAAAATATGTTCACTATAACTAAGTTCACAATATTTACTTAAAGTTAACTGAAATATTAATTGTTTATTTTACAACAATAATTTGTACCGAACCGAAATACTGTAATCAACGTCTAGTAGAATATCTTTTACTTGTAACTCTACGGTTTATTCAAAATATTTTACGGGCGAATTTCTACTATGATAAATTTAATTGAATTGAATTTTTTCTAAAGTTTAAATTTAATAATTAGTTTCAAAAATATTTTAAGTTAAATAATTTATTTTAATCAAAGACGATTTGTAATTCGCGGTAATTTACTTTTTCAACTTTACTGTTTCAAATCCAAATTATAACTTCGATAATCGTAACTATTTTATCAATAATTACAATTATCAATTTTCCCTACTTAAATTTTGTTTTTGCTAATTAAATCCAAAGTTCGTTATTTTAATATTAATATAATTTACCATAAATGACTGTACCAATCGTAGGGGAAATGGGCGGTACATTTCAATTCTTTATTTGCATATTCTTTATTTGGTATTGTTGTTCGTTTTTCTTTTAAGCTTTTCTTAATGTACGCAAGTTTATTGCACTTATTAGCTGGTATACAATTGTGTGCAATATGAACTTTGTATGCCAGTGCAGTGCACTTATCAATATATACAATTGTTACTATGAGCTTAATGTAAATGAATTTGCATATGTTAATATATTTGTTGTTTTTTATATTTCCGTTCTAATTATGATTTACCTATGTACTTTGGTTAAAATCGTTAATTTGCTAGTTCTTGTTTTTGTATTTCATATGAATTTTTTTCATGTTATTTTGCAATATGGAAAATTACTGATAAAAAGGGTTAAGGTTCCGATTTACCAGCTGATCGAAAAAATTTTCAATCTATTCAAAAAAAAGTCAAAAACATAAATATGTATACATTACACATCTCCATACATCCATTATATATCAATATGTATGTATATGCTTTATTCTAGACATATATGTAAGTATATACATTGTATGTACATACTAAACTTATCTAATTGTTTGCAACTCTAATTTTTTCCAAGAATTTCATTGCCAAATTTTTATTTTTTTATTATCGGTACAGAAATGGAATATATTGAACGTGCATATGTATATAGGTACACAATGTACTATACATATTATGTATATTATGTATGAACATATGTGTGTATGTCATGTGCTTATATGTACATATGTGCAACAAGTCGAATGTAGAAAAAAAAATTTTAAATTTTTGTATTTCTGTTGAAGCAATTATAAATATAACATAAAAAATTTCTGGATGTTACACGGTATACAGACCACCTGTGCATATTTATATTTTGTACGAACGTTTTACAATGCATCTTGAACCCTGATGATATCCATACGCATACACATAATTTAAATTATACACACATGTGCATATTACCATCCCGTCTATATATGTTAATAATATGATGTACAAGTATATGTTGAATATGATATATCTACGCCTATATTAGGTGTAAAATTTTTATTCAATATATTAGTTATATATTTTTCATATAAATATGTACATACATATAATGTACATACAAAGTACATCTATATACATAATATGTACATATATCTATACATAGCTAGAATGTAAGTAGTCCATTTTCAACACAATTTATACTGACCAATTGTTATTTTCATGTGTTCAGTATAAATATATATACATATATATACATACATATGTATGTAAATGTACATGTGTATGAAGTATGAACATACTTACATATGTTCAATATATCAATATTCAATAATCTTTTTTCTTCATTCAATTACCAAAAAAATAAAAAAACATAGTATGTCTTATAGTAATAGCAAGTAATAGATACATATACTACACAATGCACATACAGATATTCTACATGCATAAATTCATTTGCGCTGATATACCTATATATACATATTTAACATCTCCATTTATAGTTTATTAATTGATGCACATGTTTACGTAATTATTATGATTTTTTCCTTGTATCAGGTATTGTACCTTGATATATTGGTAATATATGCGCTGATAAATCATATAAATATGTACGCATGTGTGTAATTCTAATTTAATGATATCATATCAGCTGTGATTTACAAAACGTTTAAAAATTTTAATTTTATACGCATAAAAAATTTAAACCCAAAAAAAATTTTCCTTTCCATATATATTACGTACTATACTATATATACTGTACGTACTTATGCTATACATACATATGTATGTATGTACGTATACATGTGTATATGCAAATCATATATTATACGTGAAAATTTATATTCTCTACTAACATGTAGTACGTTTGCGTACCAATACATAGAGTGAATTAGGCAGAGACATCTGCCTCAATTTGCCTGAACCCTTTTAATAGATTTCATAGGAAAAAAATTTAAAATAAAAAAAAAATAGCAAAAATTCGAAAATTTCAATGAAAAACATGTAATTTTCTTTGGCTTATAAAATCTAAACCACATTATATTTTCACTTGGTTTTTTTAATAAATGGTCAAGGAGAGTTCAAATTTTGTTTTTCCATTTTAAAAATCTCAAAAATGTACTGTCTAATAAGAGATATATTCAAGCAAAGTTAAAGGACTTTTTCTTAAAACATGCTTTGACTTTTTTTCACTTTTTAAGGACTACAAGCAGAAATTCGAAAATTTTTTCCACTTAATGAAAATAATTTAGTTAGGACTAGGTTTATGTAAAATTTCATAAAAATCGGTCCAAGGGTTTTTTAAAAATCTGGTCGTAAAGTGGATCAAAATTCTCATTTTCGTCAACTTTGAGTCCTTATAACACAAGAACGAAGTCCTTTTCCAAAATTCTGTTGCACTTAATGAAAATAATTTAGTCAGGACTAGCGTTACGTAAAATTTCATGAAAATCGGTCCATAAATGAATGAGAAACGAGGTCGAGAAGTTGTCGATTTACGAAAAGGCCCACCTTAAATATAATTTTGAACTTTGTTGCTAAGGAATTTATATTGAAACATATTGGCATATATACCTTTGCGTACTTTATTTTTTTGAAACGAATTATGAACTTTAATAATGAATGAAATGATTGCCCAATTGGCGAGTCATCGAAGTATATATTTTTTGTTAATTATTTTTCTTTGTTAATACAATTAACGGATATGAGTTGAATGCCCGAATTTCCTTTTAAATTAAATGTTGCAAAGAATTAATCCATATATGAATTAATCTTGAATTTTCTTTATGAATTATTTAAATAATTTAAAAAATTTATGAAATTATTGAATTTATCTAATGTTTTATCAAATTGTGTTACAATTTGATATTTTTTATATAACATTTCCTCCCCCCTCGAAAAAATGGGTGGTAGGGTGTGTAGGGCTGATTTCAGTTTCGGTTGGTTTACATTTTTGGTTTTTCATTTTTTATTTTTATTTTTTAACTTTACTTATTTTATACGTATATTTTTATTCCCCAGTATACCTAAAAAAAAATTCATTATTTATTTAATATTCATTTATTTTTGTTTTTAGTCCTAATTCGTACATATGTATATATATATTTTTGTTTTTTTTTTTTTTTATTTTTTATTTTTTATTTTTTTTTACATCTTATGTTTCTGACCTAGCTTAATAATTGACCTATATTTTCATATATGCATTTAATTGTTATACAACCTTGACAATGAAATTGAATTACTGTTTATGTTTACTTTATCTTTATTATTATACTATATATACTACATTAATGCAATTTGTTTTAATTGTCTTTGTTAATTTCGAATTCATTATATGGTTGACTATACATGTTACCTATGATATCTAAGTATTAGTGTTCTTTTCGTATGTTTACTATTTAATTATTTTCATTCATTACTTATATTACTGTATTATACTTTTCTTCCTTTTTTTTTTTTTATTGCATTTGCTTAATTTATTTAATAACATATGGAGAATTTCGAAATTATGAATATAATGTTATTTCTTTTATACATTAATGATTTATGCAACTGTGTTCTAAAATATATTAAATTTTATTCTTTCTCTACAATTATGATTTGTTTAAAAAAAAAATTGTTTACATGTACAAAAAAAAATTTATTTGCTACACTTTTTACTTATGTATATGTATGTAACTTAATGTATTATACTGTTCCCTAATAATAATGACTCTATATATACGCTAAAGATACAGGTGCAATATGATCTATACTTCGTTTTCACATCATTGTTTATTTTTTGTTTACTTTTTGCAATGTTATTTTTGTTGTTATTCTTTTGATATGTTAATTTTATGTGTAAAGTGTATGTAATTGTAATTTATTTTAATTGAATGATACTGATTGTTCTGCTAATGTGTTTTTTGTGTATGTATGTGTGTGTGTGTACCTATAGTAATTCTTAATATTTTTAATTTTAATGGCCGTGATTTGTTTTGAAACTTGACCTGATTCTGGGTGTTAACAATTTATATGAATAATTCAACTATTTGTTTGTATGCACGTATATTATTTTATTAGTAAAAATTTTTCTTGATTTTGCCGTCGGTAAAATGAATTTTTTTTTTGAAAATTTTTCAGATTTGATAAAAATTATTAATTATTTTTAATATTATTTTATAATTAGGTTATTTTATAATTTTTTTGATTACTGCTTTTCTTTGCGTACCCTTTATTTAAAAAAAAAATTTTGTTGTTTGGTCAATTTTATTCTTTAGTGCATGTTAAAGAGCAATATTCGTTCTATCCCCTATTGAGGTCATAAGCGACGAGGTGGTTGGTGTTGAGTTAGTTCTTTGTTGGTTTTTTTCATTTATTACTCGTAATTGTACTGCTTCAGTTTGTGATGGCACTATGGGTTTTATATTTCTTTCGGTCGTTTTGGCGATCTTACAGCAGGTGACCTTGATTTTCTTACCTATTTTTGTTATTATTATGCAACAGATTATTAATGCTATGATGGTCAATACTCCACTATTTACATTGGTTTGAAGCGTCATTCTGTCAGCGATTCTTTTTTGTTCTGCTATTATTATTTCATTTTGGAGTTCTTCAATATCTTTCCCTTGTTCTAGTAATGGTTCATTATCATTTGTGAGGTGTTGTATCAATTTGGTGTCTAGCTCCTTGGTCGCCTCCTGAGCCAACTCGATTTTGAATGAACTTAGGTTTAATTTTGGTTCCTGCTCCGTATCTATCTGCTGGAAGGCTACTGTAGTCTCTTTGTTACCGTCGTAGGGTAGGTCTTTTCCGTCGATTGTAAATTTACAGGGTTCAGTTAGTGACACGACCCCGGTACCCACCATCTGCTGTGTGAATTGTGTAGATGTGCACTGTATTCTCAATACATGTTTGTTTTGAAATAGGAATAGCCAAGAATCTTTTTCGTATAATTTTACTAGGGAATCTGTGAATTTAGTTAAAATTTTTTGTTGGCAGTTTGATTTAATTTTTTCAACTTTTCTTGTTATTATAGCTGTTAAACATGTTTCGTCGTTTTCACCGTTTACCCTTATTTGATCCTGTTTGCATATCGTTACTGTTGAGTGGATCCCTGTATTGCATTTTTTACAACTTTGTTTGAACTTGTTGTTGTTGTACTCAATGTAGTTGTTATTTGTGGTGGTTAATATGAAATTGGCATTTACATTTAATATTGTGGGTGGTTGTTTGTTTATAAATTGTGGTAACGGATGGATTTTGTTTAATTCGTAGTATTCCTTAAAAATTAAGGGAATTTCAATCTTTACTATTATTCCATCGGTGTCTTCTACTGATTGTACCCTTACCACTTGTTTAATTAATGCAAACTTAGCTGTCGTCATGTATTTGTTGTTGTTGGATGTTATTTCGTTGTACGTTTTATTCAGTAGTTTGGCTGAGATTAATAATGGATGTAACTCATGTTCGTGTAATGCGTTTATTACAATAAATTGTTCGCTTAAGTGGTTATAAATCATTTGCAACTTTGTCCATATGAATAGTAAAATTTGGTTTACGTCAATTTGTGATTGCAAATGCGTTACCTTTGTTTTCACTTCCATTGTTATCTGTTATTTTTCGAGTGAAATTTCTGACTACTTCAGCGAGATGATTTTGATGTATTGTCAGGTTTCGTATGTAAGCCGTTGTCTTATCGAAACTGGATTTTAATATTGTCACCTGTTTTTTCATTAGGTGCATGTTTTCATCATCGTGTTTTTCTAGGTTCTGTATTCTATTGTAGATGTTTTCTGCATCTCTGGCATCCATTGTTCCAAATAAGTATTTGCTAAGCTTGCCTACGCCATCGAATAATTCTCTTTTTTGTCGGTTATTTTGTTTTCCCAAGTAAAATTCAACTTCTTCTGTTTGTGTTGTTATTCGATTGATCATTGATGTTATCTCATTATGCCAGGAATCACAATTTTCCCGATGTTTTCCTAAGTGTTTACATGTATTATACGCTATTTCTTCACAACTTTTTACAAATTCTAACGTTTTTTCTGGGTGTATGGAGGTGAGTTTCGTATATATTGTCCAGCTACTTTGATATATATAGGCCTTCCCTAGGGATTCCAGCATTACCCCGTTTGAATTGAACTCGTTTATTCTAACCTGTCCTTGTACCACGGTGGTAAGGACCATTGCAATTAATATCACGGTAGTCATTCTTCCTACAAGAAAATAGGTAGCTGATTAATTTTCTTTATCAGTGTACTTTTAATATAGGTGTGTTGGTGGTTAATTTTTGTTCTATTGTATTTAATTTTCTCCTTAACTCATTCTTTAGTATTTGTTTACATGCTATTATTAATTTTTATATTTTCTATTTCAGTCGGGGTTACCAGTGGTACGATTTTTAAATTTTTTTTATATTTATGTTTTCTTATCATGCTTATGTATTATGCTTTGTATCTACATTTCAGAATTCTCATCTTTCGTCAATGGTAATACTAAATTTGAATTTTATTGTTGTCTGTACGAGTGAGATACTTAAAATTTTGCCTAATTGCATTTTTTTCCTACCTTTACATTAATTTCGGTAACTTATACAGAATTTCGAAATAATAATTTTCGAGTATTTGAATTTAGTTAATTTTAGTTGAGTGGTTGATCGGTGTAAAAGTTAAGATTTTAATTTGTGTCGTTTTTTTTTTTTGTGTTAAATAACTTATTAAAGAAAAAATATTTTCAATATGGTAAGTAAAAAAAAATTTTTTATTTTTTATTTTTTTATTTTTTTATTTTTTATTTTTTTATTTTTTATTTTAATTATTATTACTATATTTATTTTTATTATTTTTATTACTTTTTTTATTTTATTTTATTTTATTTTATTTTTTTTGTTTCTTTAGGAGTTCGCAATTTTATGTGAGGTTGTAGAGGAAATTTTACGGGCTCCTCGACGTGCTCCTGCGGGGGTAATGTGGCCCACCATCGAGGAGGATTTGGAGTGGTTAATTTCTACCACTCCCAACCTTTATATTGAATTTTGGCCTGATGGCCTGGATTTCGTGTCCCAGTTTGGCTCAAAGCCAAAAGATTTCACGGTAAGTTCAGATAGTTTTATTTTTGTTGTAATTTTAATTTTTCTTTTTTTTTTTGTTTTATATTCGTATTTTTAATTTATTATTTTTTTATCTTATTATTAAGATTTATTATTTATTATTTATTATTTTTTTTTTATATATAGTATATATATTTATTTTTTTTTTTTTTATTTTCAGGTGACCCATCAGATTACGGCTAACGGCCATGTAGTCGTTCTATATTGGAGGGACGCCTTTGCCTCTTTTCTGGGGGCGCTACAGTGCCGGGGTTATTTGCCCCCGCGGTTTAATTTTTAATTTTCACCATTTGTTATATATATAATATATAAAAAAAATAAAAAAAATAAAATCATTGTAAATTTGTTGTTTTCTTTACTTTTCCTTTGCTACATTTTTTTTTTTTTTGTTTTTCATGTTCCTTTCTTTGTTTTGTTGGGGCTTGGTTTTTTCTCTTTTTTCTTTTTTTATTTACCCATTTTTTTTTTTCTTGGTTGTGACGTGGGGCTTTTTCCTTTGGTGCATTTCATTTTCTTTTTCTTTGGTTTGGACGCATATTAAATGCACATATATGAGTAATAATTTTGATGGAGATTATATTTCATTTTTCTGCATGTATTAAGATATCAACTTAATACATTGATTTTGCTTCTTTTTTCTTTTGCTTTTGTTGTTGTTTTATTTTGTATTCATTTTATTATCTAGCTTAATGCGACGTTGTATATTTAACATGTTTATGTATATGTTTATGTATAACATATAACGTAAAGTTTTTTTCTTTTTTTCTTTATATGAATTTATTTGAACGGAAAATGGTTTTGGGTTACAAGTTTTCTTCGTTTATTAATGTGCGTGTGCATTTTTGTAGAAAATAAAATTTTACTTTGGAATTTCTTCAAAATGTACCAACAAAACAAAGTATGTATACTATACCTATATTTTTCCTATACTATATTAATATGATAATACTTTGCATATTTTTCGGTATTTATGAGGCCTATTTATCTCTATTTTTTCACTACTGTTATGATTTCCAAATTTAACGTTTTTTGAGATGTACTATATTTATTACCAAAAAAATTTTAAAAATTTCGTCTACATATATAAAAAAAAATTTTCAACGGATATTCTGTTATTTGTAGCATGTAATTTTTCAATATATGTATATGTAAAAAAAAAATTCTGTAATTCTTGTTACTGTCTAACAATAATTGCATGTTTTTATAGTACTATACTCGTATATCCTTAAACCTAAGATCCCAATTATTATTTCCCCAATTATTTTTCTATTAATTAATTTAATTTTGTAGATGTTATGAGACTCTAGAATTTTTTCAGACGGTTATTATGGACAACTTTTAATTTTCTACCCATTTTAATAGTTGTATTAACATCAGAGTTTACCCTAATGACTTGATATGGACCCTTCCACACAGGTGATAACTTATGTTTTCTTGCATTATTTCGTATTAAAACTTGATCACCGATATGAAATTTCTCTATTCTCGTACTTTTGTCGTAATAATTTTTCGATTTTTGTTTTTGGGAAATTAAATTTTGTTTCACAATCTCGCGGATTTTCTGCATTTTATATTTTACTTGATTACAATATTTATCAAAATTATAAATCGGTTCTGGAGATTTATTTAATGCTGTTGGTAATGGCCTATCAATTCCGTATAATGCGTTTATGGGTGTGAATTTGCTACCTGTGTGTGGTGAATGGTTATGTACCAACATTGCTTCTGCTAACCATTCATCCCATTCTGTCGGATTATTATCAACTATTGTTCTTAAATATTCAACTAATGGTCCATGTGTTCTCTCTAATGAACCGTTCGATTGGGGGTGGTATGCACTTGTTTGTAATTTTTTAATTTTTAACAATTTACATAATTCTTTCATGGTTTCACTTAAAAAATTTGAACCCTGATCTGTTATTAATTTCTTAGGAATAACTGAATACTTTAAAATTAAATTTTTGTAAAATTTTTCTGCTACCGTTGTAGCTTCACAATCTTGTAAGGGAACGCAATCTAAAAATGTTGTTAAATCATCTTGAAAAGTTAATATGTATTTATTTCGATTATATGTTTCTGGTAAAGGTCCCACAATATCTAAATAAACTTTTTCGAAAGGTTGATCTGGAGTATCTGTGATTATCATTGGCATTTTATTCTGTTTACCGGATTTGTTTTTCTGACATTTTTCACATTTTTTAATGTATTTCTGTATATCCCTCAACATGTTTTTCCATTTATAAAAAGGTCTGATTCTTTTATATGTTTTTAAAACGCCTTGATGTCCACCTAACGGAGTGTCATGATATTCATGTAATATTGTTTTAATTTCTTTCTCATCTGTTAATATTTTTGCATTATCTTTTATATTACTGTTTAAATTTTCTGAATTTACATTTTCAATTTCTTCTTGATTAACATTGTTATCTTGTTCGGGTGATTTTTCTACCTCATTTTCTTTATTTATACGATGCCTAGCTCTAGTGATTATATTACAATTATTATTATTGTCTAAATTTTTTTTATTATTCTCTATCTTATTTTCAGGTATTCTACTTAACGCATCTGCATTTTGGTTACATTTTCCTGCTTTATATTCAATTTTTAAATCATAATCTGCTAATTTAATTTGGAATCTGGCTAATCTAGTGGTTGTATCTTTTAATTTTAAAATACCTACTAATGGTTTATGGTCTGTGTATACTGTGAAATTTCTGCCGTATAAATAACATCTAAAATTTTTTGTTGCCCAAACTATTGCTAACATTTCGCGTTCTATTGTTGAATACCTTCTTTCTGCATCATTTAATGTCCTACTCGCATAAGCTATCGGTTTTTCATTCCCTAGTTCACCCTGTGATAAAATGGCACCTAATGCTTCTCCGCTAGCATCAGTTGTTAAATAAAATGGTTTTTCATAATCTGGATATACTAATAAAGGTGGATTGGTTAATGCAAATTTTAATTCTTCAAATGATTTTTCACATTTATCATTCCACTGAAATTTAATATCTTTTCTTAATAATTTAGTGATTGGTTCTGCAATTTTCGAAAAATTCGGGATAAATTTCCTATAATAATTAGCTAGACCTAAGAATGACTGTACTTGTTTAACTGTTTTTGGCCTAGGAAAATTTACTACACATTTTACTTTTTCGGGATCTGGTTGTATTCCTTTTTCTGAACATTTATGACCTAAATACACTACTTCTTTTCTCAGAAAGTTACATTTTTCAGGTTGTAATTTCAAATTATTTTCTCTTAGTCTTTGGAAAACTTCAATTAATTTTTTATTATGATCTTCTAAATTTCGACCGTAAATAACTACATCGTCTAAATATACTAATACTTTTAATCCATTTTGACCTGTTAAAATATTATTCATCAATCGTTGAAAAGATGCTGGTGCCCCTGTAAGTCCGAATGGCATCCTTTTGAACTCGTAATGCCCTTGATATGTACTGAAAGCCGTTTTTTCTCTATCTTTTTTATCAACTAGAACCTGATGATAACCGCTAGCTAAATTTAATGTTGTAAAGTATCTAGAATGACCTAACTGGTCTAAAATTTCGTCAATTCTAGGTAATGGGTACATATCTTTTACAGTAATTTCATTTAACTTTCTAAAATCTACAACTACTCTCCAACGTTTTTCTCCTGAAGGACCTGGCTTTTTTGGTACTACTAATAAAGGAGAATTAAATGGACTTTTACTGGACGTAATTATGTCATTTTCTAACATTTCCTTAACCTGTTCTTCTACAATTTCTTTCTGAACCTGTGGTAGTCTATACATTTTCTGATTTATAGGTCCCTTTCCAGGTTGTAGAGGAATTGAATGTGTAATGGCTGTTGTGTAACTTAATTTATCCCCTGGTAAATGAAAAATATCATTAAAAGATTCACAGATTGATTTGATACTCTCAGATTCTTCATAATTTAAATATTCTGGTATTGACAAGTTTTCATTTAACAATTTTAATCTATTTTTATCTGAATTTGTATTTTCATCTAAGGAAAGGTTGTGTATTTGTTTAATATTAAAATTGTTAAAATTTTTATTATTTGTTATCTTATTTTTTACCGACTTTTCATTCGCGTAAAACCTATGTAATTTATTAAATTCATAATTATTATTTTTAAATTTATAAACATCAAAATCTTTTAAATAATAAAAAATTAATTCAAAATTTTTAATACACACATCTTTTTCATTACTATTTAAAATTGCTACGGTTATTTCATTATTATAAGGTTTTGTTATTGAACTCGCCAGGAACACTCCTGACCTAATTTCTTGTGATTCATTAATTATGTCCTCATTAAAGTTTACTTTTATTTTTACCAATTTTTCTGTTCGTGCAGGTATTTTAATTATTTCATTTATTTTTAACATATTTTTATTAGACTGATTATTCGTATAATTGTTAACATATTTTTTATTTTTGTCAATAAATTTCTCTAACTTATCATCATTATTATGTTTTAAAGATTCAAAATTTGTAATTACTGATTTTTTATTTTTGTATTTCCTGTCTGTCTTTTTATATTTTATATTAATTTTTTTAATTTTCAATTTTTCTAATTCTCTACCCATTTCTTTAATTTTTTTAATTTCTTTTTTTAATCTATTATTATATTTTATTACACTTTCTTTATCTGTATTGAATTTTTCTTTATTTATTGCTATATTATTTTTCTCTTCTCTTATATTTTCTTTAATTTCATTTAATCTCTTTCTAATTTTTTCAAATTTTACTTTTATTTCTTCTATATTTAATTTTTTAACTATTTCTTTCTTTTTAATTTTTTCGTCATGTACTTGTACTTTTACTTTTATTTTTGACCCTATTTTTTTGCTTTCTGTATATTTTTGTTTATTAGTTTCTGTACTTAGCGTTTTGATTTTATTTTCTGCATTATGACCCTCTCCCTGTACATATTTTTTATATAAAGAAGCTAAGACAGGTATTTTATTTTTTACCCGTACTTCCCTACATTTATTCATATGAGGAGGAATCTGAAAATTTGTGTTATTTTTTGTACCAATTTTGTTGTTAGTGAACTTAACAGAATATTTTGGAGATAGCATTTGATCGTTAACAAAACTATTATCATAATCCTGATTTGAAAAAGCAAAGACAGTCGAATCCCTTTTTGACTGTACTTTTTCAACATCATTTTCATGATCAGAACCTTGTGCTTCAGAAAAATGTACTTTGTTCATACCAGCAACCCCCGACAAATCAGTGTTTGCGAGACACTGTGTCGATTGTTGTGTACCAATGATATGAGATTTGTTTTCTTTCACATTCGATTTCTTAATTTTATCAACTTTCAGTGCTACTGTCTCTTTTTTATCTAGTTTTTTCACCAACTTTTTTCGTTCAGAAGGATCTTGTAATTCGATTACTAAATCCTCTTCTCCCGTTTCCTTGCGAGGGAAACGTAATTGTTTATTTGGTCCATCAATAACACAATTTTGAGACAAAAAATCAAAACCTAGTATACCGTCTTCTTCTACATTTTTCATATCTTTTATTATATGAAATTCGCATTTTTTAGGTTTTTTAAATTGAATTTTTGCCGAACAAGTACCTAACGTTTCTCCTTGTCCGCATACCGTATTAATTTTTAATTTATTTTTTGTATTTATTTTTACATTATCTTTCAATATTTTCTCTTTTAATAAACTAATTTCTGCACCTGTGTCTATTAATAATTCTGTTTTATTTTTCGTACTAATATCTATGGGTAATTTTACTATGAATTTATCTAAACTTTTGCATATGTTTTGGGGCTGGCACTCGTTATGTTCATTTTCTCTGGCTGGGTGACAGCCCTTTTCTAGTTTCCCTTATTTTTATTCTGATTGTCCCACAATCTCTTTGCGTTACAATCTTTCATTATATGCCCTATTCTTTGACAAAAATTGCATTTAATTTCAGAATTTTTATTTTTAATTTCATTTCTGTTACCATTATTGTTACCATTATTGTTGTTATTGAACCCGTTTCTTTGTACATACGTAACTGATCTTGAATTAATATTTTTTTCTTTACAATTTTGTGTTACATGCCCATACATTTTACAGTTTATACAGAAGGGTGTAGATTTTCTAATTCGACATTCTTCAAACGTATGATTGTTCTTACCGCAGAAATTACAAATCTTGAACTCTTGTCTTTGATTATTTGGATGTTTTAAGTTAGAGAAATTTCTATTCTCGTAACGGAAGTTATAATTGTTGTTGTTATTAAATCGTGGATTTGAATTAGGGAAATTTCGGTTATTGTTAAAATTAAAATATCTTTGTTCTTTATTTTGGTAATTAACCTGTGGCACTTGCGCCATCTGTGTTCTAAATTTTGCATTATTATTGTTATAATTATTTCTGTTAATATTGTTAAATGGTATTTCATTAATAACATTTTTACGTGCTGAATCAATATATTGTGTACTTAATGTTTGTGTGTGTGGTGTATTGAATGTATTATTATTTGATAAATTTTGAAATTCATTAACTGTATTTGCCGATTGTATATCTGTTAACTCTATATTTTCTAATTTTGTAATTATGTCCTTTAAACTACTTTTATCCTCATTTGCAGCTAACAATCTATATGTAGGATTAATTAAACCTGTTCTGAATGAAAATGCGGCAATTTCTTGTAAATCTGTTTTTACAGCATCATTATCGTCTGTATGTCTTTCTTCAGCTTTCTTTTCACAAGATTTTAAAATTTTTTGAACTCTACTGCCAAATGTTTTAACAGATTCACCAGGAAATTGTCGTACCATTCTTAATTCATTTAATAATGTGAGATATGATTTATTATTTACTAACGTATTATGTAAAATTGTTTTTAATTGTTCGAGTTTTGAACAAGTAATACCGTCTAATAACCTAGCAGCTCTACCCCTAAATTTAACCGGTAACATTGCAAAAAATAAATCTTTATCTTCATTTTTCACTAAACATTTATACATATTTTCATAGCATTTTATAAACGTATTAACTTCTATGCTGACGTCATCTGTATCTTCAGCGCTTAATACAGGTACATTATTTAACAATTGATTAACTAATTCAATATTTGCCATTTTGAATATTTTATCTAATTCTTTCGTAAATTCTTCTGAAAAACTAAAACTATTTTCTTCAACCTGATTTTCTTCACTTTCTGTTGTTCCTAACGATGTTCTTGGTTTGTAAACCCGTGCACCTGACCTTAGCTGAATATAGTGTAATACGTGTTTTTCCTCTTCTCTTGTAAATGTTATACTCGGGTGAATAATTCTTCGTGACTTACCCGTTGGTGTGGATGCTGCTGGTGAAGTAACCCTGTTGCTGTTGTTCTCCAGTGCGATATCTTCACTTGTTGATTGTTGTTGTTGTTGTATTGGCACCAAATCGTTGCTTTCTTCTGATGTACTGAACACTGGACTTAAATTTTCAAATGTAAAGGAATCAACTTTTTCTTCAAATCTCACTTTCCTTTTCTGATCCTTGAATGGTGTTGAACTTGTTTGTCCACTCGACATATAATATGAATTATTTCAAATTTTCTTTTTCAAAGAATGTTTTCAATTGTACCACATTAAAATATATATTATTATTTTTTTTTTTATTCATACACATATATTTTTATCTTTTTCAAAAACCACTTTTTATTAAGCTTTACTAATAATTTCTACCCTATTAATAAATGTTACTTGTATTTATTTAAATTTTTATTATATTAACTATTATTTCAAAAATTTCACTATTTACATAGAAAAATGCACAATTGTTTTTAATTTATTTATTTTTTAACAGAAAAATTTTTTTATAGTTTTCCACACTTTTTATTTTATTTAATTTTAAAGTTATTACTTCATTCAGCGAAATAAATATTTTTGCTGAATTTAATTTTTATTCTAAATTTATTTCTGAAACTGTGCTAAATGATTTTATATTTAAGATTTAATTAAAAATTTTTTGCTGAATTTATTAATTTATTATTTTTCTGAATTTATTTTTTAATTTTCTGAATTTAATTTGCTGAATTTATTTTTAATATTCTTCTGAAATTAATGTAGTATTTTTATTTATGTTACGCAGTAAAATTTTATTATAAAAAATTTATTTAACTAAATATGAAAATTTTTTTTTTTTTGTTTTTAGCCAAATTTCAATTGTATGTAGCACAAATTGTTAGATTAAAACGGAAGCGTTTATAGTGTTTTTATAAAAACGTTTACCGGCTGCGCCAAAATTATAATGTTATGTATTAACATCTAAAAATGTCTTCTAAATATAGGGAAGAAATTAAGGTTTTTTTTTTCAATTGAAAAGATTGTGGTTTAGTTTTTTTTAAAACTTTATTTTCACTAAAAATATGTTGACTATAACTAAGTTCACAATATTTACTTAAAGTTAACTGAAATATTAATTGTTTATTTTACAACAATAATTTGTACCGAACCGAAATACTGTAATCAACGTCTAGTAGAATATCTTTTACTTGTAACTCTACGGTTTATTCAAAATATTTTACGGGCGAATTTCTACTATGATAAATTTAATTGAATTGAATTTTTTCTAAAGTTTAAATTTAATAATTAGTTTCAAAAATATTTTAAGTTAAATAATTTATTTTAATCAAAGACGATTTGTAATTCGCGGTAATTTACTTTTTCAACTTTACTGTTTCAAATCCAAATTATAACTTCGATAATCGTAACTATTTTATCAATAATTACAATTATCAATTTTCCCTACTTAAATTTTGTTTTTGCTAATTAAATCCAAAGTTCGTTATTTTAATATTAATATAATTTACCATAAATGACTGTACCAATCGTAGGGGAAATGGGCGGTACATTTCAATTCTTTATTTGCATATTCTTTATTTGGTATTGTTGTTCGTTTTTCTTTTAAGCTTTTCTTAATGTACGCAAGTTTATTGCACTTATTAGCTGGTATACAATTGTGTGCAATATGAACTTTGTATGCCAGTGCAGTGCACTTATCAATATATACAATTGTTACTATGAGCTTAATGTAAATGAATTTGCATATGTAAATATATTTGTTGTTTTTTATATTTCCGTTCTAATTATGATTTACCTATGTACTTTGGTTAAAATCGTTAATTTGCTAGTTCTTGTTTTTGTATTTCATATGAATTTTTTTCATGTTATTTTGCAATATGGAAAATTACTGATAAAAAGGGTTAAATATAATTTTGAACTTTGTTGCTAAGGAATTTATATTGAAACATATTGGCATATATACCTTTGCGTACTTTATTTTTTTGAAACGAATTATGAACTTTAATAATGAATGAAATGATTGCCCAATTGGCGAGTCATCGAAGTATATATTTTTTGTTAATTATTTTTCTTTGTTAATACAATTAACGGATATGAGTTGAATGCCCGAATTTCCTTTTAAATTAAATGTTGCAAAGAATTAATCCATATATGAATTAATCTTGAATTTTCTTTATGAATTATTTAAATAATTTAAAAAATTTATGAAATTATTGAATTTATCTAATGTTTTATCAAATTGTGTTACAATTTGATATTTTTTATATAACAAAGAGCAGCTTTATATTTCTCTAGAAAATCATTACCTATGATTCCTTGGAAAGGAATATTTGAAATAGAAGCAATTATATGAAATTTGTGGAAAAATTTATATTGATCAGCAGAGATATTAAGTAGACAATAACCAATTGTTTGTATAGGATTATCGTTGTTATCTATTCCCCGAAGAGTGAGTATTTCATTATTATAAAATATTGTTTTCGAATTTAACGCTGAAGATTTAACAACGGATATATTTGCACCACTATCGATAAGGAGTTTGAGGGTTCTAGTTTTTGATTCTTGACAAGGTAGAGTTATGCTTATAGTATTCGAATCGTTTAGAACTAATCTAGACTGATTGCAGCAAATTGATCTAACTCTCGAGCAGCTATTGCCATCACGTCGAGAGATTGGATGTTTCCCGTCTTGTCTGTATTTGATTGTTGTTTGACGTTGGATTGGTTTGATGACTGATTAGTAATACTTGAGGTATTGGGTTTTGAGTTATTTTTATTATTTACTCACATTCTTTTCGTACATTCACTTATGTCGTGTCCTTTATTTTTGCAATGTCTGCAAAATTTAATTTGCTTTGCATTGGAAGTAGTTAGGAAAATCTTTGAGTTTTGTTTCGTCATAGCATGTTTTTGTGATTTAAAACAATTTGAAGAACTATAACCTGACTTTTTACATTGGTTGCAGAATTTTTCTTTATAATTATTTTTATTTAAGAGTAGGGAAACCTTTTCTTCTTCTAGAGCGAAATTAAAAGCTTCGTTTAGTGTGCTTATTTCTCTAGCCCTTAACATTTGACTTATTTGAGGTCTAACATTTAAAATAAAAGTGTGAAGCGCAAGATCGTTCATTGATGCTAAACGTCCAGGCAATTCTTTGGGATCATGATTTCCTTGATGCACGGAGTTTAAAATCTTTTTAAGACAAGTCTCAATTCTGAACATAAATTGGGTAATTGTTTCAGAGGATTGTTGTTTACAACTGAGTAATTCAATCAATAAATGCCCATGTGTTTTCTTATCAGAATACATGGTTTTAAGGTATTCCTTTAAGGAGGTCCATGAATGAAAGATATGATTTGAACAAGCTGACTCAGCTTTACCAGTGAGTTGGGCTTTTACGTAAGCTAAAAGCACAGGAACTTGCTCTAAATTAAACGCAGCATCGCAGTTATTTAAAAATGGAATTAATTTTTCACGATCGCCGTCAAAATTTTTAATGAATTTGAAAAGAATATTGATATTGAGAAAATCCTGATTTAATCGGCCTTCGTTTGATGAAACCGAAGATTGAGATCCAGATCTTATGATATTTGTTTGGGGAGGACGTATATCTCTAATTAGGGCTTCATTGACTCCTTCAGCGAAATTGTAAATACTAGGAGCTGGTACAGTTTGATTAGGATTTTGTTGTGGTAAATTAGAAGCCACGTTACCAGGGGTTCTGGGTACAAGATTAGGAGCTTGAATCACCAAAGAATGTTCGTCATCTGATCTATCAGAAGCATTTGAATTTGGGGTATTGTTTTTGTCACTTGTTTTCTTTGACCTTGTTGTTGGCATTTTAATACGTTAATTTTCACAAGCACACTTAAACAAATGAGGATTTAGATGATTTGAATTTGAAAATTATTGAATTTGAAATGCATTTAGTATTACAATTGACTTAATTCATTTATATGGATTTCCTTTAATTTTAAGGTTTTGAAAAAAAAATTATTTAATTTATTGTATCTGTAACAATTTATGTGTACGTGTATGTCATTAACTAAAATATATATATATAGTATACGCATAATTTTTTTTTTGTTTTTTTTTGTTTTGTTTTTTTTTTTTTTGTTTTTTGTTTTTAATTGAATATGTATTCTTTTATGACAATAACAATACTACCATGTATATGCACATATGCATGTATTTCATTCACATTCAAATTTTGTTTATTTATTTATTATTGGAAATAATACATTATATACTTCACGATAATATGCAACAAACAATACATACATATGTTATCATATACACAATATTTCACTTATTATTATTTTTTTAAATTTAGTTTCCTCTATGCTCATATACACTGTCTTGTCACAATAATCTTCACAACACAGTTTACTTACGTGACAATAAATGGTAACTGGAAGAAATACATAGTTGATTTTGATGAAAATGTTGATTGATGTATACGATGGGTGTAAATGTACATGATTGGGTGTACACAAGTTGTTTTAAAAGGTTGGTTGACACTGAATTTCTGGATTCTTACTTATTCTGCAAATTCCGGATTTTGGTAGAGTTTGATTTGATTTAACTTATAAAAATGGAACTTAGACGTTGATTTGATTATTTAATTTTATTTATTTACTCGTACGATTTAAAGGACTTAGAAGATTTAAATTTTTGAAAATTTAGAAATATTGTTGGCCTTTACTTAGCGACACGAAGTACTTTCAATTGTATTGTTTCACAGTATAATTAAGGTATTTCACTTCTGACACCAAATTTTATTATGTTATGTTTATTACAATAACATTAAGTTATTTTTTTGTTTCTCATTAAATAAAACAGACCTTTTTAAATTTACTGCAAATTAATTTCATTTATTAGTTTATTACTAAATTTACAGTTAATTTTTAACAGTAAATATCTGTTTATTAATAAATGTTTAAATTTATTATAATGAGTTATTTAGGTTCTTTTATACCTATCTATGAAATCAATTACAATAACTAAGTTATTTGCTCAACAATATTTTATGGATTTATGATTTATGTTTCCCCTTTTTTCAGAACCGCACTTGACTTGATTTTAACTCTGACTGACTTCTTAATATTAATTCGCAAAGTATCTTTGCATAAAAATACATATGAGTTTATACATTACATATATGACTTATGAGACGAAGATAAACCTTTGTTACTATGAAGTTGAATTGCAATTTTGTACATAGGAATTTGCAAATTTAGCATTATGTTTATATTTAAGCGGATATGGAGTTTTATGTTACATTTTATATTTTATATACTGAATTTATTTAACGCATACATTGTATGTATTGGAATATAATTTGAAGATTTAGCAAAAATGCAACAAAGAAAATCTAAAGCGATTTGTTTTTCTTACTTTTTAAAATTTATGTTATGGGAACATAACAAACTGTTCTCTTCTGTAGTAGGACACGCTGCCATTAAAACTGATGGGCTATTCATAGTTATTGCTGTTGCTGCAGTATTATCTTGCCATGATGATGATGATGGCGATGATCGTGATGATGTTGTTGCTTCCATATCTTTCATATCAAAGCATTTATCTAAAACACGTAATTGATCAGCATAAATGTATTTATGACTTAATTTCCTTCCAGATTTTGCCAATTCTCTTTCTTTCTTCTTACTTTTTACAAATCCATCACGTACCGTACGCCATTTTGTTGTTATCATATTACCTGAAATATTTTCATAAATTCGTACATTTGAGTTTCTACAAAAATAAAAAATAAAAAAAAAGATCATGTAGTCGATATAAACATCAACTGATGACGTCATTACGTTTTATTTTATTTTATTTTATTTTATTTATTTATTTTTTATTTTATTAAAGGAAGTGGCAAACAGTGAACTGTCAACAGTTCAAAACAGTGAACGCTGACGCTGAGTGCTGAGTAATATATGGATATGCACTCTGTAATTTGTAATATTCTGTCTGGCTGACTATTACTCAATGTTCGCAGCATTTATATGCGTGTGGACATATATGTATATGTTTGTATATTATGTACACATGTATAATAATGCTTTATATAGAATAAATATGTATGATATCATATCATATGACGATAAAACTATTTCTATAATATTGTTCTTGTATATATAAAGTATATGAAAGCGTTCAGACTTGAAAATGCACCTAAGAAAATTATGTGGAGTAAAATTCAGGCAGCATTACATTTTTGTTCAAACCCAAATTTTAGAGTTTTGAATTCATACTTTTCATGACTTTTGACTTGTAAAGAATATTTGATATTGTTTATTTTCATTGTCTTTTTGCGTTTAAATACCTGATATAAAATTTTATATTTTAATCTGTGTTTTTTACAATTTGTATTATTTTTAAAGCTTAGTTACTTTTTAAAGTAAAGTTTTTAAATATGGAACTTCCAATGTTTTCCGAAGAAAAATGTTATGTAGAGGATATTTTAAACACGCCTTTTTCGAGGCGAACATCAACCGAAAAATATGAGATTGTCAAGAAAGGGCGGCCAAAGCCCGATATGAAAGATATGACAACTTCTTTGAAAACAAGTAAATCTGTCATAACTCGTCACTTTTCGGTTTCTTTTTATGAAAAATATGAATGGATTACAGGTTGTAATCATCTTCAAAAATTATTTTGTTGGCCTTGTCTTTTGTTTTCCTCTGATAAGGATAAAACTGCGTGGTCTCATGGAGGATATTCCGATTTGAACCACTTAAGTACTAGTGCGTCAAAGCATGATAAGTGCCAAACACATATCAACTCCATGGTCACATTGAAAATGTTTGGTCAAGTACGTATTGATCGTCTTCTTGACAAACAAAAGGAAATTTCAATCAATAGACATAATGAAGTTGTCGAGAAAAACAGGGCTATTTTGAAACGTTTAATTGACGCTGTTTGCTTTTTAGGAACTCAAGAACTTGCATTCCGGTGGACATAATGAAAGCTTAGACTCGCTTAACCGCGGAAACTATATAGAATTGTTGACTTATGTCTCGAAATATGATGAGGTACTCAATATGCACTTGAATACGGATTCAGTTTTCAAAGACACGTCATCTGAAATTCTAAATGACATTATTTACGCTCTTCGTCAGGTCATAATTAATGAAATTAAAAATGAAATTGATAACTCTCAATTCGTGTCAATTATTTTAGATGAGACTACAGATGTTTCCTCACGCTCTCAAATGTCAACTATTTTAAGATTAATTGACAAAAATGGAAATGTTCAAGAACGATTTTTGTTTTTTGCTGATGTAAGTAACGATAAATCAGCAGCTGCAATAGCAAGACATGTACTTGAGCTAGCATCACAGTCCAAATTTAATTTTGGGCAAAAATTTGTTGCTCAGTCTTATGATGGTGCAGCAGTTATGTCTGGACATTTAAAAGGCACTCAAGCAAAAGTTCGTGAAATTCACGAAAATGCTCTTTTTGTTCATTGTGTGGCCCATCGTTTAAATTTGATTTTGCAACAGTCAGTGAATTTCATAAAACAGTGTAAAATTTTTTTTAGTACTATGTCAAGACTGGCTGGGTTTTTTTCCACTTCAACAAAACGTTCAAGCAAATTATTTGAATTAATTAACAGAAAAGTTCCACAAATAGCTCAAACACGTTGGTTTTCTCACTCCAAAATTGTCAGTTTTATAAGGCATCATCATGATGATCTTATCATTTTCTTTGAAAATATAATTTCTCAACCTGCTGAGTGAGACAAAGACACTATAGTAGCTGCTGGAGGCTTTTTATATTTCCTAAATAACTTTGAAACCCGATTTCTGTTAGAAGTTTTTAACAAACTATTTGCTTTTACTGATGTTTTGTACGATATTCTTCAAAGTAGAAATTTAGATATCACCTACTGCAATCAAAAGATTTTAGAAACAGAAAGACAATTAGAACAACAGAGATTGGAATTTAGTCAAACTTTCGCCTATACTGTATCAGTTGCAGGACCGCCTAATCAACGACGTCGTATTGTAAACCAAGATGACCCTAACTTACAGTTTCGGCAATTATACAACGAAATTTTTGACACCATTATTATGCAGTTTAAAATTAGATATGAAAGTATGAAAGAGTTAGTTTTCATTGAATTACTAAATAGTAAAAATTTTCATCAATATTCTAAAAGATTCCCTTCTTCTGAATTGAATTCATTGAAAACTACTTATGGAAATTATTTTGACCTTCCAAAATTGAGTAATGAATTAATAGTAGTATACAATCAAAATTCTACATTCGAAAACCTGAATATTACTCAGATTTTAGAAAACATAATTCAAAATGACTTGAAGTCAACTTTATCTGAAACATACAAGTTGGCTTGTTTAATATTAACGATACCTGTAACAACTTTGAGTGCTGAAAGGTCATTTTCTACGTTGAAAAGAATCAAAACTTATTTGAGAAATTCCATTAGTCAGAATAGATTAAGCGGTCTTGCAACGATATCTATTGAAAAGAAATTGCTACAGGATTTACGAAAAAGACCAGATTTTTATAAAAGAGTAATAAAAATCTTTTGTGAAAAAACCAGGCGATTAGATTTCACATATAAAGAATAAATATGAAAATATGTATTTTAGGAATATGTGAGATTTTACTAATTCTTTTTCAAAGCGGAATACATATTCTAAACGCTTTTCGTTTATTTACTATAATCATTCTAAGGCGTCTGCCACACCGAGATGTGATGTTGTGATATTGCGATTTTTTTTGTCATATGATTATCACGAGCAAGTGCAATTAAATGCATGAAGTCACCCTAATCGGTATATCCGATCTCATATTACGATATTGTGATTATCGCATGATATTTTTCAAGCGTTCTGCATGTTGGTCATTATCACTTGATATTTTGCAGCACTATGCTTCACATTTTGTGTAATAAATGGATGAATCTAAAATTTAACGTTTTCAATATTTTTAATCCATTTCTGACCAATAATGTTAAAATCAAATTCTCTTCATCTTCAAAATCCATTGTGCTTGATATATCAAAATCGCAAAATTGCAATATCACATCTCGGTGTAGCATGTATTATCATGCGATAATCACTTAATTTAGTATTTGAAAAATTGAATGATATAGTCAAATGATAAAAAAATTGCAATATCGCAACATCACGTTTCGACGTGGCAGATGCTGAAAAGTTACATATTCGATCAAACTTTAACTTAAGAAAGTTAAGCGAGAATTCTTATTTTTGTAAAATAGTTTTATTTAGAAACTCATGCCATTTTCATTGTCATCAAGAAGAACTTTGTCTAAATTCCTCATATAAATTTCTTATAAGGAACTAATTTCATCCAAAAAAAAATGTCCTAAAGTGAACACCCAACAGAAAACCCATAGCTTCGCCACTGTACGTATACGATATATAATGCATTCATACGATCATATTTTTATTTATCATTACCAAAAAAGTATGAATATTAAATACCAAAAAATCAAAATTTAATGTTAAACCGATCATATTCAAAATATATTGTTTTTCTCATACAATACATTACAATTTGAATTTACTATCCTCGTTTCTGATGTGATAAAATTTATGACCCTTCATATGATCGTACAATTACCAAGTAGTATTCTAATGAAATAAAAAAAATTATATTAGTTTAGGACGATAATTTGTTTGTTTAGGACAGTAGTATTACACACGCATATATACGATAAATACGAACATTACAAAATATTCCAACAACACGTATTACATATAAGTACGTACACTTCAATCTATCACAGGCATGTTTAACGATATACACATTTGAACCGGTTTTGCTTTGAGTAAAATGTATATGGGGTTGCATGGGGTTCTGACTCATTTCTTATAAAAAATTTTTCTTTATTTTCATATATTTTTCTTCATACTAGTAAAAGAAAAATAATATTGAGTGCGTTGTTATTTGAGTGAAATGGGGTCGTGTTGGATAGACCCCAGAAGAAAATTTTTGAATGTGTCTTTTCCACCGGATAGTGGTTCTCATACATAGTATTTTCTGGTAAAATGTATACTGGCGTGATAATGATTAGATTCACAATTACTTTACCTGGAGGCTAACACATATGTATTAGATATTTTAGGTAAGATAATGTGATTGTTTTGTGTGATCAAAATAATATATGTATAAAAAGAATCTAGCACAGTCACGTTTTTTCTTCGTATGTTGTATGTGAACTCATACATACATATGTACATAATTTTGATGGTATATATAGATACAAACCTTACTAACATACACTCGTGATTATTTTAATTAAAGCTGCACACACAGGGGGTAAGGTGATATATGTATGTGATTGTATCTGGTGTGCTTAGCTCTTGTTTTTGTAGTGATAGATGATATAATCTCGTCAATAACCAAATTGCGGTTATTTTTATTTTTTTCTTTGACTATAAAAAATACATAACAAAAGGTTTTGACCTTGTAAATTGCTTTTGAATTACGTTCATTTATTTCTTGTACATCGTAGATTATCGCATTTTAATTCATTTTCTTTTTTATAGAGTTTTCGATTATAATTAGTGAATCTACTATGCAATGAAATTTAAAAAAAAAACGACTGAAAATTGTTCAACAGTCATCATGCTGTTCTAACTGAATTAAAAAGATACTTTAGCAATTTTTGTTTTATAAGACCTCATGAACATGCAAATACTCACATGTATGTACCTAAGTGATATGTAAAAATTAAGTCAAAGCAAGTCAAAGTATCCTACCACCTAAAGGTTAGAGGTTTTTGTTCATGACCTGAACAGAGGTTTTGTTCTGTTAAAGTTCTTACAGAATCTAACGAGTAAGCATGATCAGAGGCCAAGGACCTATAAAGGACTGTAATGCTGTAGAAGAAAAAGAAGAAAGAGTAACATATGCATATTTTTAGAACTGGACACAATTTTGATGTCAATTTAACTTTGATATTAAAGTACGTAATTTGAGAAAAATTTTAATAGAAACATATTTGAGTCGAACTTCTAGAGCAGTTTTGACAGAGGTTTACAAGAAACTTTATAACGAATTTTTCTGTATCCCGATCAACCTCTCAATTTCGTGTTCAATCACGAAAAGAAAACTTATTTACGAAGAAGAGGAATATCATTATAACGTTGTTTTAATCATGAGTAATGATAAATTACTAACGATAACGATATGGCCAAATATCCCACTAGTTTTAATATCACTGACTATTAAAATTCGATGTTGCAATGAGTCAATGACTGCTTAATATCAACATTTTTGATGATTTCATTGCAATGAAATGACAAAAAATTTTCATAGAAAGCAACACTGTTAAATTATAATTGTTTATTAAAATGATCTTTACAATATGAAAGACAAAAATTGAGTGATAAGTAAAAATGACAATCTAAATGAATAATATACAAATGTCAAACTAATACATAATAAGATCATTGTTAGTGTTACCGATTACTAATTATACTTTTTTATATTATATACCAACTTTCCCCCTTAACGATGATCTTGTTTTGTTTCTTCGTTCAAAATTCCCATGTGTATTTTACACTTATCTAATTTCGGAAATGACAATGATTTCGTCAATGCATTCACTGGCATCTCTTCAGTGCTAAGAAACTCTAACCTTATATGATAATCTCTGATTGCATCTCTAATAAAGTGGTACCTTATATCAATGTGTCTGCTCCTGGAATTTACTGTCGGATTCTCAGCCATGAATTGAGCACTCTTACTATCGTTGAATAAAATTATTGGTTTTTCGCTTCTATAATGAAGTTCGCTGAGCAAATTCTTGAAATACAAAGCCTCTTTGTTTGCTTCAGCTAACGCCATATATTCAGCCTCTGCACTTGATAGTGCAACACATCTTTGTTTTTTAACTCCCCAGGATACAGGTGCACCAGCCAATTTAAATATATATCCAGTATAAGATCTTCTGTCTATGGTATTTGCTGCCCAATCTGCATCCACATAACCTTTTATGTCACTTGATGTCTTTCTATAATGTAGCACAAAATTAATGGTCCCCTTTGAGTATCTTAAAACTCTCTTTGCTGCTGTCCAGTGAATCTTTGAGAAATTGTTATTAAATTGACTCAGATAATTAACTGCAAATAAAATATCGGGTCTGCTAGTAGTGGCTATGTACAGCAGAGAACCAATTAAATTTTCATACGGTATGTTCCTAAGTTCTTCATCTTCAATTTTTGAAACTTGATGATTGGATGGCAATAATTTCACATTGGGGTCCATTGGGGTACTGACTGCTTTACATTCTTCCTTGTTGAAATTGTTTAACGTGTTCTGTATATATCTTCTCTGTGTGAGAATAATTCCATCACCCTGTTTTTGAATAAATTCGATTCCTAAACAATGGTTAAGTAGACCGAGATTTCTAACTTTAAAGTGTTTCGACAACTCTTCTTCAAATTCATGCCAAGATATTGTTTGCTAACTGCAACTACTATATCGTCTACATATGTATATACCAATTATCATAATTTCATTATTGTATCTTTTGCTATATATATATACATGGATCATTGTTGGTCGATTTCATATTCAAATTAAATAATAACTCATCTAATTTTTCATACCACTGACAACCGGCTTGCTTAAGACCATATATAGCCTTTTTCAACTTGCATACATAAATATCATCACTATACTTTTTACCTTTCAATTCTGTATAATATTTCGGTAATTTCATATATATTGTTTCTCTTAAGTTTCCATTCAAATATAAAGTTAAATTATATTCAGCGGATACGCTATTATTGTTCTTATTGAACTTTGACGTAGCACAACTTTGGCAACTAACCTGGCCTTTTTATATATATTATTCAGAACTGGATTTGCTACAGAGACTGTATCAAAAAATACATCTTCATTAATCTCTTCCACCTCCTCTTCTTCATTCTCACTTTCATATTCTTGCAATTATTTCATATGTTTTAAATTGTGGACTAAAGACTTCTGTCTGATATATTTTCTTTGGTCTTCCTAATTACCCAGTAAGTTGTTTTCGTGGTCTACCAGGTTTTCTTTTAACTATGATCTCTGGCTCAATTTTTGTATCATTTTCTATGTTATCTTTATTCTTGTTTGGTGTAAAGTCATAATATATGCCAATATAATCATCTAACTTTTTATCATTTTTCATTTCAATACTTTCTATATTGTTTTCAATAAATTTTACATCTCTGCTTTCAATAATATCTCTCGTTTCTTTATTCCAAATTCTATAAGCTTTCGAGATTTCACAATATCCGACAAGAAAATATTCTTTGGATCTTGGTTCAAATTTACCCTTATTTACTCTTTTGTCTAATACATATGCGCATGAACCAAATTTTCTGAAATATTTAACATTAGGATTTCTACCAGTCCATAGTTTATATGGTATTTCATCATTGATGCTATGCGATGGACATCTGTTTCTAATATGATTTGCCATAACAATTGCTTCAGCCCAAAGGTATTCTGGTAGTTTTCTGGTATTCAGGTATTTTGTATATTGAAAAATTTTATTTTTGTTCTATTTCGTTGTGTTCCGTAAAAATGTTTCACATTGCATTCGATCGAATCTTGGAATACCTTTTATTCATTCAATCGAACGAATGAAATTCGTGTTCGATTCGATTCGATCGAAAGTCGGAATAAGGCTGTATAGCTTTTGTCATTTCAAACTCATCTTATGCTAAACTAAACGGTATAAGTACCTAGGAATTAAATTCAAGATATAAAAACAAAAAGAAAATAAAACCTCAACTGGTATTGGTATTTGGGTATCCCACATATAATATTGTTGTCAGATAACATTAAAAATGGTCGTTATTTAAGGATTTATCAGGTAAATTCTGGGATGTCTATAATATATACATACATATAAGGCAAATGTACGTGTATTGCATTAACCGCATATGAATAATTGTTATGCGTATATAAACTGTACATATAATACAACCAGGTAGACTTCAAATATCTGTAATAACATGAGCCGATTTTTTTTGAAAGTGGAACAAGTCCATTATTCAAATTTCTAGATACATACATATGTTAAATTTTACTTTTATAATTACTAGTAAATTTAATGGGAAAAAAACTTGGACTTCTACAAAATCCGCATTGTTTGTTTTTGTAAATCTCCAAGGATATATAAATATATTTTCTTGTACGATAACTTATTTAGCATTTTGATAAAAAAAATTCTAAATATTTTGACAATTTTGAACTTATACCGCTTTAAAATAAAAGAGATCATATATTTGAAAAGAAAATATGAAATATATAAGGACATTAATATAAAGGAATATTTATTTCTTTATTAATTTTTTTCTCGCTCTCAATGAAAAAAATTTCTTAGCACCATCACACAAACTTGTGTATGTGATACCGCCTACAACTGGTTTTTATTTCCCCTTAGCATGTTTTCATATCTACGTTTTGCAAATGTGTTACTTTTTCTCTTTTACATTTATTTTAAAAATATTTATGCTCTACATCATCACACAAACTACGTGTAAGGTTCTACTCCTATAGTAGTCTCCCACTTTAATTTTTTCGAAGACATTTCGAAGACATTTTTTGCAAACATACAGACAAGTGGAAACTCTATATATATGCTCTTTGTGAAATACAAAATGTTTTGTACATTTTTAATTATTTTTATTTTCAATTAAATACTTTTAACAAAATTTGGTTATTTTATTTATTAATGTTGTAAAAACAACCACAAAATTATAATTTAAGCACTTTTTCAATGTAAATTAACCAATTTAAAAAAAACTCCTGCGATCTTTAGTGGGTGAATTATTTTTTTCAAAAAAAATTCAAAAATTCATTTTTCACGTAAATCAAAATACCGATTAACATATGTTTTATTAAAAAACTCGATTTAGTACAAGAAAATCAAAATACCGAATTGTGAAATTCGAGAAAAAAAAGTCGAGACTCGCAAAATTCACTTTTCATTTGCAAATTAAAATACCAACTCTGATTATAATTGTAAGACGTATCTGAAGTGACTTTCGTTAGTTTTACTCAAGTCACGTAAACCAATTGTAATTGCGCCTTAAGGCAACAATTCTGCTTAAGAGTCTCTTAATTCTTTTAACTTTTAAAAATTTTTAAGAAATTTGGTATTCTGATTTCAAATTAGCAGATATGTTGATTTCAAATTAGCAGATATGTTGAGAATTTAAATTTTAAGAGGACAAGAGATAAGTATATCAAATGCATGATAAGAGATTTGCAGGTCATTTTCTAGACCTGCTTAGTTAATAAACTTTTAAGGTTAAAAACGTCTGTTATCCTCTTATTCAGAATGCAAAAATCTATTAACTAAAGTGTCCAAAAAGTTAAAAAATCAACTGATCAGTGACATCTCTTAACTTAACCAGAATACAAAATTAATAGAATAAAAGGCTAAGAGTCTCTTAACTTTTACCCAGAATTGCCGCTTAATTTAAAGCAGAAAATAAAATATTCATCCATGTATTCATATTTCTTTCCTTATAGAATCTGTATTCTGTATGTGGGTCAGATATAGGTACCCATAAATTTTCTCATGGTTTTTCTTTTTACTCATGTTTTATGCAATTTCTATTGATTGGTATTTTTATTTACATATATATATAGATATTAGATATCAAATGTACATCCAAGAACATTACTATACTACATATACTACGTATTATAAAATCTTGTACAAAAAAAACAAACATCAGTAAATGTTACGTATACTGTACTTTATTCTGTGATTATCTTATATGTACGTATCTAATTTATATCGATAAGTTTTTACTTGTATTCGCAATCAACCTCTGTATTTTTATTTTTTTATTTTATTTTATATTTTATTGAAATCCAAGTCGAACTTTATTTAAACTTCAAAGTTGGCTATATTAAGTTTTTATTTAATATGAAATCCAGAGGTGGGGTATATTTGTATCTTCTTTTCGTAAAATATTTATGTTGTCTATGTGTTGTCAATGTGGGTGGGTAATTATGAGAATGTCACATTATAACGCTAAGTTGTATATTGTTGCTATACATTATCGTTACGTTATGATCGTCATAAATGAACATAAATGAATTCATGATACAATAACGATAATATAAATGAGATTTATTATACTGAAAGATGATTTAAAAATAGAATCTAAATTGTATATGTACTCATGTATCTATATAAAAAACGCATATGAGCCATAAGCGGGTACTCTGCGGGCATATACTCGTACGTGTTATTTTTATTTTTTTAATGCTTTTTTAAATTTCTTTTTTTTCATCTTCTTAATATAAAATAAAAACAAAAACATTTTAAGAAGATTTTAATTGAAGACAATGTTAACATATGTGTATTATGATATGGTGAAGCTGGAGGCAGTGTGTGGAGTTATAATAAACTTTATTTTCATTTCATTGCATACATAAGATGTTTATATATGTACATATGTAGGTACCTATGTACATACATATCATATTTTATGGGTAGCATATGCTACACTTTATGTATCATCTCACATTATCTCATCATCCTCTTCGTCATTATCATCATAATAACTATCATCATTATCATCATCTTCATCATGATCATATGTTTTTCTTTTAATAGTCTGTGGTAATTATTGAGCACTAAAATATATCTCTATAATAAAACGAAAAAATGGTCATGTGTGTGTGTAATGTATGCATGATTTTCGTTAAATGCATTCATATAAAAGCTGTTCAAAAAATGATGTTTGAAGTTTTTCACAAAATCACTCAGTGAAATTGTAACATACGAAATTTTTTTGTATTTTTTTTTTTAAATTTTGGTCTCCATACGTGTGTTTTTTTTTTTTTTTTTGGATCGGATCAGATTAAAGCTCATATTGGGGTGTAAATCTACAAGAAGAAGAATAGGTAGAGGAGAATATTTGCATATGTTAAACCAACCTGTGGTTACACACCTCATCCATTTGAATATTATGCAAGACCATGGCATTATGATTTTATTTTTTGTTTGTACAATGTACATATACATATATAATGAATAAATCACTCTGGTTTTTATATTTTTTAAAAAACAACACATGCAACACACATACAAGAAAATACAGAAAAAATAAAGGTTGTGACAAAAAATATGTGTCACTAACCTTATGAAAAAAATTTCTGACTTTTGCCAATTATTCTTTTAGGTCCGTATTTATCAACCAAGATTCTCACTAGATCGAGATAAATCGTACTCATCAGTCTGGATAAGATTTTTTTTTTAGACCATCATAGAGATAGTCGTAAAAATATCCTCAAAACATAACCTTACTATTATAATAGTTGAAATAATTTTTATCCACAATGATGAAAATGGTGAAATTCTAGCGATCGTAAAAATATTCGACGGATAATCTTGGTTAATGAATACGGGCATTAAAGTGCTAAAAATTTCAATATAATATCATAAAGCTATACAAAATGTGATTGAAATGATAAATTACTTCTAGATTTGTACACAAAATACTGTGTAACCAGTGTATAAAAATTTCAAATTAACTTTATATACTCGTACATAAACTTTTGACGGATTGATTCATATACAATTTTTTTTTCACACACACAATAAATCAATTTTAATTTTTTATTTATTTGTATATAAATTGTATGTATACATACCTACTCGTAAAACCTACATATTTTGTGGGGACTTCTGTAATTATGTGAGAAATTTACCGGGTATCCCATCACAGATGCCACAAAGCGCATAAACAACATTTTTACCCCAATTACCTACTTCTTTTTTTTTTTTGAATGAAAAATTCGTTGAGTTTCAAAATTCAAAATTTCAAAAAAGGTGGAGATAAGGCTTGACTACAGCTTGACTGGTACCAATTATTCTGATCCAAATTATTTATACACCTAAATCAAAAACAATTAACGTTTTTGGATCTTATTTTGCCTTAAAACGTTATTAATAAATTTCAAAGTTCAAGAATTCACACAATCAAATAATAATTCAGAATAGTATCCTTCATTTTTCATTCATAGAAAAGTCCTTTCTTTTTTTTTGTCCTTTCAAAGGCTTTAACACGGTTTCAATGTGAATTGGAACAGCGTGAAATAAGAAAGAAAATCTGTTAAAAAATGATATTTGTGAATTTTAGTAATTTATAACTTCAGATATTTCACTTGATAATGATATTATCGAGTTTCACATTTAATTGACAGTAAACATCAAGTAGAATACATAGAGAACTTAGATATGACATTTTTTCAATTTGCGATCAGAAGATATGGGTATTTCAAAGGAATCAAAAGTAACAGTGCGTTTCCTTTAGCAATATTGCTTCGTAAGGCAATGTTTACTTGACAGTTCATATTGCCTTGATATGGGCAAAATATTGTGGCAATATTTCAAAAATTTATGAGAAACACAAAGAAGAAGAAGTCTCAAATATACCAAAAATGTTAAAAATATTGCCAGCAATATTTCAAGAAACAATATTGCTCATTGCCTATCATAAAATATTGCCGGCAATATAGGTTCTCCATTGGCAATATTTCGATGGCCGACAATGGCTATATTGCTAATGGAGACGCAGTGTAAGGAGTAATATTTGTGTTACGAAGGTTCTGTATTTATGAAAAATATTCTTTATAACATTTCCTCTGGGACATTTGGCATAGTATTAAAAAATAAATTTACTGTATATCCGTTGGCGACATTTCTACATAATGCCATTATTAATGAAAGCAAAATGAAAAAATATAAAAATAAAAATATGTAAATTGAAGTTTATTTATAGGTATATTATAATTATGATTATGAATGACTTTCTATAATATTATGTGTCTATTAAATTCTAGTAATGTTGCTTTATTTGCATAGAAGAGTATAAATAATTTATCATGAATGTAACTGAGCAATGTTCTATGTTAAATACAAATGTATGTACAATTGCGTAGACGATGGTGACACTGTCCCCGCATAAATATTTTTTTATTATTATTTTCTTTCTTTCTTTTTTTGTTTTGTATTTTATTTCCTCTCTACTTAATCATAAAACGGCTACGTATGTAAATAATCAGTACAGCTTAATTAAAAAATGATAAGGTTTCATATTATACACTGTACTCTGTATCTGACATGGAAAAAATTCGTTTTAGTGTCTTTACTTTTTCCCATATACAAAATACAAGAGAAGAAAAAATACATACATATGTATGTACCTTAAGTGCATAATATTAATGGACAGAGTATACTTGATTCAAAAAAAAAAAAACTTTTATTATCCCTTCTGTGATTATAAAAAAAAAAAAAAAACCAACAAAACTTCACGAATGAAGTATGGGCCAATGTGCACGACATGAACGAACTGATACGAACGAACGCACAGTAAAAAAAATAATAATAATAAGAAAAGTTAGCACGTATCTTTGTAGTATCGAATACATGCTATATAATTTTGTACGTATTTTAAATTTAATCTCAAGCCTACTTAGTTAAAGAATTGTTGTTGTATGGAACATACATAGGTAAAACTGAAACTGTAAACAAAGAGAAAAAATAATAAAAGTGGCTCAATTTCCCTTCTATATAGTTTTTGTTCTCTTCTACACCGCTCTGTTCAATTCAGTTAGTTAGGTTCAGGTAGGTATAGCACTTACCAATGTAACTTGTGTTGTTTGTATGAACGTTGTACATACGTGTATACGTCACTCGCTACGGCGCATATATTAGGGAGTTTGGGCAATCGTTGTATCTCAGATCGTAAACGTAACCGTAAACGTAAACGTGGCCACTTTCGTAATAATTTACGTCTGTACATATGTACGTACGACGTACATTATTTTATATAGTACGTGTACGTTTGCGTATAGACTAGTGTGGGCAGTTCAATACGTTATCGTATTCGTAAGCTTGAACTGTCACAGCAACGTTATTGTATGCGCGAATCGGTTAAAATGAACGCTATTCAGCTTTCTATACGTCAGAGTGCATGGTTACAACGTATATCATTTGAGGTTATAAACTAATCAACGGCGAATACTGATAGTGTTCAAGGTGTTCACAACATTGAAATAAAATGTATTCATAAAAGTAAAACATTTTTTATAAATTACATAGTTCAAATAATAAAATTAAAATGTTCGAAAAATTAATATCGAAGATATTGTGCATATGCCTTAACACGCAATGTTGTGTTACTACCCTTAATATTCAAAAATATTTAATTGAATATAATAAGAGAAATTATATACATATGATGACAATATTATTTCTCTTCTCTTATTTTTTCAACGTATGAAGTCAATTCCATTATATGGCAAGGTTTTCAGTTTTGAAAATGCACATATGAAAATTTTCAAGTTTATATGGACATAGTAAAAAACGCCTCTGAGAATTTTAAATTTGTATGTCTGGCGGTAATCGTTATCAGTACTTTTACTGCACCACGAAACTATACATAATATGGTTTCGAGTACATAACAATTACAAGTTTAATGCAATTCACTCAAACTAGCTCTATGCGCATTAGAGGTAGTTGAGTTTCATACACACTGGTAACGATTAAGCACACAGTACTCATACACTTAGTATTATTTATTAATAAGTAGCAGGTAGCTTATTATTATTTACTATTGTACCAAACCCTATGTAATAATTAGTAATTAGGTTGTCTAATATATAATTTTATATTTTAGTCTCTTCTTATTCTGACTGCGATAGAGTTCATACATTTTGTGTTAATATTTTATAACAAATAAAGTGTAGCATAAGTTAACCACGTGCGTTTTAATAATTTATCCACACAAACCCACAGTATGGTAAATTTGTGTTCACTTTTCAAAATGAACACTGAACCGACTGAGTGAGATACGCAAATCAAACACAATACATATTGTATGCTGTGCTATCGTTCTGCTGCAATTGCAGTGTTTTTACTGTATTCTATGTCCATTTACTGCAACACTGCAATTGTTTACGATCTACTGCAATTTGAGTACTTTGCTACTTTTCAAGTTTTACTGTATGATTTACAACAATCCTACTTCAAGCATATACCAACTCAAAATCATGTAAACAATATCATATTGACTGAGTTTGTTCTTGTATTCAGATTAATCGGAATAAACCAGAGTCTTAATTTGTATGAAAAAATATATTTAAATTAAATGTATTTTGTTAAAGAATGATAACACTGGCACGCTCCAATTAATCTGATTATAAAAACGAATTCAGCTATTTAGCACAGCCCTACCTATCAGCGATTTTAATCTTAATCATATCATACCACGTTATATCAAGTGTCAAGTCACTTAACCTTGTTTGTAAAATATGGAAAGGTAAGTATGAAAAAATTTGTTTAAATTTTAATAACTTCAAAACTTACATTTCTTTTACATTTATTCTAGGTTTTTCAAGAGTTGGAAGAGGTAATATTGATCAGAATCAGGACCAACAGTAAGTAAACGTAGTCATAAATTAATTGAACATTTCAGTAACTGATAAAGCCAAAAAGTAAAAATGTATAAGTATATATATTGTTGCAAAATTGCTAACAGATGGCGCCACCCCGTCTGTAACGTTTTTCAAGATTATCGAACGAATCCATCGTGTGCGATCGATTAAACAAATTTTCGAATATCGATTCGCACACCATGATCTTGAGTGATCTTGAAAAACGTGGGTGGTCGGCCATCATTTTTTCCTCCTTCTGACGGTAGACATTGACCGAGGAACACGTATATTAAAGTCGTTTGTGCGGTGCGATTTTTTTGAAAATTTCAAAAGAAAAAAAAAAAATTTGGAAATTTTAAATTCAAATTCAAGTTTCAAAATCTAATTCTTGTGACAAATAAAAGAAAAATAAAAAACTTATAAAAAACATATAAGACAATTAAATGGTGAATAATAAAAAAAAAAAAAGAAAAGAGTAAAGTTGTGCAGTGTTAAAGGGCGCCCATAAAAAAAAAATAAAATAAATAAGGATAAAATAAAAAGGACAAACAAAAAGGACGAACTAAATTAAAAAGGACCGTAAAAAAAAGGGGTAAGTTTAAGAACAAGAATAAACAGTGAAAATAAAAAAAAAAAAATAAATAAAAAAAAAAAAAAAACATAACATAAACGTGTTTAGTGAATTTTTTTTTCTTTTCTTCTTCTTGAACACCCCTTGCCTTTGCAGGTGTTAAAAAAAAAAATAAAAATCCTCTCGGGAACCATAACCGCGCATATTTGTTCATTTCGGCTTTACGCTAACCAAATTCGCAAAAAATTTTTTTTTTCTTATTCTCGTAAAATTTGCAAGTGCCGGTAGTTTTTTTTTATGCACGTTTATTTCGGGAACGTACCCCTAAACAAAAACAAACACTTGTAAATTTTCTAATATTGGTGTCAGGTGTGGGGTACGTTCAGTTCTCGTAATAGAACTTAGATCACGCGCAGTGAAAACTTTCACGTTTAAAGTGATTTTTGCTCTTGCCCCTTTCTGTTTATTGATTTGCAATTTTCAAATAAAAGTGAGTCGCTCTCGTTATTTTTTTTTCATAATGTCCAACCACGAAGAAAACAATTTGAGTGGCCATGCCTCCCCTGTTCGTCCTCTGTCACCAACATCTTCTCATGGTGATTTAAAGGAAGTGTTGACGAACATCACAACACAAATGGGTGTGCAGGCAGGGATGATTACGGAGTTAACGTCCACCATGAAAACTTTCATGGAGTTGCTAATAACAACTAGGGAGCAACCCCGTTCCTCGGCGGAGCATTTTGTGCCACCGTCTCTTAATTGTCCTGTCGCCTCTTCTTACGAACAAGACCGCCGAAATTTTTCAAGTTTAATTAATCAATTTAACTTTTCGGCGCCTTCTGTTCCGGTTGATCGGCCTCAAGTTGAATGCCCAACTCCGGACTCTTTGGTGAGTGTGGCCAATTCCACCCGGCAAGACCCTTTGGGAGTAACCCTATCCGCAGGAGCGCTTCACAGGCGCCAGGATGCCTTCGGTGCTGCCCCGTCTGCCCCTTATGAGCCATTCGCACCGGTAAGTGACCCCGACGCGAGTCCGATTACTCCGGGCCACAACGCGACGACCCTTTTACCTGCCTCACCGCGCCTTTCTAATATTCCACCGCCATCTACCTGTGCCCCGCGTGTGAACACGGTAACGTTTACCGGTCTGCCTTCGTCAACGCACCGCAGCGTCGCTACGAATAATGCGATCCCGCTTTCAATACCGCGTATTAAGGTCGCCCCGCGAGAGTTCGATGGCAAAGAACCGTGGTCCGCGTATAAACGCCATTTCTTAACCGTCGCCAGAGCCAACGGATGGCCGCATGAATTCCAAGCCGTGTTTTTAGCACCTTACTTAAGAGGTACGGCCCTGACCTTTTTCGAGACACTACCCGGTTCAACGCAAGATGACTTTGGTTTGTTGGATCGCGCATTCGAACGCCGTTTCAGCCTACAGTACCACCAGTCTGTGGCGCATTCACAGCTTCGTGGCCGGGTACAGCGCGACAAAGAAACCCTAGCGGATTTCGCGACTGACGTGCAGCGCTTAGTCAATTTAGCATTTCCGGACTGCCCCGAATCAGCGCGTGACCGTATAGCGTTAGGTCAATTTATCGACGGCCTCTTAGACTTTGACGTTCAACAACGCGTTCGCGATGCCGCCCCTTCGATCGTTGAAATCGCCCTGGCCTTGGCGATCCGGTTGGAAGCCAGTCGCGACGCCACGCGAAGCGGACGTAGAGGTGCACGCGTCTATCAAGCCACCGTACGTGAGCGCGAAAGAGATTCGCACGATAAAAAACAACAGCCGTCGGGAAAAGCCAACCGCCTTGCTTGAAGGAGGACAAGCATGGCGACGCTTTAACACAAGCTCCAACTCGTAGACCTGCGAAATTTTCGCCGAAGCCTCCTGCCGACGAACATAAGGATCGGAAAATCGGGACGATTAAATTCTTTCACCGTAAAAAGGGCTACGGTTTTATAAAGCGTCGGGACAATGGACAGGAAGTGTTCGTCCTTCGCGGGGATTTCCGTACGTCCGGGAATGAACGACGTGTTTTACGCGATGGCGACGTCGTTTCGTTTCAAATCGTAGACACGGATCGTTCGCCCCGAGCCGTGAACGTACGACGTGAACCATCGACACCGCGAAAAAGTCTGCCGCGCACTTCGCCTTCCGCCAATTCAATAAATCAAACCGCCGCGTCAGCCCGTAATAGCCCTACACGCGCAGCACCTTCCGGGACTCCCTTCGTACGCGCCACGTTTATCAAAGGCTGTGCACCGAAGGCCTCTATGGCTGCGACGACTCCAATGAAGCACCCTGCCACTGCCTCGAGTCCACCAACGTCAGCTGCCTGTGGAACTAGTCCACCAAGCGCCTCTGTTAAAGAGAACGCATCACCGTCAAACTGACGTCCACTGACCCCATTGGGCAGGAGTCAGTGGAGGAATTAGGCCCACTCATCATCCCTATTACCGTCATGACCACCGGCCCTAACCTGCATATCTCCGGTTCGGTCAATGACACCCCTTGCAGGATGATAGTAGATACGGGAGCCACGCGAACAATTGTTCACCCCCGAATGTTGCGTGACAACTCTTGTATGGCGAGAATTCAACCTTCTTCCGCCTGTATCCAAAGCGTCACTGGCGAAACTCTGCCCGTTAAAGGGAAGGTTTTGATCCGAATTTCGGCTGGAAATTTTCTTATTGAACACCCTGCCTTTGTAGCCGCAATATTCGACGACTGTATCCTTGGGATGGATTTCTTAAAAAACAACCGCTGCGTTTTAGATTTGGAAAGGAATTTGTTATACATCGGTGAAGAACTGGTTCCTCTGTCGAGCCCTGAACTGTTCCCTTTGTATACTCTGTCTACACTTGAGTTGCCTCCTTTTCAAGACGTGGTCACACCTCTTCACATTTCTCTCGCCTCTGGTACAGATGTTTGCCTCTCAGCCTCTTGCTCACTTCCTAAGCAGCTGAGCGTGCTTCCGACCCTGACCAGAGTGTCTGATGAGAGGGTGTTAGCCACAATTTGCAACCTGACCCCAGAGACAGTGATTGTTCCGAGGGATGTTCCCATTGCCCAGGCTGAGACAGGCCCAATGATCCTTCCTTGTCATCAAACGCGAACAATGGTGAATGAGCTCCCCAAGGAACTAGAGGACCTTTTCGAATCTAGCAGTGAAGGTTTGTCGATATCTCAAAAAGCTTCACTGAAAAGGTTGCTGATAGAGTATCAGTTCGTTTTCTCCCTGTCTAAGGACGATTTGGGAAGAACATCCATCCTAAAACACCAAATTGATACCGGTTTCGCCAAACCTATAAAACAACCCCCTAGACGCATCCCTTTTTCTAGGCGCAATGAAGCGCAACAAATGGTGTCTGAAATGAAAGATCAAGGTCTTATTCAGCCTTCCACTAGCCCTTGGAGCTCCCCTGTTGTTCTTGTTAAAAAGAAAGATGGCTCCTTGCGGTTTTGTGTTGATTATCGGCGGCTGAATGAAGTCACTAAAAAGGATTCCTACCCTTTACCTAGGATTGATATGACTTTAGAAGCCTTAGGTAAATCTAAGTGGTTTGCCTCCCTTGATCTCTTGTCTGGCTATTTCCAAGTGGAAATGCACCCTTCGGACAAAGAAAAGACCGCCTTTAGTATTGGTTCGGGACTGTACGAATTCAATGTCATGCCTTTTGGATTGACCAATGCTCCTGCCACTTTTCAGCGGCTCATGGAGCTTGTCCTTCATGACATCCCTTACACAGTCACCCTGGGTTATCTGGATGATCTACTCGTTCATTCCGAGTCCTTCGAAGGTTTCGTGGTCAACCTAAGCGTCGTGTTCCAACGGCTAAAACAAGCTGGTTTGAAGTTGTCGCCTAAGAAGTGTCACCTTTGTCGCCGAGAAGTCAAATTCTTGGGACATGTCATTTCAGAACAGGGTTTAGCTACTGATCCAGAAAAGATCGAAGCTGTCAGGAACTGGCCTCTTCCCGCCAGTAAAAGGGACGTTCAATCTTTTCTGGGCCTGTGCGCGTACTATAGGCGCTTTGTTTTCAACTTTTCTTCCATAGCAAAACCTTTAACCAGTTTGACAGAGAAAGGTGCCACATTTAAGTGGTCAGAGGCCTGTCAAGCTGCTTTTCAAGCGTTAAAGGACAAGTTGACCTCCGCGCCTATACTCGCTCAACCTTCTGAAGATGGCATGTTTATTTTAGACACTGACGCAAGCCAATACGCTTGGGGAGCGATCCTGTCACAGCTCCAGGATGGCCAAGAAAGAGTGATCGAATACTACAGTAAGACCCTGAGTCGACCAGAAAGAAATTACTGCGTCACTCGCAAGGAACTTCTGGCAGTTGTTAAAGCTATCGCCCATTTCCAGCCTTACCTTCTGGGACGCCATTTTCTTCTTCGCACCGACCATGCGTCTCTGCGCTGGTTGATGAATTTCCGCGAACCAGAAGGTCAAATTGCACGTTGGATTGAAAGACTGCAGGAGTTTGATTTCGAAATCCAACATCGTGCCGGCAAACTCCATGGAAATGCCGATGGTCTGTCCAGAAGGCCATGCGAGGCCACGTCGTGTTCTTACTGTAGTAGGCTCGATGAAAGGAACACTCTGGTAGTCCGCCTTTCCACCATACATGGTGTAGATATCCAAGAGCTTCAGGGAAACGACCCTTTATTAAGTGTGGTACGACGATGGTTGGAACAAGGTGAACGACCTCCTTTAGATTTGATTAGTGCGGATCATCCTGACCTCAAGGCGTACTGGTCCATGTTCTCTTCCCTCTCCTTGGAAGATGGAATTGCCTGTCGCCGACGCGTTGGTACCCCCTCTTGCCTTCAGGTTCTGGCCCCCAAATGTCTGCAGTCCGAATTGTTGCGACAAATGCACGATTGCCCTGCCGGTGGACATTTGGGTGTTGATAAGACGTTGGCAAAAATTTCCCAGCGCTATTACTGGGTGGGACTTTCAGCCGACGTCCGTAACTATTGTCTTCGTTGCCAAATTTGTCAACAAAGAAAAGGTCCTGTCCCCCGGAAAAGGGCACCATTGCAAATTCGAAATTCTGGTGCACCTTTCGAGCGAATAGCTGTCGACATTTTGGGACCACTGCCTGAATCGCACCACGGCCACAAATACATTTTGGTGATGGTCGATTATTTTACCAAGTGGCCAGAGGCGATTCCTCTTAAAGACCAGACCGCTGAATCGGTGGCGGATGCATTGATAGCCAATGTGTTCTCTCGATTCGGACTGTGCCGACAGTTACACTCCGACCAAGGGCGCAATTTTGAGTCCGAGGTGTTCACGGAAGTGTTGAAACGGTTCCGAATCGAGAAAACACGCACAACTCCGTTACACCCACAGAGTGACGGACTTGTGGAGAGATTCAACAGGACGATTCTTGACTATCTGGCGAAGTTCGTGTCGGAACACCAAGGGGACTGGGACAGTTACCTTCCCTTCCTTTTGTTGTCCTACCGTTCTTCTGTCCAGAAGTCCACTAAGAACACCCCTGCCCTGTTGAATCTCGGCTGCGAACTCCGTTTGCCTGTGGAGTTGTTGACTGGCGAACCTCCGGACCGTCACCCCACTACAGTCCCTGAGTACATCCAGACCCTGCAAGACCGGCTGGCCTCCGTCCACGACTTCAATCGTAGGCAGCTTTCTGAAGCGAGCCGCGCGATGAAAGATCGTTACGATCTCTCTGCCAAGGCCAACCCTTTCAAACCTGGCGACTTGGTCTGGTTGTATAATCCCAAGCAAAGGAAAGGTCGTTGTCCTAAGCTGCAAAGAGACTGGGATGGCCCTTACAGGATTATAGAGTGTATTTCTGATGTCGTATATCGTATCAGACACCAGGATTCTCGCCGTACGACCGTTGTTCACCGCGATCGACTGGCTCCTGCCTATCTATGATCCGCCAGCATACCGCCTTATCTGCAACCTCACACCCTATAGTCCCGCTGATGCATTAAGCTCGGTTGGAACTTCGAGCTTTTAACGGAGGGGCAATGTTGCAAAATTGCTAACAGATGGCGCCACCCCGTCTGTAACGTTTTTCAAGATTATCGAACGAATCCATCGTGTGCGATCGATTAAACAAATTTTCGAATATCGATTCGCACACCATGATCTTGAGTGATCTTGAAAAACGTGGGTGGTCGGCCATCATTTTTTCCTTCTTCTGACGGTAGACATTGACCGAGGAACACGTATATTAAAGTCGTTTGTGCGGTGCGATTTTTTTGAAAATTTCAAAAGAAAAAAAAAATTGGAAATTTTAAATTCAAATTCAAGTTTCAAAATCTAATTCTTGTGACAAATAAAAGAAAAATAAAAAACTTATAAAAAACATATAAGACAATTAAATGGTGAATAATAAAAAAAAAAAAAGAAAAGAGTAAAGTTGTGCAGTGTTAAAGGGCGCCCATAAAAAAAAAATAAAATAAATAAGGATAAAATAAAAAGGACAAACAAAAAGGACGAACTAAATTAAAAAGGACCGTAAAAAAAAGGGGTAAGTTTAAGAACAAAAATAAACAGTGAAAATAAAAAAAAAAAAATAAAAAAAAAAAAACATAAAATAAACGTGTTTAGTGAATTTTTTTTTCTTTTCTTCTTCTTGAACACCCCTTGCCTTTGCAGGTGTTAAAAAAAAAAAATAAAAATCCTCTCGGGAACCATAACCGCGCATATTTGTTCATTTCGGCTTTACGCTAACCAAATTCGCAAAAAATTTTTTTTTTCTTATTCTCGTAAAATTTGCAAGTGCCGGTAGTTTTTTTTTATGCACGTTTATTTCGGGAACGTACCCCTAAACAAAAACAAACACTTGTAAATTTTCTAACAATATATACATTTATATATAATATATATATATATATACATGTATATTCAAATCTTCTGTATAAAATTATTTGCTATATCAATTTTTTTGTCAAATTTTTAGTGACGATTTGTTACATGAAGATGCAAGCCAACAGTTGAAAAAATCAAACTATGAACAAAAATTTAGACCAACTTGGAAACAGAATTTTAATTGGCTGCAAGAAAATGATGGTAAGGCTCATTGTGGTGCATGTTCCAAAAATCTAGTCAATAATATAACATCTTTACAACGACATGAGAAATCTGCAAATCATATAAAAAATACATTAAAAATTAAAAATCAACCGAAAATATCTGATATGAAAAATATTGAGGAGTCGCAAAAAAAGATCAATCTCGTCAAAACAGCAGAACTGAAAATAATCATGTTTATTATTGCAAATAACTTGCCATTTACTTTAATATCACCATTGATAGATTTAATCAAATCAATTGATCCAAGTATTATAAAAGATATTAAATTAGGTAAGACAAAAGCAGTCGAAAATATTAAAGAAACTTTTTTGGAAGAAAGTATGAGGCATGTCACAGAAATCTTAAAAAAACAGAGATTTTCTGTAATTCTAGATGAATCAACAGATTTAACAGGTACAAAGTGCTTAGCTGTGACATGTCGTTATTTTGATTTCTTATCTGGAAAAGTAAAAGATAGATTTTTGGCTTTATTAGCTTTGAATGAATTCAATTCAAAAGCGATTTTCGGAGCTGTCATGGATTTTTTAAAAAAATATGCAATTCCTATTGATAACATTATTGGATATGGAGCTGACAATGCTTCTGTGATGATGGGTGAAAAGACGGGTATCAAAAGTCTGTTTAAAGAAATTTTACCTAACATTTTTGTGATAGGTTGTACATGTCACTCGATACATTTGTGTTCTTCTGCAGCTGCAAAACATTTACCTGGAAATTTAGAAAAACTAGCAAGAAATATTTATATCTTCATATCTCACAGTTCAAAGAGACTGGTTGAGTTTAAAGAGTTGCAAGACTATTTTGGTGTTAAAGTTCACAAAATTTTAAAAACATCATTTACAAGATGGCTAGCTTTGGAACATGTTGTAAACCGAATTTTAGAACAATGGGTTCCTTTACAATATTTTGTTACCTCACAAAATTTTGACAGAAATTCAGATTTAGCTACAATCATAGCTAAAGATCTTAATATCAATAATAAAATTTACTTTACATTTTTATCATATATTTTAAAAATAAGTAATAAAATCAACACTGAATTTCAATCAGAATCACCGCGATTGCATTTAATAATTTCTACATTAAGAACATATTTGAAAACTATTCTAAGCAATTTTATACGAAAAGAATATTTAGATACAACACTTTTGAAGAAATGCTGGGAAAAAGAGTATACTATATTCTTGATTTGGAAAACATTTACATAGGTGTAAAAGCAGAACTGTTATTAAAAGAAATAGGAAAAGAAGATAAAGTTGCTATAAAAATAAATTGTTTAAATTATTATCAGGAACTTGCAACTCAAATTTTTAAACGGTTTGATTTAAATGACACAATATTGCAAAATGTTGCTGTTATAGATCCAAAAAATTTGGGACCTTCTTTAATAAATTTAATTCGATCATTTCCAAATTTAGTAGATAGTGCTGAAGAACTAGATAGTGAATGGAGATTACTTATTAATTTGGATTTATCGAAAATTAAAGAAAAAGAAAATGATATAAAACTATTTTGGGATGAAATATTCAATATGAAAAATGGTTTGGATGAATTGATGTTCCCAAAAGTAAAAGATTTTGTGTCAAGTATATTAGCCTACCACACAGTAGCGCTACTGTTGAAAGGGTTTTTTCACAAATACAAATAATTAAAAATGAAAAAAGAAATTGCCTACAAGTTGATACTTTACATGCAATAATGGCTGCAAAAGCTCTACTTCAAAATAATTCTGCAACTGAATGGAAGCCATCGAAGAATATGCTAACCACCTATAAAAAGTGATAAGTTTAAGAAAAAAAATGTTTTCTTTTTTTTGTTTCCTTTAACTTTGTTTTTATTTATTTTAATTATTTAGTAGTTGTTTTTATTATTATTTTTTTTATTATTGTTTTTTTATTCTTTGAAGAATTAAGTTTTGTTAATGATTAAAATTTTTATTTTAGTTAATCAGTTATTTTGTTTATGTTTTTTAAAATAAAGTTTGAAACTTATTGATCAAATAATCAAGTATTTTCATTAGAAATTGGTGTCTTGAAATAAGTAGTTTCCTTCGACCTGTAATCATATTGTATATTTTAAATTCAAATCTATGACAAGCTTGGTATTCGAAGGTAAGAAAATGGGTAAGAAATAGATTTGTATTAAAATAACCGTTTATATTGTGGTCTACTGCAATTTCGTGAAATTTACTGCAATTTAGAAATAAACCTACTGCAATGCAAAAGTCCAAAACGACAGCACTGATTGTATGTTGTATGAGTGATAGATGATTGCGTCAAAGCACTGTATAAAAATTATGTACGAAGGTGTTCAGTTTTAAAACTGCATATATGAAAATTTTCGAGTTCATATGGGCGTGGTAAAAAAGTCTCTTTTATAAGTTTGTGTTCACATTTTAAAGTGAACGCTGACGCTGAGTGCTGAGTGCTGAGTAATATATGGAAATGCACTCTGTAATTTGTAATATTCTGTCTGGCTGACTATTACTCAATGTTCGCAGCATTTATATGCGTGTGTACATATGTATGTGTGTATATTATGTACACATGTATAATAATGCTTTAGATAGAATAGATATGTATGATATCATATCATATGACGATAAAGATATAATAATGCTTTAGATAGAATAAATATGTATGATATCATATCATATGACGATAAAGCTATTTCTATAATATTGTTCTTGTATATATAAAGTATATGAAAGCGTTCAGACTTGAAAATGCACCTAAGAAAATTATGTGGAGTAAAATTCAGGCAGCATTATATTTTTGTTCAAACCCAAATTTTAGAGTTTTGAATTCATTCTTTTCATGACTTTTGACTTCTAAAGAATATTTGATATTGTTTATTTTCATTGTCTTTTTGCGTTTAAATACCTGATATAAAATTTTATATTTTAATCTGTGTTTTTTACAATTTGTATTATTTTTAAAGCTTAGTTACTTTTTAAAGTAAAGTTTTTAAATATGGAACTTCCGATGTTTTCCGAAGAAAAATGTTATGTAGAGGATATTTTAAACACGCCTTTTTCGAGGCGAACATCAACCGAAAAATATGAGATTGTCAAGAAAGGGCGGCCAAAGCCCGATATGAAAGATATGACAACTTCTTTGAAAACAAGTAAATCTTCTAACTCGTCACTTTTCGGTTTCTTTTTATGAAAAATATGAATGGATTACAGGTTGTAATCATCTTCAAAAATTATTTTGTTGGCCTTGTCTTTTGTTTTCCTCTGATAAGGATAAAACTGCGTGGTCTCATGGAGGATATTCCGATTTGAACCACTTAAGTACTAGTGCGTCAAAGCATGATAAGTGCCAAACACATATCAACTCCATGGTCACATTGAAAATGTTTGGTCAAGTACGTATTGATCGTCTTCTTGACAAACAAAAGGAAATTTCAATCAATAGACATAATGAAGTTGTCGAGAAAAACAGGGCTATTTTGAAACGTTTAATTGACGCTGTTTGCTTTTTAGGAACTCAAGAACTTGCATTCCGGTGGACATAATGAAAGCTTAGACTCGCTTAACCGCGGAAACTATATAGAATTGTTGACTTATGTCTCGAAATATGATGAGGTACTCAATATGCACTTGAATACGGATTCAGTTTTCAAAGACACGTCATCTGAAATTCTAAATGACATTATTTACGCTCTTCGTCAGGTCATAATTAATGAAATTAAAAATGAAATTGATAACTCTCAATTCGTGTCAATTATTTTAGATGAGACTACAGATGTTTCCTCACGCTCTCAAATGTCAACTATTTTAAGATTAATTGACAAAAATGGAAATGTTCAAGAACGATTTTTGTTTTTTGCTGATGTAAGTAACGATAAATCAGCAGCTGCAATAGCAAGACATGTACTTGAGCTAGCATCACAGTCCAAATTTAATTTTGGGCAAAAATTTGTTGCTCAGTCTTATGATGGTGCAGCAGTTATGTCTGGACATTTAAAAGGCACTCAAGCAAAAGTTCGAGAAATTCACGAAAATGCTCTTTTTGTTCATTGTGTGGCCCATCGTTTAAATTTGATTTTGCAACAGTCAGTGAATTTCATAAAACAGTGTAAAATTTTTTTTAGTACTATGTCAAGACTGGCTGGGTTTTTTTCCACTTCAACAAAACGTTCAAGCAAATTATTTGAATTAATTAACAGAAAAGTTCCACAAATAGCTCAAACACGTTGGTTTTCTCACTCCAAAATTGTCAGTTTTATAAGGCATCATCATGATGATCTTATCATTTTCTTTGAAAATATAATTTCTCAACCTGCTGAGTGAGACAAAGACACTATAGTAGCTGCTGGAGGCTTTTTATATTTCCTAAATAACTTTGAAACCCGATTTCTGTTAGAAGTTTTTAACAAACTATTTGCTTTTACTGATGTTTTGTACGATATTCTTCAAAGTAGAAATTTAGATATCACCTACTGCAATCAAAAGATTTTAGAAACAGAAAGACAATTAGAACAACAGAGATTGGAATTTAGTCAAACTTTCGCCTATACTGTATCAGTTGCAGGACCGCCTAATCAACGACGTCGTATTGTGAACCAAGATGACCCTAACTTACAGTTTCGGCAATTATACAACGAAATTTTTGACACCATTATTATGCAGTTTAAAATTAGATATGAAAGTATGAAAGAGTTAGTTTTCATTGAATTACTAAATAGTAAAAATTTTTATCAATATTCTAAAAGATTCCCTTCTTCTGAATTGAATTCATTGAAAACTACTTATGGAAATTATTTTGACCTTCCAAAATTGAGTAATGAATTAATAGTAGTATACAATCAAAATTCTACATTCGAAAACCTGAATATTACTCAGATTTTAGAAAACATAATTCAAAATGACTTGAAGTCAACTTTATCTGAAACATACAAGTTGGCTTGTTTAATATTAACGATACCTGTAACAACTTTGAGTGCTGAAAGGTCATTTTCTACGTTGAAAAGAATCAAAACTTATTTGAGAAATTCCATTAGTCAGAATAGATTAAGCGGTCTTGCAACGATATCTATTGAAAAGAAATTGCTACAGGATTTACGAAAAAGACCAGATTTTTATAAAAGAGTAATAAAAATCTTTTGTGAAAAAACCAGGCGATTAGATTTCACATATAAAGAATAAATATGAAAATATGTATTTTAGGAATATGTGAGATTTTACTAATTCTTTTTCAAAGCGGAATACATATTCTAAACGCTTTTCGTTTATTTACTATAATCATTCTAAGGCGTCTGCCACACCGAGATGTGATGTTGTGATATTGCGATATTTTTTGTCATATGATTATCACGAGCAAGTGCAATTAAATGCATGAAGTCACCCTAATCGGTATATCCGATCTCATATTACGATATTGTGATTATCGCATGATATTTTTCAAGCGTTCTGCATGTTGGTCATTATCACTTGATATTTTGCAGCACTATGCTTCACATTTTGTGTAATAAATGGATGAATCTAAAATTTAACGTTTTCAATATTTTTAATCCATTTCTGACCAATAATGTTAAAATCAAATTCTCTTCATCTTCAAAATCCATTGTGCTTGATATATCAAAATCGCAAAATTGCAATATCACATCTCGGTGTAGCATGTATTATCATGCGATAATCACTTAATTTAATATTTGAAAAATTGAATGATATAGTCAAATGATAAAAAAATTGCAATATCGCAACATCACGTTTCGTCGTGGCAGATGCTGAAAAATTACATATTCGATCAAACTTTAACTTAAGAAAGTTAAGCGAGAATTCTTATTTTTGTAAAATAGTTTTATTTAGAAACTCATGCCATTTTCATTGTCATCAAGAAGAACTTTGTCTAAATTCTTCATATAAATTTCTTATAAGGAACTAATTTCATCCAAAAAAAAAATGTCCTAAAGTGAACACCCAACAGATAACCCATAGCTTCGCCACTGCTGTATTCGGACTTACCAATAAAAATTTTCTCCTTTTCAATTTTTGTTTCGAAATCATGAAATAATGAACAATAAATTTCTTTCCATGAATTTAATTTTTTTAATTAACTCTGTACAATTTACACGATGAATGCCATAATTCGGGTTTTTTTTGATATTTCATTAATTAATTTTTCAACATTTATTTCCATTTTAATTTTTCTATTGATCACACAACAACAACGGATCGAGATTTGTGAACCAAAAAACAGAAAATTATAAAATTGATTTTTTCTTTTTTTTTTCTTTTTAATGAACAAAAGCAAATTAACTGTAAAACGTAAAATGCACGGCACGTTCAGTTCGGACTTCGCCGGATATCTGAGATCATGTGTAAGAGTAATGAAATTAGGTATAGGTACAGTACATACATACAATAGGGCCATGTTTGTGACTATTGTGAGTGAAATTTACAAAACACACACGAAAGCAATACATACAAGATTTCATAAGAAAAATTTCTTGATTTGTTATATATTATTCATATACATACGTATTTATGTATATGGACTTGGTGTAACACTCATATAACTTTTAAGTCAAGTCACATGAAACGTGATTTTTCACGTACGTGATAAGATACATATATATGATAGTGTAGTGGTGTAGGAATGACCTTCTAGCTCAAAAACTATCCAACCGATTTTAATGAAATTTTGAACACACATAGCTTGAAGGGAATTGTGGTCATTAAACGGACAGATTTTTGATAAAGGACTCCGTTTAGTTTTTATAAGGATTCAAAGTAGATGCAAATTTCATTTTTACCGTTTTTTGATGCTTCAAAGTGACCTCCTAGCTCAAAAACGATCCAACCGATTTCAACGAAATTTTGAACACACATAGGTTGAAGGGAATTGTGGTCATTAAACGGACAGATTTTTGATAGAGGACTCCGTTCATTAGAAAATTGAAAAAGAGTGAAAGCATGTTTCCTGAAAAAGTTCTTTGACTTTGTTACAGTTTATCTGCTATTAAACGTATGATTTATGTAATTTTTTTGATACAGACATAAAATTTCAACTTTTCCTAACTGATTGCTAAATAAATCAATGAAAATTGTTTCGTAGTTTACATTTTATTAACAAATGAAAATTACTATTTTTTGTATGAAATTTTCAATATTCATTGCATATTTATTTCTGTTTCAATTTATATTTGAAAATTTTCAAAAAACAGTTCAGGCAAAAATTGATAGGTGGCACCAATAATATAAGTGATATTAAAATATTCCACATACAGTGCCGAATAAAATACATATGACCACTTTGCTAAATTGCAATTAATACATTTGTACTGTAATCTTCATAATAAACAACAATAAAACGAGATACTTGGTTTTAAATTATTACTAACAAAATAATTGAAAATCATAATAATGTTTGTATTGTAATTGTTGTGTATTTCAGAATAATATGAATTCATTTTTCAATGTAAATGAATTCATAATTTGGTTACAAATGTTTTAATTTGAACTGTATAGTCAATAAACGATTTTTGTATTTTACATGTATGTACATCAGTATATATATAATATATATAATATATATGCACGTAGACGTAGGTATATAGTATATATACGATATGCATATAATCATGTGTTATATAGTATTTGATGTACATGTGTGTATGTATACGCATAGAACATTGAGTGTGAGAAAAAAGCAATTAGAAGAAAAAAATTAATTTTTTTCTACAGAATTTCTTTGGAGTATACATTCATACATACACGTGAATGTGGACATGTTCACATTTTTGTGTGTAAATTTTTTTCTTCGGAATTTTTTTTTTCAATTTTTTTTATCAACTTTTTATTTTTTTGCAAATTAGAGACCCAGCCATAAATCATTTGTTTTGTATTACAATATATATAATATACATACATATAGTTACATGCATATGTATGATGAATAAGACCAATAGAGATGTATGTGTGTACATACTTTATATCAATTTTGATGCATATGGATAGGAAGTACACCTGCACGCAAATTGTGTGTTCAATGAAGTTCATAGTTCATATATATGTATGTACATATGTACATTAGTACTTACGGATGAAATGATATACTACTCTGATCAAAAATAACCCGGACTCGTTCATGTACAACCCCCGCCAATATTTTAAGATGCATTTCTTTTAGTATTTATGTTTGTATACCTGTTTTTTACATTTCCTCCAAATTCGAGCTATATATGTCAATCAGTTGTTTTTTGACAGCACTTTGTTTAGGTCAAGTTTTTGCTTACTTTCGATTTTGCGATGGAAAAAATAATTGAACAAAGAATTTGTATTAAATTTTGCGTAAAAAATGAAATTAATGCTACTGAAACGCTAAAAATGTTGCAAAAATGTTATGGTGATAGTTCTCTATCGAAAACAACAACATTTGAATGGCATAGTCGTTTTAAAAATGGTCGTGAATCAGTGAAGGATGACATTCATCCTGGGCGTCCTTCAACATCAAAAACCAAAGAAAATGTTTATCTGATTAAATCAATGGTTTTGGAAAATAGAAGATTAACGATCAGAGAGATGGTTACTGAAACAGGAATTTCATTTGGTACAATTCAAAGCATTTTAAGTGATGATTTGGGCTTGACACGACTTGCAGCGAAATTGGTTCCTAAATCATTGAATTTTTTACAAAAACAAGAACGTGTTATTGTTGCTGAAGAGATGCTTTCCAGAGTAAATGCTGATCCTGCATTCATTCAACGGATCATTACTAGTGATGAGACGTGGGTGTACGAGTTTGATGCGTTAACAAAGCAACAATCAAGTGAATGGCGCGCTTCAGAAGAACCAAGACCCAGAAAAATTCGTCGTACTCAATCAAAGAAAAAGATTTTGCTTACCGTTTTCATCGATTATCGTGGTGTTGTGCATCATGAATTTTTACCAACAGGTCAAACAGTTAATAAGGATTATTATTTAAGCGTAATGAAGCGTTTACGAGAAGCAGTTCGTCTAAAAAGACCCGATTTGTGGCAAAATAATTCGTGGATTTTACACCACGATAACGCACCTTCTCACACAGCCGTGGTTATTCGTGAGTTTTTGACTAAAAACTCAACAAACACTATTCATCAACCACCATATTCACCGGATCTCGCACCGTGCGACTTTTTTTTGTTCAGTCGCTTAAAAAAACCACTTCGGGGAACCCGCTTTGACAGCATAGAAGCAATTAAAGACAAATCGAAGAAGGAACTTATGGCGATCCCAAAAAGTGAGTACGAAAAATGTTTCCAGGATTGGATTAAACGGTGGCACAAGTGCATTGCATCAGACGGAGAATACTTTGAAGGGGAAAAAATAAATATTAATGAATAGACTTGTACTTTGTGTTTTATTGACCAAGTCCGGATTATTTTTGATCCGGGGGTTACATTTGAATTCAGACGTAACATATTTACAAATTTATTTATTTTTTTAATTATTAACGGATTCAACGGATTTTTAATTTTTACATTTTTGACTGAGCTGATTTCGATTTCAATCAGCTGTTGCTAGCTACTCTTAACGTAAAGTTGTCAAAAATACGTAAATTTCTACGTTTACGTAGTACACTTTTTGGGCATCATCATACGTATGGACATCATACGTTTTGAACCAAAATAACGTATGATTATGCCCAAACTAAGTTTACGTTATACGTGCGTATAGTAAACAGCTGTTTCTGTCATCGCTGTCTCTGTTAATTCAATTCTAACCTCTGTTAATAAGATATTAATCAAAGGGTTTTAACCATGAATTTGAGAAGATTAAGACGATTGTATTTGGTAGGAGCAGTTTCAGTTGAAGATTACATGTTATATAAGAAAATTATTTTACAAAGAAATCAAAGAAAAGTGAGAAAAATTTTCAATTTAAATGATTTTACAGATATTGAATGTAAAACGTTTTTTCGGTTTTGGCGAAGTGATTTTGAACGGTTACGAATGGCATTAAAAATACCTGATAAAATGAAGACAAAAAAGAAGACGGTGTTTACTGGTATGGATACTATTTTCAAAATAATGTTATTTTTTTAAATCACTTGTTCTTTTTTTAGGTACTGAAGGATTATGTATAGTTCTCAGACGTCTCGCCTATCCAAATAGATACGAAGATTTAAAAAAAATGTTTGATAGATCCGTATCTGAACTGTCTCGAATCTTTAATTTCACTCTAAAATATATGTACCATAAACACAAAAATCTAATCAGTAACTTGAATCATTCATGGTTGCGAATAAGCGACTTACATCATTTCGCTAAGGTGTGTAAAAATGTAAAATAAGATTCTTTCAGTCACAACACGAGATTGTATTTTTTCAGGTGCTTAAAACTGCAGGATGTCCCTTTGAAAATGCAGTAGGTTTTATCGATGGAACAATTCGTCCCATATGTCGTCCTAAATTACGTCAGGAAAAAGTATACAGTGGATATAAAAAAGTGCATTGTTTAAAATATCAGAATGTAGTGTTTCCAAATGGTATAATGGCACGTTTGGATGGTCCTATCAATGGTCACCGTCACGACTCTTCAATTCTGCACATCTCGAAATTATTAAATGAACTTCATTCTAAATTCATATTACCGTGTGGACAAAAGTTTTGTCTCCTAGGAGATACAGGATACACTAATAAAAAATTTATTAGTGTTCCGTATAAAAAAAATCAAATTACAGAATTACAGCATGTGAAATTTAATACCAGCTTATCATCTTTAAGAGTAAACGTTGAGTACGGATTTGGTAAAATCATTCAATTATTTGCTTTTAATGATTATAAAAAAAAAATCAAAAATTATTGCTACAGCCTTTAAAAGAACACTACCTAATGAGTGCGATACTTACTAACTGCCACACATGCCTATATGGCTCACAAATAGGAGAACTGTTTCAATGTTATCTTCCATCGTTGGAACAGTATTTAAAAGCACATATGTATTTGAACGAATCATAAGAAAATAAATTATATATGATATTGCAAAATTCATGTTTTATTTAAAAATTAGAAATTCAAAACTTTATAAAAACAAAAAAAAAACATCATAATAACAAAAAAATATAATTAAAAACAAACATAATAAAAAAAAATATAAATTCAGTCCTTTAAATTTGTATCATTGTCATCTTTTATATTTTCAAGAGAAGTTTTGTGAGTGTGCTTCTAAAATATTCCCCATTGTGCGTAAAATGTTTGCAAGAACATCTCTGTTAGAACTTTCTGCTTCTATTCGTCGCTTTTCTACTTCAATGCTTTGCATTCGATATTCATTTTCTGCGGCAAATTTAGATTTGTCGATCTCTAATTGCAACATTTTTTCTTCGTGTTGATACTCTAGGCGTTTTACTTCTAACTCGTAGTCTAGCTTTTGCTTTTTCATAATTATTTCTTCGTCTGATGTTATCTTGTGAAGACGAATGAATGTTTCTGATAATGGTGTATCGCCACCATCTACAAATAAATTTGCAAATTAAATTAAAAACATACAGAAATATGAATTTTTACACTTACATTTCTCTTGGGCAACATTCTCTCTTTCCTTATTAGCCTCAATCAAATCATTTTTAGCACCTGCGGTTGAACTATCAATAAATTCAGACACTGCTTCTTCTTTCAACTGTAGTACTTCATAAAGTAATTGTTTTCTTTCTGAATTTTGTTCTTCGGTACCAGTACTACAATGAAATAAAGATAAAACATCTTTCAATTTATGAAATGAAAATGTTTATAATTTACCGTGATGTTAAATCTTCTTTATGCAGTTTTTGGAGTAAGTTCGAAATTCTATCTTTGATTGTTCTAATAGAAATATCCCAGTCATGAACCTCTTTTAAATTTTTGGCAATAGTGCTCCACTGCTCTCCTCCCAGTTGATACGGATTACAATTTAAAACTTCGTTCAACAAAATTATATCCTTCTCTATTGAAAACACGAAACGTACCTTCTGTCGAGTTGTTTGTATAGGTGGAGTAGGTAAAATATATTCAACTTCCTATAAGAAACTCATATTTTCAATGAGTTTATATATACACTCTTTATATAAATTTTTAAAATACCAGACATGCATATGTACGTTCAATTTTATATGAAAATAAAATTATATATATTTTCATAAATTGTATCACATATATGTATATATAAAACAAACAAAACACAACAAATTTGTTCATAACCTCAAATGATATACGTTGTAACCATGCACTCTGACGTATAGAAAGCTGAATAGCGTTCATTTTAACCGATTCACGCATACAATAACGTTGCTGTGACAGTTCAAGCTTACGAATACGATAACGTATTGAACTGCCCACACTAGTCTATTCGCAAACGTTTACGTTTACGGTTACGTTTACGATCTGAGATACAACGATTGCCCAAACTCCCTAATATATGCGCCGTAGCGAGTGACGTATACACGTATGTACAACGTTCATACAAACAACACAAGTTACATTGGTAAGTGCTATACCTACCTGAACCTAACTAACTGAATTGAACAGAGCGGTGTAGAAGAGAACAAAAACTATATAGAAGGGAAATTGAGCCACTTTTATTATTTTTTCTCTTTGTTTACAGTTTCAGTTTTACCTATGTATGTTCCATACAACAACAATTCTTTAACTAAGTAGGCTTGAGATTAAATTTAAAATACGTACAAAATTATATAGCATGTATTCGATACTACAAAGATACGTGCTAACTTTTCTTATTATTATTATTTTTTTTACTGTGCGTTCGTTCGTATCAGTTCGTTCATGTCGTGCACATTGGCCCATACTTCATTCGTGAAGTTTTGTTGGTTTTTTTTTTTTTTTTATAATCACAGAAGGGATAATAAAAGTTTTTTTTTTTTTGAATCAAGTATACTCTGTCCATTAATATTATGCACTTAAGGTACATACATATGTATGTATTTTTTCTTCTCTTGTATTTTGTATATGGGAAAAAGTAAAGACACTAAAACGAATTTTTTCCATGTCAGATACAGAGTACAGTGTATAATATGAAACCTTATCATTTTTTAATTAAGCTGTACTGATTATTTACATACGTAGCCGTTTTATGATTAAGTAGAGAGGAAATAAAATACAAAACAAAAAAAGAAAGAAAGAAAATAATAATAAAAAAATATTTATGCGGGGACAGTGTCACCATCGTCTACGCAATTGTACATACATTTGTATTTAACATAGAACATTGCTCAGTTACATTCATGATAAATTATTTATACTCTTCTATGCAAATAAAGCAACATTACTAGAATTTAATAGACACATAATATTATAGAAAGTCATTCATAATCATAATTATAATATACCTATAAATAAACTTCAATTTACATATTTTTATTTTTATATTTTTTCATTTTGCTTTCATTAATAATGGCATTATGTAGAAATGTCGCCAACGGATATACAGTAAATTTATTTTTTAATACTATGCCAAATGTCCCAGAGGAAATGTTATAAAGAATATTTTTCATAAATACAGAACCTTCGTAACACAAATATTACTCCTTACACTGCGTCTCCATTAGCAATATAGCCATTGTCGGCCATCGAAATATTGCCAATGGAGAACCTATATTGCCGGCAATATTTTATGATAGGCAATGAGCAATATTGTTTCTTGAAATATTGCTGGCAATATTTTTAACATTTTTGGTATATTTGAGACTTCTTCTTCTTTGTGTTTCTCATAAATTTTTGAAATATTGCCACAATATTTTGCCCATATCAAGGCAATATGAACTGTCAAGTAAACATTGCCTTACGAAGCAATATTGCTAAAGGAAACGCACTGTTACTTTTGATTCCTTTGAAATACCCATATCTTCTGATCGCAAATTGAAAAAATGTCATATCTAAGTTCTCTATGTATTCTACTTGATGTTTACTGTCAATTAAATGTGAAACTCGATAATATCATTATCAAGTGAAATATCTGAAGTTATAAATTACTAAAATTCACAAATATCATTTTTTAACAGATTTTCTTTCTTATTTCACGCTGTTCCAATTCACATTGAAACCGTGTTAAAGCCTTTGAAAGGACAAAAAAAAAGAAGACTTTTCTATGAATGAAAAATGAAGGATACTATTCTGAATTATTATTTGATTGTGTGAATTCTTGAACTTTGAAATTTATTAATAACGTTTTAAGGCAAAATAAGATCCAAAAACGTTAATTGTTTTTGATTTAGATGTATAAATAATTTGGATCAGAATAATTGGTACCAGTCAAGCTGTAGTCAAGCCTTATCTCCACCTTTTTTGAAATTTTGAATTTTGAAACTCAACGAATTTTTCATTCAAAAAAAAAAAGAAGTAGGTAATTGGGGTAAAAATGTTGTTTATGCGCTTTGTGGCATCTGTGATGGGATACCCGGTAAATTTCTCACATAATTACAGAAGTCCCCACAAAATATGTAGGTTTTACGAGTAGGTATGTATACATACAATTTATATACAAATAAATAAAAAATTAAAATTGATTTATTGTGTGTGTGAAAAAAAAAATTGTATATGAATCAATCCGTCAAAAGTTTATGTACGAGTATATAAAGTTAATTTGAAATTTTTATACACTGGTTACACAGTATTTTGTGTACAAATCTAGAAGTAATTTATCATTTCAATCACATTTTGTATAGCTTTATGATATTATATTGAAATTTTTAGCACTTTAATGGCCCGTATTCATTAACCAAGATTATCCGTCGAATATTTTTACGATCGCTAGAATTTCACCATTTTCATCATTGTGGATAAAAATTATTTCAACTATTATAATAGTAAGGTTATGTTTTGAGGATATTTTTACGACTATCTCTATGATGGTCTAAAAAAAAAATCTTATCCAGACTGATCAGTACGATTTATCTCGATCTAGTGAGAATCTTGGTTGATAAATACGGACCTAAAAGAAAAATTGGCAAAAGTCAGAAATTTTTTTCATAAGGTTAGTGACACATATTTTTTGTCACAACCTTTATTTTTTCTGTATTTTCTTGTATGTGTGTTGCATGTGTTGTTTTTTAAAAAATATAAAAACCAGAGTGATTTATTCATTATATATGTATATGTACATTGTACAAACAAAAAAGAAAATCATAATGCCATGGTCTTGCATAATATTCAAATGGATGAGGTGTGTAACCACAGGTTGGTTTAACATATGCAAATATTCTCCTCTACTTATTCTTCTTCTTGTAGATTTACACCCCACTATGAGCTTTAATCTGATCCGATCCAAAACAAAAAAAAAAAAAACACACGTATGGAGACCAAAATTTAAAAAAAAAAATACAAAAAAATTTCGTATGTTACAATTTCACTGAGTGATTTTGTGAAAAACTTCAAACATCATTTTTTGAACAGCTTTTATATGAATGCATTTAACGAAAATCATGCATACATTACACAAACACATGACCATTTTTTCGTTTTATTATAGAGATATATTTTAGTGCTCAATAATTACCACAGACTATTAAAAGAAAAACATATGATCATGATGAAGATGATGATAATGATGATAGTTATTATGATGATAATGACGAAGAGGATGATGAGATAATGTGAGATGATACATAAAGTGTAGCATATGCTACCCATAAAATATGATATGTATGTACATAGGTACCTACATATGTACATATATAAACATCTTATGTATGCAATGAAATGAAAATAAAGTTTATTATAACTCCACACACTGCCTCCAGCTTCACCATATAATACACATATGTTAACATTGTCTTCAATTAAAATCTTCTTAAAATGTTTTTGTTTTTATTTTATATTAAGAAGATGAAAAAAAAGAAATTTAAAAAAGCATTAAAAAAATAAAAATAACACGTACGAGTATATGGCCGCAGAGTACCCGCTTATGGCTCATATGCGTTTTTTATATAGATACATGAGTACATATACAATTTAGATTCTATTTTTAAATCATCTTTCATTATAATATATCTCATTTATATTATCGTTATTGTATCATGAATCAAAAAGTATATATGCTCTTTGCATGAATTCATTTATGTTCATTTATGACGATCATAACGTAACGATAATGTATAGCAACAATATACAATTTAGCGTTATAATGTGACATTCTCATAATTACCCACCCACATTGACAACACATAGACAACATAAATATTTTACGAAAAGAAGATACAAATATACCCCACCTCTGGATTTCATATTAAATAAAAACTTAATATAGCCAACTTTGAAGTTTAAATAAAGTTCGACTTGGATTTCAATAAAATATAAAATAAAATAAAAAAATAAAAATACAGAGGTTGATTGCGAATACAAGTAAAAACTTATCGATATAAATTAGATACGTACATATAAGATAATCACAGAATAAAGTACAGTATACGTAACATTTACTGATGTTTGTTTTTTTTGTACAAGATTTTATAATACGTAGTATATGTAGTATAGTAATGTTCTTGGATGTACATTTGATATCTAATATCTATATATATATGTAAATAAAAATACCAATCAATAGAAATTGCATAAAACATGAGTAAAAAGAAAAACCATTGTATAACGATTTACAACAAGTAGTATTAGTGTTAAGGAAAAAATACATTCCCGTTAAAATCCTTGAAAAAATAACTGTACAATATATTTAAATATTTTGCACAATTTTGCACTAACACAAAAATGACCCTAAAAATAGATGGTGTTATTAGTCACATTGAACAAAAAGGGATACAAAAATTTTAAATTTAAAAATTACACCATATTCACCACAAGTGGTAAAAAGAAAATGAGTGTCAGATGTGATTTTCAAATATATTTATAAAACATGGTTTGATCTGCATTATTTTAATATATTTCAAAATTATTTTTTATTTAAAACGCTTTATAATCATTTTATCTAAGATCAGATAATGAAATTTGTTAAAATAAAGTAGATTAATTTTTTGATAAGGTGAATTAGAACTGCTTCTTTTTTCGCTGTTTTGGAGAATTTGAATGAGAATAGAAAGAAGAAGAAAACGAAAAGGAGAAACGTCAAAACGACGAAGATTGAAAAGTATAAACAATGGCGCGTTTTTAATAATTATTTAGTGAAATTTAATTATTTTCTAAATATATATTCATGTGATTTATTTAAAATTTATTAAATTCGGTAAAAACATATTTGTTTTTAAATTGTGAGAATATATTTTATGTGAATATTTATTTTATAAATGTCAAATAAATTGTAATTTGGTTTACTAGCAATGGAGAAATTGTGTAGCATTTTAATTCGTAATTAAAAAGGAATTTGTTTCCTAAATATTAATTTTTTTAATTTTTTATATAAATTAAGTGTTCTACTTTGCATATGATTATACAAAATCATAATTAAATCGTGAAAATAATTAGAAATAATCTCAAATAAATAACATTGTTTGTGCATGAAAGCACGTGGTACCACACATACTAATGTACTCGTCAGTGAGCCATAAAACGTGTAAAAATTGTGTACGAATATTGTCAGTGAACTGGTGAACTAAGACACTTACTGTCGTCAGTGAACTGAAAAATTTTGCATGAAATTTAGGCATTTCGGGAGGTGGTGCGGCGAAGGGTCGTTAATTTGTCCATATATAGTATTTTGTTCTTCGCGCAAGTTAGAATTTTCATTTAAAATAGATTTGTTTCTTTTTTACCAATGTAAAAATTTTTTAATATTTTTTTTTGATTTTTTTTAACCGTTATATAACGGTAAAAGCAGTCTAGCTCTTTTCCTTTTTTATCTTCAATAAGACTTTCAAAACTTTATTTTACCTGAACAATGGAAAAACCATGAGAAAATTTATGGGTACCTATATCTGACCCACATACAGAATACAGATTCTATAAGGAAAGAAATATGAATACATGGATGAATATCTTATTTTCTGCTTTAAATTAAGCGGCAATTCTGGGTAAAAGTTAAGAGACTCTTAGCCATTTATTCTATTTATTTTGTATTCTGGTTAAGTTAAGAGATGTCACTGATCAGTTGATTTTTTAACTTTTTGGACACTTTAGTTAATAGATTTTTGCATTCTGAATAAGAGGATAACAGACGTTTCTAACCTTAAAAGTTTATTAACTAAGCAGGTCTAGACAATGACCTGCAAATCTCTTATCATGCATTTGATATACTTATCTCTTGTCCTCTTAAAATTTAAATTCTCAACATATCTGCTAATTTGAAATCAACATATCTGCTAATTTGAAATCAGAATACCAAATTTCTTAAAAATTTTTAAAAGTTAAAAGAATTAAGAGACTCTTAAGCAGAATTGTTGCCTTAAGGCGCAATTACAATTGGTTTACGTGACTTGAGTAAAACTAACGAAAGTCACTTCAGATACGTCTTACAATTATAATCAGAGTTGGTATTTTAATTTGCAAATGAAAAGTGAATTTTGCGAGTCACGACTTTTTTTTCTCGAATTTCACAATTCGGTATTTTGATTTGAATAGAAAACCGAGTTTAAACATTTGACAAGTGGATTCTTGTACTAAATCGAGTTTGTTAATAAAACATTATGTAATCAAATTAACAGGTTTGTTTTTGTATAGGGGTACGTTCCCGAAATAAACGGGAATAAAAATTACCGGCAGTTGTAAATTCAAATGTAACAAAAGAAGTCGCGAATTTTTCGTTACGGATTAACGAGCAAGGGAAAAAAAACGCGACTAGCGGTTTCCGAGAGGTTTTTATTTTATGATTTTATTCTGTTTTAATACCTGCACAGGCAAGGGGTGTTCGTAAAAAAAAATCGCACCAAACACGTTTATTTTACTTTAACCGTTTATGTTTGTTTTTTTTTAACTTACCCTTTACTTTTCGTCCTTTTTCTTTTATTTTGCCTTCGTCCTTTTAATTTGTCCTTTTTATTTTATCTTTATTTATTTTATTTCTTTGTTTTTTATGGGTGCCCTTTAACACAATTTTCTTTATGTCCACCTTATCACTTTTTCTTCGTGTTTATGAATTTTAATTTATTTTTTATTTTTTATGGAATAAGTAAAAATTACACCGCGCGAAATTATTGCGAATCTAAATGTAAAATTTGATTCGCCTTTATTTATTTATTTATTTTTCCGCCTCGAATTGAATTTTACTCAAAAACAAAAACTTTTAAATTTTTTAACTTTCTTTAAAAAAAACAAATGCACACAGCACCGCAAGAACGACTTTAATGCACGTCTAACTAGGTCAAGGTTAAAAACTTGAAGGGAAGAAAAAATGAATGATGATGGCCGACCACCCACGTTTTTCAAGATCAATCAAAATCTTGGTGTGCGAACCGATACTCGAAATTTTATTTAATCGATCGCACACGATGGATTCGTTCTATAATTTTGAAAAACGTTACAGACGAGGTGGCGCCATCTGTTAGCAATTTTGCAACACTATGTTAAACGGTATTTTGATTTACGTGAAAATAAATTTTTGAATTTTTTTTGAAAAAAATAATTCACCCACTAAATATCGCAGGAGTTTTTTTTAAATTGGTTAATTTACATTGAAAAAGTGCTTAAATTATAATTTTGTGGTTGTTTTTACAACATTAATAAATAAAATAACCAAATTTTTTAAAAATATTTAATTGAAAATAAAAATAATAAAAATGTACAAAACATTTTGTATTTCACAAAGAGCATATATATAGAGTTTCCACTTGTCTGTATGTTTGAAAAAATTTTCTTCGAAATGTCTTCGAAAAAATTAAAGTGGGAGACTACTATAGGAGTAGAACCTTACACGTAGTTTGTGTGATGATGTATAGCATAAATATTTTTAAAATAAATGTAAAAGAGAAAAAGTAACACATTTGCAAAACGTAGATATGAAAACATGCTAATGGGAAATAAAAACCAGTTGTAGGCGGTATCACATACACAAGTTTGTGTGATGGTGCTAAGAAATTCTTTTCATTGAGAGCGAGAAAAAAATTAATAAAGGAATAAATATTCCTTTATATTAATGTCCTTATATACATATTTCATATTTTCTTTTCAAATATATGATCTCTTTTATTTTAAAGCGGTATAAGTTCAAAATTGTCAACATATTTAGAATTTTTTTATAAAAATTCTAAATAAATTATCGTACAAGAAAATATATTTATATATCCTTGGAGATTTACAAAAACAAACAATGCGGATTTTGTAGAAGTCCAAGTTTTTTTCCCATTATATTTACTAGTAATTATAAAAGTAAAATTTAACATATGTATGTATCTAGAAATTTGAAAAATGGACTTGTTCCACTTTCAAAAAATATCGGCTCATGTTATTACAGATATTTGAAGTCTACCTGGTTGTATTATATGTACAGTTTATATACGCATAACAATTATTCATATGCGGTTAATGCAATACACGTACATTTGCCTTATATGTATGTATATATTATAGACTATACAAAATGAATTATTTAATGTGTGTTGCAGTGAAGTATGTATTTGTATATTTTATTCCTATTATAGGACATCCAGTTATATTTTACGTTTTGTTTAATATACCTATATATGTATGTTCAAAATCCTGTTTTGTTATTACGTATGTCGTATCCACTTCAAACATTGTTTACATGTGTTAAATAAACAGAAAAGTAAGTATACATACATTGAAAATAAAATTTTAATTGTAATTGGACATAATATTTCGTTCTCTTTCACATCCCAGAATTTAACTGATAAATCCCAAATACCAATATCAGTTGAGGTTTTATTTTCTTTTTGTTTTTATATCTTGAATTTAATTCCTAGGTAATTATACCGTTTAGTTTAGCATAAGATGAGTTTGAAATGACAAAAGCTATACAGCCTTATTCCGACTTTCGATCGAATCGAATCGAACACGAATTTCATTCGTTCGATTGAATGAATAAAAGGTATTCCAAGATTCGATCGAATGCAATGTGAAACATTTTTACGGAACACAACGAAATAGAACAAAAATAAAATTTTTCAATATACAAAATACCTGAATACCAGAAAACTACCAGAATACCTTTGGGCTGAAGCAATTGTTATGGCAAATCATATTAGAAACAGATGTCCATCGCATAGCATCAATGATGAAATACCATATAAACTATGGACTGGTAGAAATCCTAATGTTAAATATTTCAGAAAATTTGGTTCATGCGCATATGTATTAGACAAAAGAGTAAATAAGGGTAAATTTGAACCAAGATCCAAAGAATATTTTCTTGTCGGATATTGTGAAACCTCGAAAGCTTATAGAATTTGGAATAAAGAAACGAGAGATATTATTGAAAGCAGAGATGTAAAATTTATTGAAAACAATATAGAAAGTATCGAAATGAAAAATGATAAAAAGTTAGATGATTATATTGGCATATATTATGACTTTACACCAAACAAGAATAAAGATAACATAGAAAATGATACAAAAATTGAGCCAGAGATCATAGTTAAAAGAAAACCTGGTAGACCACGAAAACAACTTACTGGGTAATTAGGAAGACCAAAGAAAATATATCAGACAGAAGTCTTTAGTCCACAATTTAAAACATATGAAATAATTGCAAGAATATGAAAGTGAGAATGAAGAAGAGGAGGTGGAAGAGATTAATGAAGATGTATTTTTTGATACAGTCTCTGTAGCAAATCCAGTTCTGAATAATATATATAAAAAGGCCAGGTTAGTTGCCAAAGGTTGATCTCAACGTCCTGGCATAGATTTTGAACATATATATTCACCTGTGCTACGTCAAAGTTCAATAAGAACAATAATAGCGTATCCGCTGAATATAATTTAACTTTATATTTGAATGGAAACTTAAGAGAAACAATATATATGAAATTACCGAAATATTATACAGAATTGAAAGGTAAAAAGTATAGTGATGATATTTATGTATGCAAGTTGAAAAAGGCTATATATGGTCTTAAGCAAGCCGGTTGTCAGTGGTATGAAAAATTAGATGAGTTATTATTTAATTTGAATATGAAATCGTCCAACAATGATCCATGTATATATATATAGCAAAAGATACAATAATGAAATTATGATAATTGGTATATACATATGTAGACGATATAGTAGTTGCAGTTAGCAAACAATATCTTGGCATGAATTTGAAGAAGAGTTGTCGAAACACTTTAAAGTTAGAAATCTCGGTCTACTTAACCATTGTTTAGGAATCGAATTTATTCAAAAACAGGGTGATGGAATTATTCTCACACAGAGAAGATATATACAGAACACGTTAAACAATTTCAACAAGGAAGAATGTAAAGCAGTCAGTACCCCAATGGACCCCAATGTGAAATTATTGCCATCCAATCATCAAGTTTCAAAAATTGAAGATGAAGAACTTAGGAACATACCGTATCAAAATTTAATTGGTTCTCTGCTGTACATAGCCACTACTAGCAGACCCGATATTTTATTTGCAGTTAATTATCTGAGTCAATTTAATAACAATTTCTCAAAGATTCACTGGACAGCAGCAAAGAGAGTTTTAAGATACTCAAAGGGGACCATTAATTTTGTGCTACATTATAGAAAGACATCAAGTGACATAAAAGGTTATGTGGATGCAGATTGGGCAGCAAATACCATAGACAGAAGATCTTATACTGGATATAAGGTGCGTTTCATATTTATAACGCCACCCGAAAATTTCCGATATCTCGAGTACCTTCAGTTCTAGGTAAGTACAATGTTTTACAAAAATAATAAGGGTTACAAGTACTATTCAAAAAAATATACCTGCTCCCTTTCTACCGACAAATATTTTTTAGAGCAATAAAAATAAGATTTTTGCCTGTTTCATAATTATAACGCCAGTTTATAAAAACTAATAAGTGAAAGTGTTTAGTATTCAAAGTGTTTCGGTTTTGAACGGAAAAAGAGAAAAATTAATATTTGTGAAATAATGCCGCGCGGTAAAAGTTTTTCAGATGTAGAAAAAGGAAAAATTCTAGCCTTTAAGGAAGAAAAAATAGGCATTAGAGAAATCGCCAGAAAAATTGGTCGAAGCCATAGGTTGGTCCGAAATTTTTTAAAGAATCCGGAGGGTTATGGCCAAATAAAACGTTCCGGAAGAAAAACAAAACTAAATAACCGGAGTGCTTCTAGAATAACACGTGCAGCCAGCAATTCAACCAAAAGTTTGAATGAAATAAGGAGTTTAACTGGAACATGTTTCACGATGGACGATATGGAGCGTGCTGAATCGCACCGAAAACATTCAGCACGCAAGAATGAAAAGTGCTCCTCGCTTGATTGAGACTCATAAAAAGCAAAGGTTGGATTTTGCAAGGCAAAATAGGACACAAACTGGGAATCTGTAAGTACCTAATATAAATTCTATAACATGAGTTAAGTTCAAGACAGTTTAAAGCAAAAAAAAAATTAGATAATATTTTCAAATGAAAAAAAAAATGAAATTTGAATGGACCAGATGGTTTTCGAGCATAATGGAGGGGTTTGAGAAGGAATCCCACTATACTTCTCAAAGAGGCATTTCGGTGGTGGAAGTGTTATGCTTTGGGGTGCGTTTTCTGCATCTGGTTGTTTGAAATTACAGTTCACATAATCAAGAATGAACAGTGAAAATTATACAAATATTCTTGAAATGAGCCTAATTCAGCAAAATTCAGCAAAATCCTGAAATTCAGTGGACATTTCAGCAGGATAAGGCCCCATTCACGTAAGTCGTGAAACAAAAACATGGTTTCAATCGAATTCGATTGAACTTTTAGACTGGCCAGCGTGTTCATCTGATTTCAATTCCACCGAAAATCTCTGGGGAATTATGGTACGTCGAATATACAGAAATAATATAAATAATACGACACCACAGAGGAGTTAAAAATGCTATAATCAGGGAGGAGTATGCTATTGATGCCGAAACTATCACAAACCTTATGAAAAGCATGAAAAAAGGATTTCTAATGTGATTTTAAATAAGGAAGCAGTTTTAGATTAATAAAAATTACCTTTAGAAATCATAAGATTAGAATGTATTATAATTTGAATTAGATTTCTTATAAAAATAAAAATGGCGTTATAATTATGAAACAGGCAAAAATCTTATTTTTATTGCACTAAAAAATATTTGTCGGTAGAAAGGGAGCAGGTATATTTTTTTGAATAGTACTTGTAACCCTTATTATTTTTGTAAAACATTGTACTTACCTAGAACTGAAGGTACTCGAGATATCGGAAATTTTCGGGTGGCGTTATAAATATGAAACGCACCTTATATTTAATTTGGCTGGTGCACCTGTATCCTGGGGAGTTAAAAAACAAAGATGTGTTGCACTATCAAGTGCAGAGGCTGAATATATGGCGTTAGCTGAAGCAAACAAAGAGGCTTTGTATTTCAAGAATTTGCTCAGCGAACTTCATTATAGAAGCGAAAAACCAATAATTTTATTCAACGATAGTAAGAGTGCTCAATTCATGGCTGAGAATCCGACAGTAAATTCCAGGAGCAGACACATTGATATAAGGTACCACTTTATTAGAGATGCAATCAGAGATTATCATATAAGGTTAGAGTTTCTTAGCACTGAAGAGATGCCAGTGAATGCATTGACGAAAGCATTGTCATTTCCGAAATTAAAAAGTTGGTATATAATATAAAAAAAGTATAATTAGTAATCGGTAACACTAACAATGATCTTATTATGTATTAGTTTGACATTTGTATATTATTCATTTAGATTGTCATTTTTACTTATCACTCAATTTTTGTCTTTCATATTGTAAAGATCATTTTAATAAACAATTATAATTTAACAGTGTTGCTTTCTATGAAAATTTTTTGTCATTTCATTGCAATGAAATCATCAAAAATGTTGATATTAAGCAGTCATTGACTCATTGCAACATCGAATTTTAATAGTCAGTGATATTAAAACTAGTGGGATATTTGGCCATATCGTTATCGTTAGTAATTTATCATTACTCATGATTAAAACAACGTTATAATGATATTCCTCTTCTTCGTAAACAAGTTTTCTTTTCGTGATTGAACACGAAATTGAGAGGTTGATCGGGATACAGAAAAATTCGTTATAAAGTTTCTTGTAAACCTCTGTCAAAACTGCTCTAGAAGTTCGACTCAAATATGTTTCTATTAAAATTTTTCTCAAATTACGTACTTTAATATCAAAGTTAAATTGACATCAAAATTGTGTCCAGTTCTAAAAATATGCATATGTTACTCTTTCTTCTTTTTCTTCTACAGCATTACAGTCCTTTATAGGTCCTTGGCCTCTGATCATGCTTACTCGTTAGATTCTGTAAGAACTTTAACAGAACAAAACCTCTGTTCAGGTCATGAACAAAAACCTCTAACCTTTAGGTGGTAGGATACTTTGACTTGCTTTGACTTAATTTTTACATATCACTTAGGTACATACATGTGAGTATTTGCATGTTCATGAGGTCTTATAAAACAAAAATTGCTAAAGTATCTTTTTAATTCAGTTAGAACAGCATGATGACTGTTGAACAATTTTCAGTCGTTTTTTTTTTAAATTTCATTGCATAGTAGATTCACTAATTATAATCGAAAACTCTATAAAAAAGAAAATGAATTAAAATGCGATAATCTACGATGTACAAGAAATAAATGAACGTAATTCAAAAGCAATTTACAAGGTCAAAACCTTTTGTTATGTATTTTTTATAGTCAAAGAAAAAAATAAAAATAACCGCAATTTGGTTATTGACGAGATTATATCATCTATCACTACAAAAACAAGAGCTAAGCACACCAGATACAATCACATACATATATCACCTTACCCCCTGTGTGTGCAGCTTTAATTAAAATAATCACGAGTGTATGTTAGTAAGGTTTGTATCTATATATACCATCAAAATTATGTACATATGTATGTATGAGTTCACATACAACATACGAAGAAAAAACGTGACTGTGCTAGATTCTTTTTATACATATATTATTTTGATCACACAAAACAATCACATTATCTTACCTAAAATATCTAATACATATGTGTTAGCCTCCAGGTAAAGTAATTGTGAATCTAATCATTATCACGCCAGTATACATTTTACCAGAAAATACTATGTATGAGAACCACTATCCGGTGGAAAAGACACATTCAAAAATTTTCTTCTGGGGTCTATCCAACACGACCCCATTTCACTCAAATAACAACGCACTCAATATTATTTTTCTTTTACTAGTATGAAGAAAAATATATGAAAATAAAGAAAAATTTTTTATAAGAAATGAGTCAGAACCCCATGCAACCCCATATACATTTTACTCAAAGCAAAACCGGTTCAAATGTGTATATCGTTAAACATGCCTGTGAATAGATTGAAGTGTACCAGAGATCCTATATTATAGAGATAACTCATTTTTGAATTTCACGCTGAAATTTTAAAAAACCAGTGCGAAAGATCAGAATGAAGTTGAAGCTGGGTAAAGTTCAGCATTTACCAGCTTCAAAGTTCTATCCATATGATCTTTCTATTAAGAAACAAGACTTTATATTACAGCCATATGATAAGTCACGATTTTACATACGTTTGATTGTGTGTATATTTAAATATATGACTTCAATTAGTTACGCATGAATGATCACTGGGTCTTTCGTTTTGTGCAATACATTTTGTTTGTGTATTCCTAGAATTATGATCGGATCTACATTTTTTTTTTATTAAAATTTGCAAGCATATATTTTGTTTGTGTAATTTCATTACACACAATTTTTCTAATTCTGGACTATTTAATTGTTCATGATCATGAACATATTTTGTTTGTGTATTTTTTAAAGTTTGAATACAAAATTTTAAAAGCCAAAAATTGAATATTGAGTTTATGAAATTTTGTATTGCATAATTATAATTCGCATGGCGTATATTTTGTTTGTGTAATTTCATGACCAAAAAATTTTCTGATTCTAGTTTTTGATCATGAAAATGAATAATTTTTGATTTTTGTTTTGTAAAAGGAATGTACGTACATATGTATATACATTTGTACGTACATATGCTCATGTACATACGTACATGTATAGATACATACATATAATTATTGCATACAAATATATGTATATACATTTGTATGTACATACGTTTATACATTAAGTATTAAGATCAATATATGGATATATAATATAACATTTTATATATCCAATCATCATTGTATCAATTATAGTACTATAATAATAAAATATAATTAATGTATCAATGTATATATGTATATATGGACATATTTATATGTATTATAGTACATGAGCATATGTACGTCATCAAAAAGAAATCAGAAATTATTCATTTTCATGATTAAAAACTAGAATCAGAAAATTTTTTCGTCATGAAATTACACAAACAAAATATACGTCATGCGAATTATAATTATGCAATACAAAATTTCATAAACTCAATATTCAATTTTTGACTTTTAAAATTTTGTATTCAAACTTTAAAGAATACACAAACAAAATATATTCATGATCATGTACAATTAAATAGTCCAGAATTAGAAAAATTGTGTGTAATGAAATTACACAAACAAAATATATGCCTGCAAATTTTAATAAAAAAAAATGTAGATCCGATCATAATTCTAGGAATACACAAACAAAATGTATTGCACAAAACGAAAGACCCAGTGATCATTCATGCGTAACTAATTGAAGTCATATATTTAAATATACACACAATCAAACGTATGTAAAATCGTGACTTATCATATGGCTGTAATATAAAGTCTTGTTTCTTAATAGAAAGATCATATGGATAGAACTTTGAATTTCACGCTAAAATTTTAAAAAACCAGTGCGAAAGATCAGAATGAAGTTGAAGCTGGGTAAAGTTCAGCATTTACCAGCTTCAAAGTTCTATCCATATGATCTTTCTATTAAGAAACAAGACTTTATATTACAGCCATATGATAAGTCACGATTTTACATACGTTTGATTGTGTGTATATTTAAATATATGACTTCAATTAGTTACGCATGAATGATCACTGGGTCTTTCGTTTTGTGCAATACATTTTGTTTGTGTATTCCTAGAATTATGATCGGATCTACATATTTTTTTTATTAAAATTTGCAAGCATATATTTTGTTTGTGTAATTTCATTACACACAATTTTTCTAATTCTGGACTATTTAATTGTTCATGATCATGAACATATTTTGTTTGTGTATTTTTTAAAGTTTGAATACAAAATTTTAAAAGCCAAAAATTGATTATTGAGTTTATGAAATTTTGTATTGCATAATTATAATTCGCATGGCGTATATTTTGTTTGTGTAATTTCATGACGAAAAAATTTTCTGATTCTAGTTTTTAATCATGAAAATGAATAATTTCTGATTTCTTTTTGATGACGTACATATGCTCATGTACTATAATACATATACATATGTCCATATATACATACATAGATACATGCATATAATTAATGCATACAAATATATGGATATATAAAATAACATTTTATTATGTATCAAAAAAATAAAATAACATTTTATTATTATAGTACTATAATTGATACAATGATGATTGGATATATAAAATGTTATATTATATATCTATATATTGATCTTAATACTTAATGTATAAACGTATGTACATACAAATGTATATACATATATTTGTGTGCAATAATTATATGTTTGTATCTATATATGTATGTATGTACATGAGCATATGTACGTACAAATGTATATACATATGTACGTACATTCCTTTTACAAAACAAAAATCAAAAATTATTCATTTTCATGATCAAAAACTAGAATCAGAAAATTTTTTGGTCATGAAATTACACAAACAAAATATACGCCATGCGAATTATAATTATGCAATACAAAATTTCATAAACTCAATATTCAATTTTTGGCTTTTAAAATTTTGTATTCAAACTTTAAAAAATACACAAACAAAATATGTTCATGATCATGAACAATTAAATAGTCCAGAATTAGAAAAATTGTGTGTAATGAAATTACACAAACAAAATATATGCTTGCAAATTTTAATAAAAAAAAAATGTAGATCCGATCATAATTCTAGGAATACACAAACAAAATGTATTGCACAAAACGAAAGACCCAGTGATCATTCATGCGTAACTAATTGAAGTCATATATTTAAATATACACACAATCAAACGTATGTAAAATCGTGACTTATCATATGGCTGTAATATAAAGTCTTGTTTCTTAATAGAAAGATCATATGGATAGAACTTTGAAGCTGGTAAATGCTGAACTTTACCCAGCTTCAACTTCATTCTGATCTTTCGCACTGGTTTTTTAAAATTTTAGCGTGAAATTGAAAATTGATTCTTCTTTTTAGATTAAATTTCTTTGATATTATGTTAAGACAATTGTGTCAAAAACAAAAATAACAACTGTGTAACAATAACATATGGTAAATGCATATAGGAAAAATGCATAGTGTTAAGCAATTAAACTCTAAGCATTTAAATTCAATATAGAGCAATATGCAATATTGAAGACAAGAAATAAAAGAAAAACAATTACTGTCTTCATAATAGGAAGTAAGACAATAAGAATAGAAAATGATTACGCCAATCTTCCCTACTATTGGCAAGGCCGAAATATTAAATTAACGTAACGTAAAAATAGTCTTTTGAAATAAGGAACTGTTTTTTATCAGTTAAACTAAATGGAGTAGGGAAAATTAATAATTGTATTTATTGAAGAATAATTACGATTATCAGTGAGTTATAATTTTGGATTTGAACAAGTAAAGTCGCTTAGTAAAATACCGCGTAACTTTGATTATTAATTAATTTCAACGTAGAATCTTGTTTAAATAAATTAATTCTAGAAGAATTACATTTACATTCTACATTCTCGAATTCTAAGTTTGGTTTTCGGTCGGTTATTGAAAGTAGATTTAAAGTAATTTAAAGTAAAATAAGTTCGTTATATTGTATACAAAATAAGTGTTTGTGAATAAAGTTCTAAAACAAAAATACAGTGTTGATATTTATTAAACCTGAATTAACCACACAGACTTGGAAGACGTATTCTTCCAACCCATGTTATATATATAAAGAGAGAAAACAGCCACGACGAAAATCTTCCCAAACACAAGAATTTTAAAATAAAGGACTCTCTAATATATAACATTAATTTGGCGCAGCCGGTAAACGTTTTAATAAAAACATTATAAACGCTTCCGTTTTTATTTTTGCTACATAACATATGAATTTGCTATAATAAAATTTTGCTGGGTAATATTTTTGGCGCAGCCGGTAAACGTTTTAATAAAAACATTATAAACGCTTCCGTTTTTATTTTTGCTACATAACATATGAATTTGCTATAATAAAATTTTGCTGCGTAATATTTTTGGCGCAGCCGGTAAACGTTTTAATAAAAACATTATAAACGTTTCCGTTTTAATCTAACAAATTTGTGCTAATAAAATTTTGCTGCGATAATTTAGCGCAGCCGTTAAACTTTTGTGTAAAAACGAAAATAAATAAGGTGTTTGTGAAAAAAAATAATAATAAATTCAAAAAAAAAAAAAAAAAAAGAGATATTATTATAGTAAAATTAATTCAGCAAAATAATTACAATAATTATAAATTAATTCAGCAAGATAATTCAGAAAATAATTCAGTTAAAATTAATAAAAATCAGTAACATTTTAAATAAATAATTAAATTCAGCACAGTTTGAAATTAATTTCAGAATTAAAAATAAAATCAGTTTATGAAATAAAATTCAATTTGACACAAATAATATTTATTGAGTGTGAAAAAATTGTTTATGCTGATAAATACGTGTATTAATAAAAATTTAATGTGATAATTTAAAATTTTTGAAAATAAAAATTTTAGAAAAAATTAAAGTTTATGTCGACTAGTCAAACGAGTTCAACACCTTTTAAAGATCAAAAAAGGAAAGTGAGATTTGAGAAAAAAGTCAATTCATTCACTTTTGAGAATCTCAGTCCAGTATTTAGTGCAAGTGAAACATCTGAAGGAAGCAGCGATCCAGCAGCATTAAATCATCAATCACCAAGTGAAGACAACACACTGGATACCAGCAACACAAATACACCTCCTCAAGCAGCATCAACATCAGCAGCGGGTAAGTCACGAAAAATTATTCACCCAAGTATAGCATTAACAAGAGAAGAGGAAAAGCAACTGTTGCATTTTATTCAACTAAGATCAGGCACACGAATTTATAAGCCTAGGACATCATTAGGTACAACAGAAGGTTCAGAAAAAGAAAGTGAAGGAAATAATTTTAGTTGTTCTGAAGAATTTACTACAGAGTTAGATAAAATTTTTAAAATGTCAGGCATAGAATTAGTAAATCAATTGTTAAATAATGTTCCTATGTTATATGCAGAAGATACAGAAGATGTAGGTGCAGAAGTAAATACTTTTATAAAATGTTATGAAAGTATGTATAGATGTTTAGATAAAGAAGAAGATAAAGAATTATTTTTTCAAATGCTCCCAATAAAATTCAGAGGTAGAGCAGCTAGATTTTTAGACGGTAAATGTTGTGAAACGTTTGACTCAATAAAATCTATTCTACATAACACATTAGTTAATGACAAATCTTACCTAACACTATTAAATGAATTAAGAATGATTAGGCAGCTTCCAGGTGAATCTGTAAGAAATTTTGGTAGTCGGGTACAAAAACTTTTAAATACGTGTGAAAAGAAAGCGGAAGAACGTCACACAAATGACAACGCCGCAGTAAAAGCAGATTTACTGGAAATTGCTGCATTTTCGTTTAGAACAGGATTAATAAATCCTACATACAGACTACTAGCGGCTAATGAAGACAAGACAGACTTAAAAGAAATTATAAATAAATTAGAAAGAATTGAATTAACAGATATTCAATCCACAAACACATTTAATGAATATCAAAATATACAAAAATCACAGAATACACAAAATACAAGAACATTTAATTTATCACAAACACACAAAAACGAACAAATACATAGTAATTATCATAATGACAATTTTAGTTTTAACAATAATAATCCAAGATTTAACGTACAAAGGGGGCAAAGTCCACCCAATAATCATTATCAAAATCAAAAAACTTTCAATAATAATAACCGAAATTTTCTAAATTCAAATCCACGGTTTAATAACAACAATAACAATTATAACTCCAGTTATGGAAATAAAAATTTCTCTAACTTTAAACATCAAAATAATAATCAAAGATACGAAATAAAAGTTTGTAATTTTTGCGGTAAAAATAATCATACATTTGATGAATGTAGAATCAGAAAATCGACACCGTTTTGTATAAATTGCAAAATGTATGGACATGCAATACAGCAGTGTCAAGACAGTAAAAATGATTCAAGATCGGTAAAATACGTGCAAAATAATAATAGTAAAAATGAGAATAGGAATAAAACCGTTGAAATAAAATGTAATTTCTGTCAAAGGCAAGGGCATATTATGAAAGATTGTAACGCAAAGAGATTGTGGGACAATCAAAACAAAAATCAGGGAAACTAAAAAAGGGCTGTCACCCAGCCAAAGAAAATGAAAAGAGTGAGTGTCAGCCCCAAAATTTAAATAAAAAATTAGAAAAATTTGTAGTAAAATTACCAGTAGATATAAGTAAAAAAGATAAAACCGAATTATTAATAGATACAGGCGCGGAGATAAGTTTATTAAAGGAAAATATATTAAAAGATGATATAAAAATAAATACAAAAAATAAATTGAAAATAAATACGGTTTGCGGACAAGGTGAAACAATAGGTACTTGTGCTGCTAAACTTGAACTTGAAAATCCAAAGAGATGCGATTTTCAAATTATAAAAGATATGAACAATATCGAAGAAGATGGTATATTAGGTTTTGATTTTTTATCAGAAAATTGTGTAATTGATGGGCCAAATAAGCAGTTACGTTTCCCTCGCAAGGAAACTAGTGAAGAAGAATTTGTAATAGAACTACAAGATTCATCTGAACGAAAAGATGTAACGACGTCACAGATTGAAAAAGAGTCATCGAAAATTAACAAATTTAAGAAGTCGAATTTGGAAGAAAGCCATATTAATAAGTTACCACAATCCTCACAGTGTCTCGCAAATACTGTGCAAACAGGGGTTGCTGGTTTAAAACAGAATATATGCTCTTCTGAAATTCAACATTCTGTAAATAAGAATGATGTAGATAGAGTACAGTCGAAAATTAATTCAACTGTCTTTGCTTTGTCAAATCAGGATTATAATAAAAAAATTGTTAATAATCGAATGTTATCTCGAAAAAATTCTGCTGACAGCAAAACTGGTTCAAATGCACATTTTAAGATTTCGTCTCAAATGAGAAATAAGGAAGTACAGGTAATTGATGAAACACCTGTCTTAGCTTCACTATATGAAACATATGTTAATGGACAAAATCAAAGTAATCAAAAAATCAAAACGCTAAAACCAAATGTAAAGAAAAATAAGCGCGAAAAGAATAATCGAATACAAGAATCCGTTCATGTGAACAATAATAAAATAAGTAAAGAAAATAAAATGACAAATATTAAGAAAATAAGTGAAATGTATGAAAAAATTAAAAAGAATTTAAATAAAATTAAAGAAAATATAGAATATGAAAAAAATAATATTAAATTAAATAAAGAAATGTTGAATAAAGATAAAAAAATTGTTAAAGAATTAAGTAAGAAATTAAATAAAGAAAGCCAAAATATAATAATAATAGGTGAAGAATTAAAAATGTTAAAGAGAGATGAATTGCAACGAAAATATAAAAAGAATCTTTATAAACATCGAAATAAGACAGAAATTACAGAAATTGAATCATGCGAACAAATTAAAAATAAAAAATCTGAGAAATTTGATAAAATAAATAAGGTAGAGGTTAATAATGTTAAAAACAAGATAAAGGTTAATGATTTTAAAAATATAACAAAAAATGTAAATATTGTTAAAATTTACGAAGAATACAAAATACCCGCGCGTACTGAAAAAATTATTAAAGTTAGAGTTAATTTTGATAATGATGTGATATGTGAATCACAAGAAATAAAATCAGGTGTATTTCTCGCCGGTGCAATAACGACACCGCATAAAAATCAAACGGTTGTTTCAATTTTAAATAATAACGAAAAAGATGTATACATTAAAAATTTTAAAATAATATTTTATCCATTAAATAACTTTGAATTATATGAATTTGAAAATAAAGACTATAAATTTAATAAATTGCTCAAATTTTATTCCAATGAAGAAAATAAAACACAAAATAAAATTGAAAATATAGAAACGAATACCTTATACAGTAGACAGTGTACAAAACATAATTTTAAAACGATACATAAACTTTCATGTGACAAAGACAAACAAAATAATTATGAAAGATTAAAATTGTTACAAGAAAATTTATCAATTCCAGAATATCTGAATACTGAAGAATCTGAAAGTATAAAATCCATATGTGAATCCTTTAATGACATTTTTCATTTGCCAGGTGACAAATTAACTTGTACAAAAGCAATAACACATCAAATTCCTTTACAACCAGGGAAGGGGCCTATTAATCAGAAAATGTACAGATTACCTCAAGTACAAAAAGAAATAGTTGAAAATCAAGTGAAAGAAATGTTAGATAATGATATAATCACACCAAGTAAAAGCCCATTCAATTCTCCTTTATTAGTAGTACCTAAAAAACCAGGTCCTTCTGGAGAAAAACGTTGGAGAGTTGTGGTAGATTTTAGGAAACTGAATGAAATAACAATAAAAGATGTATATCCTTTACCTAGAATTGACGAAATATTAGATCAATTAGGCCACTCTAGATATTTCACAACATTAGATTTGGCTAGTGGATATCATCAAGTGTTGGTTGATGAAAAAGATAGGGAAAAAACAGCATTCAGTACTTATCAAGGACACTACGAGTTTAAAAGGATGCCTTTTGGTTTAACAGGGGCACCAGCCACTTTTCAACGATTAATGAATAATATTTTGACAGGACAAAACGGACTGAAGGTGTTAGTTTATTTAGATGATGTTGTGATATACGGTAGAAATCTGGAAGATCACAATAAAAAATTGATTGAGGTTTTTCAACGAATAAGAGGAAATAATTTGAAATTACAGCCAGAAAAGTGCAACTTTTTAAGAAAAGAAGTAATTTATTTAGGCCATAAATGTTCAGCGGAAGGAATTAAACCAGACCCAGACAAGGTTAAATGTGTAGTAAATTTTCCCAGACCAAAAACAGTCAAACAAGTGCAATCATTTTTAGGTCTAGCGAATTATTATAGGAAGTTTATACCAAATTTTTCAAAAATAGCCGAGTCAATTACAAAGTTATTAAGGAAAGATACGAAATTTCAGTGGAATGAACAATGTGAAGAAGCATTTGAAAAATTAAAATTTGCTTTAACAAATCCACCTTTATTAACTTATCCTGACTATGAAAAGCCATTCTTTTTGACAACTGATGCTAGCGGTGAAGCATTAGGAGCTGTTTTATCACAGGGTGAACTTGGCAATGAACAGCCAATTGCATATGCTAGTAGAACACTAAATGATGCAGAAAGACGATATTCTACAATCGAAAGAGAAATGTTGGCTATAGTTTGGGCTGTAAAAAATTTCAGATGTTATTTATATGGTAGAAATTTTACGGTTTTTGCAGATCACAAACCGTTAGTAGGAATTTTAAAATTAAAAGATACAACAACAAGATTAGCTAGGTTTCAGATCAAATTAGCAGATTATGACTTAAAGATAGAATATAAGGCAGGGAAATTAAATCAGAATGCGGATGCTTTAAGTCGAATACCTTCAAGTGAAGAGGAAATTGAAAATAAAAATAAAAACAATTTAACAAGTCATAAAATTAATTGTAATGTAGTCACTAGGGCTAGACACCAAATAAACGTAGAAAAAGACAGAGGAAAATCAGTTGATAACACTGATAACGATAATGAAACAGATAACGAAACAGAAATAATTAAAGATTCACATATTCAAACCAAAGACAGTGCGAAAATACTAACAGATGAAAATGACATTAAGACAATATTACATGAATATCACGATACCCCATTAGGTGGACATTTAGGAGTACTTAAGACTTATAAAAGACTACGACCATTTTATAAATGGAAAAATATGTTGAAAGACATACAAAAATATATTAAAAAGTGCGAAAAATGTAAGAAAAATAAAGCAGGCAAGCAAAATAAAATGCCTATGGTAATAACAGACACTCCGGATCAACCCTTTGAAAAAGTTTATTTAGACATTGTAGGGCCATTACCTGAAACACGAAACAATAATAAATACATATTAACATTTCAAGATGACTTAACCAAATTCTTAGACTGTGTACCATTAAAAGATTGTGAAGCCACTACTGTAGCACAAAAATTTTATAAAAATATCATTTTAAAATATTCTATAATTCCGAAAAAATTAATAACCGATCAAGGCGCAAATTTCTTAAGCGAAACAATGAAAGAGCTATGTAAATTACTAAAAATCAAAAAATTACAGACAAGTGCATACCATCCACAATCAAATGGTTCATTAGAGAGAACACATGGACCATTGGTTGAATATTTAAGATCAATTGTTGATAAAAATCCATCAGAATGGGATGAATGGTTAGCAGAAGCAATGTTAGTACATAACCATTCACCTCATACAGGTAGTAAATTCACCCCAATACACGCGTTATATGGAATAGACAGACCATTACCATCCGTATTAAATAAATCACCAGAACCCATTTATAATTTTGACAAATACTGCAATCAAGTAAAATACAAAATGCAAAAAATTCGTGAAATAATAAAACAAAATTTAATTTCACAAAAGCAACAATCAAAAAATTATTATGATAAGAACACAAGAATAGAAAAGTTTCATGTCGGTGATAAGGTATTAATACGAAATAATGCAAGAAAGCATAAATTGTCGTCAATGTGGAATGGTCCATATGAAGTAATACGCGTGAACTCTGATGTAAATACGACCATAAAAATCGGAAGGAAATTAAAGGTTATTCATAATAATCGGTTAAAGAAATTTTAGGCTATTGATTTTTACTTTTTGACTTTTTACTTTTTAAATATGCAAGTAATTTAATGGAAAATATTATAAACAAACACAAAAAAGCCTGGGAAAAATGGCATCGAATTTTAATTCATAAAACCGCATAACACGTATAGTACAACAATTAATATAAATTACAGTCGGTTACTTTGAAACTCAAAACTCCACAATTTTTTTTTATGAGTTAATATCCACTATGGGAAAATCTATGATATGTAAACAGAAAAACAAATAAATACATAAACTAAACATACATGACCATTACACATGACAAACATACATACCTAATGACATATACTATATACAGTGTACATATTTATAAAAACATTATTTATCAAAAACGTTTAATAGGTAGTCTAATAGTCTAGGAAAGTCAAAATTACGATTCATATATTTACAAAAATATATATGTGTATGTTAATTAACATACTTCCATACATGCAAATAATGAAAAACAATTATAAAAGTATAATTACAATAGTCAAATATACATACATACATATAAAAAAAAATATCAAAGAACGAAGTATTCTTGCACATCTGTGACAAGATCAGATTACAACTCTGTATAACTGCAACATATGAACATAAGAACATTATCATTAAAAAATAAGGTAATAATATAAAGATAAGAAAAATATATATATAAAATATTTACATATACCTATACATTATAATAGTAACAATATAGAATAAACATTTCAAACAAAAATATGAAAAAAAAAAAATAAATAAATAATAGAAAAAAAAAAAAAAAAAAAATTATATATAAATAAATATACATATCATAAATATAAACGTATAATTGTCTAATTTAACAACTTAATGTAACTAATATATAGAGTCATACATATATAAGTAAAATTAAGAAGATAAAATCGCATACAAAGCAAAAAGAAATTTAATATTTAGTAGTTCACTGTCAATATGATAATGTAATATAAAAAATATTATGTATTAAAATATTATGTAAGAAAATAAAAAATGTACAAAACGCATAAATGGAATTAATGAACTTGCAAAATAAATAGGTCAGTAGTATTGTAAAAAAAAAAAAAAATAAAAATAAAAAAATAAATAAATAAATAATAAAAAAAAAAAAAAAAAAAAAAAAAATATAGTAAATAAAATATAATATAAATAAAATATAATATACATTTATATAAAAAACATTAAATCGAAATTAAATTTAAAAAAAAAAAAAAATTACCGTACCGAACCAAACATTTTAAAAAAAAAGTTATGTATAAATAAATTACAAATATTATAACCCCACCAACCATTTTTTCGAGGGGGGAGGAAATGTTGTATAAAAAATATCAAATTGTAACACAATTTGATAATAAATAAGATGAATCAATAAAAATGTAAAATCAAAATTTACGCAAAAATATTAATGAGTAGAAATTTCAAATAAATTAATAAACAAAATTAAATTGGCTTGCCAATTGGTAAATCATTTCCTATTCTAATTAAAAATCAGGTTACTGAAATTATTGCAAAATAATCCAGATGTTTAAAATAATGTAAACTGCTGTACGGAAAACAAAAAGTATATCACAGTAATCATGTTACACATAACTATGTATGTTAAATAAATCAGAACAAGGTGATATTTGATTTGATAATTCATTCATAAGTCGGTCAGTCAAATATTACATATTATGTTAAGACAATTGTGTCAAAAACAAAAATAACAACTGTGTAACAATAACATATGGTAAATGCATATAGGAAAAATGCATAGTGTTAAGCAATTAAACTCTAAGCATTTAAATACAATATAGAGCAATATGCAATATTGAAGACAAGAAATAAAAGAAAAACAATTACTGTCTTCATAATAGGAAGTAAGACAATAAGAATAGAAAATGATTACGCCAATCTTCCCTACTATTGGCAAGGCCGAAATATTAAATTAACGTAACGTAAAAATAGTCTTTTGAAATAAGGAACTGTTTTTTATCAGTTAAACTAAATGGAGTAGGGAAAATTGATAATTGTATTTATTGAAGAATAATTACGATTATCAGTAAGTTATAATTTTGGATTTGAACAAGTAAAGTCGCATAGTAAAATACCGCGTAACTTTGATTATTAATTAATTTCAACGTAGAATCTTTTTAAATAAATTAATCTTAGAAGAATTACATTTACATTCTACATTCTCGAATTCTAAGTTTGGTTTTCGGTCGGTTATTGAAATTAGATTAAAAGTAATTTAAAAGTAAAATAAGTTCGTTATATTGTATACAAAATAAGTGTTTGTGAATAAAGTTTTAAAACAAAAATACAGTGTTGTTACTTCTCAAGCCCGAATTAACTACACAGACTTGGAAGACGCATTCTTCCAACCCATGTTATATATATAAAGAGAGAAAATAGCCACAACGAAAATCTTTTACCAATCACACAAGAATTTTAAAATAAAGGACTCTCTAATATATAACATATGTAAAACGTGTTGTTGGAATATTTTGTAATGTGCGTATTTATCGTATATATGCGTGTGTAATACTACTACCCTAAACAAACAAATTATCGTCCTAAACTAATATAATTTTTTTTATTTCATTAGAATACTACTTGGTAATTGTACGATCATATGAAGGGTCATAAATTTTATCACATCAGAAACGAGGATAGTAAATTCAAATTGTAATGTATTGTATGAGAAAAACAATATATTTTGAATATGATCGGTTTAACATTAAATTTTGATTTTTTGGTATTTAATATTCATACTTTTTTGGTAATGATAAATAAAAATATGATCGTATGAATGCATTATATATCGTATACGTATAATATAAATTTGATATAATGTAAAAAATACAAAACATATCAATTGTACATACCCAATATTAATTAAATTTAAAATTCAATTACTAAGTTGAATAACTGAGTGGTGTTTTACGAGCTTCATCCATTAAATTTTATGTTGGCACAAAACAATTGAGTTATTCACTATTTTCAAAATGTTTCAAAATCGTCGTTAGAATGTACCTATAAAATAAAACGAAAATCAAATGTTTTATACATTTGCATGTGACCTGACATGCATTAAATGCAATCACATTTCACTGTGATGACCATTATTTGTGTAAGGAATGTTTATAAAACGCTTAAATATTCGTTTTTTTTTTTTTATTTTTGAAAGTCAATAAATTAAAAAAAAATTTTAAAAAATTTCAAAATTCCATCTAATAACCCTTACAAAAGCATTTTAAGATTTTATTTTTATCATTTTGTAAGCCGATATTTGTGTAATTTAATAGAACCAAAAATTTAGGGCCACACGCTGCATGCAGTTCCAACCAATTGACTGAATATCATGTGCATGATTTTCTTCAACTACAAAAAAAAGAAGAAAAAAATGAAAAAATAATGTACAATGGTGATGAAAGAAAAGCAAAATGTTAATAAAGAAACACAGGATGATCCTGTTTATTATTCTGTGATGCCAATTTGATGAAATATCTTGATATCTATATTTGATCAAAACATATCATTGCAAGAAACATAAAGGGTACTTTCATAAATTCGTTTCGTCGACGCTCGTGTAAAAAAAAATCAACTTTATAAATTTCTTTCCAGTACAATTGTGAAAATGTATCAGATTCATTAATTCAAGCAGTTTGCAAAGTTTCTCAATCTCTTTCAAACAACTGCAATGCGTACATGTACAGAGTTGACAATTAATTCAGATTTCAATTCCAGCGCATTCGGTGATCGTTAACATACGTCGACGATGCATTCATGAAAGTACCCAAAATTTGCTTAAATTACATGAAAGGACAATTTTCTGGAATATACCTGGAATAACGCAAAGGGTATAGTCAGACCGTATGCTCTACGCCAAAAAGATCAAATCAATCAATCAAAAATTGTAACAAAGATACTGATGATGACCTGATGATCAAATTTAACAAAATAGTAAATTATTTGTGAAATAATAGATTTCTTTTTGGAAACTGTCCTGATTATGAAATTTAAAGGAATTTAAATGTATTCAGGATTTAAATTTTTTCCCATGACTATTGACGGTCCTAATAAAATGGTGTAATTTATGTCTTGTGAAACAAAAGATTTCTTTCTAGAAACTAACCTGAGTTTGAATTTTAAAGGAATTTAAATGAATTCAGGATTTCAATTTTTTCTCATAACTATTGACTGTCCTAATAAAAGAGTTTAATTTATGTCTTGTGAAACTGTCAATGGATTTATTTCTAGAAACTATTCTGATTATTAAATGTAGAGGAATTTAAAAGGATTCAGGATTTAAATTTTTTGCATGACTATTGACGATCCTAACAAAATAGTGTACGAGTAATTTATGGCTTGTGAACCAATAGTTTTCTTTTTAGAAACTGGCCTGATTGTGAAATTTAAAGGAATTTAAATGGATTCAGGATTTAAATTTTTTCCCATGACTATTGACGGTCCTAATAAAATAGAGTAATTTATGTCTTGTGAAACTGTCAATGGATTTAATATAATAATATAATTTATGGCTTGCGTTAATATTAGATTATTCTATATAGAAATTATTCTGATTGGTTAATTTTTTAGAGTGGGGGTGAACTGATTATTCTAGAAACTGTTGTGATTGGTTATAGAGTTTTACATTTTCACTAAAGTTGGAAATTTCTGATATAAATTCACCCGAGTTTTGGTAAAAATTCACAGTTCAGTTTTACTACTTACAAAACTCAACAAGTAGAGTGAAATCTTTTTATAGGTTATTATTTATTTAGTTGAGTGAAGTTAAAGTTGAAAATAATTCAAAATGAAAAGTTTTATTTGTGAAGTTTGTGGAAGCGGTTTTGCTTTTAAAAATAGTTTAAAAAGACATGTTTTATCAGTGCATGGAGACCGAGTTAATTGTGACATTTGTAAAAAAAGTTATTCACGCAGAGATGATTTAATAAAACACATGAGAAATATGCATACAGTGAATTCTAATTTAATTGTTGAACATGAAGTAATCAATCAACCTTCATCATCAAAAAAACAGCGTCTGAATGAAACAACAGACAATGAGTTGAGCAAGTTGTGTACTGCGTGTAACAAAAACATTTTAGTTAAAGATTGGAGTTATCATTTAAGAACAAACGCTCATAAACAAAATACAGCACAACCAATCAATGATGAGTTAAAGGTTGTAAAAGGTGGTTTTGAAGAAAGAATAGAGACATTTCTGTACGAAAATAAAAATGAATCAAACTTGGACCCACTTAAATTTTTCGAATCATCCAAACAAACGATTTTACAATTTTTAAGAAATCAGTTGAATAAGCATGGATCGTTCAAATTTAATTTGAATTGTTTGCAGAATATGTTAAAATTACTAAAGCAAATGATGAGGAGGAAGAAGATATGGTGTTATCAGTAAAATCTTTTCACTCTAAAATGGAAATTCTACGTGATGAAACCGAAGCACAATCAGTCGTCAACAATATGATTGATAACATTCACACAAAGATGCAAGAATTCCAAGAACGTGATAGTGGTTGGACATTGATAAGAATAAATCATATTGAAATTAACATTAACCAGTACAAACCGATTAAAGGGTCACAGTACTTACCATTACCACCATACATTCAACAAAAACATGCTTGCGTCAATGTTAATAATTCAGATGAATATTGTTTTAAGTGGGCAGTTATATCAGCTTTATATCCAGTTGACTATCGAGATCATAACTACCGACCATCATCTTACTTTATTCATGATATTACTGCTACTACTATTATTCTACGAAACAATATTAGATTAGAGTTTGGGAACCTCGAATTTCCGTTAAAAATAACAGACATAAAGAACTTTGAAGAAATGAATCCGGATATTAGTGTAAACGTATTTGGTTACGAAGAAATAAATCAAAACAACTGCAAGTGGGTCCTTTCTATTGTACAAAACAGGAGAAAAATAAACACATCAACCTACTACTTATTCAAGATAATGATAAAAGCCATTATGTATGGATTAAAAATATATCGAGATTGATTACAAGCCAATTATCAAAAAACAAAAGTATGTTATATTTATGCAACTCTTGCTTACAACATTTTTATAGTAAAGATGCTTATGAAACACACAAAAACGAATGCAGCAAGATTGTTACTTTGATGCCATCACCTGAAAAATGTGAACTAAAATTTGAAAAATACGAACGTCAGTTGGAAGTCCCATTTCGAATGACTCAGGATATTATTCTCCAATATCTGTGAAATTTTAATTTTAATTTTTTTTAAGGTTTAAAGACCTTGATACGTGTCAACTTTTCCAACAATTGGTACAAAATTTTCCATATGAAAATCATACAGGGTGACCCAAGGACTATATTTTTGCACAAAAAACCATATCTCTGAACTTATTTTGACCAACAAGTGTTTGATCAACACCATTTAACTAGACTCATCGAGTATAGTGCACATATAAAGATTCATGAAAATCGGCAGTGGGTCATAAAAGGAACTTCAGCTACAAAAACTAAGTGTAAAAATTATTTTCTACTGTAAAAAAATGGTACGTTAATGTGATTTTAATTATCTTAAAAATTCATGGAAACCGTGAGTAAAAGTTAGAAAATCTTATTTGTAATAGAACAATTTAATAATTTAAAAAAATAGTTAAGTGCGCTGTAACAAGCTGTAAAAATTATGAAGGAAAAAAAAACTTGATCAAAAAGTTAAGTTTTTTACATTTCCTTCTGATAAAATTTTATCATCAAAATGGATATACGAGTATGTATGCCTGTGGAGAAAAAGCCAATAGTTTTTCGAAAAAAAACATAATAGTATTTCTCTATTTAAACCTTTTAAAAAATACAAAAACTTTAAATTGGCTTGATAAACCTGTAAATTCATATATTACAGCATTATTAGCTCACTTGTAACCTATTCCTAACGATTACGATGACGATTTTTTTAATTGTCAAAAAAAGATTTACATTGCCTTTGTTTGTATGCCGTGCCTTAATGTAATTTTTGAATTTAATATGAGACTACAACACCACACATTACATACATAAATTTAAAATGAAAATAATATGAAGAAAATATGAATTGATTGTAGATGGATTTTAAAATGAACCACACATATAATGCCTCATCAGTTAGCAATTACGGTCATAAAATGATTTGTGGTAATTGTAATCTGGGTAATATGTACATCTCAAATTGAAATATGTA